>OX438823.1:15722925-16322925 GCA_949316475.1 Hypomecis punctinalis | reverse complement strand
CAATCCGACCAACCCGAAGGGCAACCATCTCTTGTCCCTCTCCGATGAGTTCAATTTTGACATCATCGCACCCAGCACCCCGACATACTTCTCCTATGACGTTGACCGCAGACCCGACATACTGGACTTGGCGCTTCTAAGGAACGTAACTCTCCAGTTGCGCTCACTAGAAGTGATCCATGAACTCGACTCGGACCACAGACCTGTCTTGATGAGACTAGGCCCTGACCCGACTAACAGACCCACCCGAACCAAGTCCGTGGTGAGCTGGGAGCGTCTAGGCTCAGCCCTGGAAGCCATCAGCTCACCCGACCTTGATAGGATCCCTGACAATATAGTCACCCCCGACGACGTTACCCTCTCGGTAGACGCCCTCACTAGCCACCTCCGCACCACTATTCGTGAGTGTTCCAGGCAGATCCCAGTCGAGACCATGGATCGACGCTGGGCCCTGCCGGAGGATGCGAGGGACCTACTGAAGGCTAAACACGCCGCCACTAGGGCATACGACTCTCGTCCCTCCGAAGAAAACAGAGCCACTTTGCGGTATTACGAGCGTGCCGTAAAAAACCGCATAAGTGAACTCCGTAATCAGAGGTGGGAGAGCCTGCTTTCGGAGATCCAGCCAACCCACCAGGCATACTGGCGGCTGGCTCGAACTCTGAAATCTGACGTAGTGACAAACATGCCACCCCTCACCCGTCCCAATCTACCTCCTGCTTTCGAGGACGCGGACAAGGCCGAGTGCCTGGCCGACAGCCTCGAAGCGCAGTGCAGCCCCAGCTTAGACTTGGTCGACCCTGCTCACCTCGATACGGTGAACAGAGAAGTCGAAGAAAGATCCTCCGTCCCCCCCACTGATACCCTCGAGCCTGTCACGGCCTCTGAGGTCGAGTCGATCATCAAGGGCCTCCACGCCAGGAAAGCCCCCGGTGCCGACGGCATCAGTAACAAAGTGCTCAAGCACTTCTCCGTCTCACTTGTATGTCTTCTAGTCAGCATCTTCAATGCGGCTATGAACAACTGCATGTTCCCCGAAACATGGAAGTCCGCCGACGTCATCGGCATCCATAAGCCCGGCAAGAAGGCTTCTGAGCCCTCTAGCTACCGTCCCATCAGTCTCCTCAGTACCCTGGGGAAGATCTATGAGCGCATCCTTCTGAAGCGCATCTGGTCCCACATAAAGGACAACAATCTCCTTCCCAACGAGCAGTTTGGCTTTAGGGCCAGACACTCTTGTGTTCAACAAGTACACCGCATCACGGAGTACATTCTCGAAGGCTTCAACAAGAAACCCAGTCACGGTTATCTTGTCAAGCCCAAGCCTCAGGGGACCGTAGCGGTCTTCCTGGACGTAGCGAAAGCTTTCGACAAAGTCTGGCACGACGGCTTGGTCTACAAGCTGTTCGCCAAGAAATTCCCCGACCGACTTGTATTTATAATACAAAACTTTCTCTCCTGTCGAAAGTTCTCCTACAAAGTCGAGGGAGCTCGCTCGGCCCCCCGCCTGATCTCTGCTGGAGTCCCTCAAGGCTCAGCAATGGCCCCCGTTCTCTACTCGCTCTATACGAGCGACATTCCTCGTTCTCCCAACGTTGAGCTTGCGCTCTTCGCGGATGACACCGCCCTCTATTCTAGAGGCTGGAAAAGGAACGTTCAGATGCTCGATATCCAAAGAGCTCTCTCCAAGCTCGGTGACTGGTTCAAGAACTGGGCCATCACCGTCAATCCCGACAAAAGTGCAGCCATGTACTTTCATCCCGAAAAGCTCAGGAGCAATCCGCCTAAGCAACTCACGCTTAACGGAAAGCCTATCCCTTGGGCCCCTACGGCCAAATACCTTGGCGTGACCCTTGATCGACAACTCAACTTCTCCAAACACATTCAGATTGTCCGCAACCGTGCGGCCTTCTTCTTAGGACGACTCAGTCCTCTCCTCAATGCGCGCAGTAAAATGTCCCTTAGAAATAAGGTGACAATTTACAAAACGTGCATTCGCCCTGTTATGACCTACGCTTCCGTGGCCTTCGTTCACGCTTCCTCCATCGACCTGAACAAGCTTCAGGTCATCCAGAATAGGTTCATTCGCAAAGCAGTCGGAGCTAGCTGGTTTATGCGAAACTCTGACCTGCATTGCGACCTCGAACTCCCCTCCATTACCCAGTACATCAAGTACACTTCTCGCCGCTACTTTGATAGGGCTCCTCATCACCCCAACCCACTCGTAGTCCAAGCTTCAGACTACACGCCAGACACTACACACCCACCTCCTCTCCGCCGCCGCCCCAAACACCTCCTGGGCGACCCGGATGACCCCATCGCCGTAGTCACCTCTGCGGCGCTGGGGTCACCCGATCCGACAGCTCCCTGCAACAGGAAGTATTCCGTATTTGGTATAGGCGCCGGTTACCAAAGGCACACAGTCAGACACCGACCCCGCCGGCGAGGTCGAGGACCCTCAGGATCTGTTAGAAGATCGGTTAGATTCTCTCCAAATAGTCAATCAGCTCAACCTATTAGGGCCACAGGGCACACCTCTTCTGGGGTGCCCGGGCAAGTCTGATCTCCCCCGCCGGGTGACGGCCCAAGCCGAGGTCCGTACCTTCTCAGGTGCCCTTGCGCTCGTTGTCGGGGCCGCGGAGGAGTGCGGAAGCGTGCCCGTAGCCCCGACATAATGGCGCAGTGGCGGAAACACCCCAGGTTTTTAGTGGGTATGCCACCGACTAGCGGTGGAGACTCCCACATAACCACCGGCCTCCCCAGGTTTGGTGGTATCCATAAAGGATTTTCCTGGGTCAAAAAAAAAAAAAAAAAAAAGGTGCCCTTGCGCTAGTCACCCTGTAACCTAATCTTAGGGCTCAACCGCCTTCCGCGCTCGCCCATGTCCGGTAAGCTGTAGAGGCCTCAGAGGCCAACAGCTCTTAGTCATTCAAAAAAAAAAAAAAATAATCACAGGCCGCAGTTGCCCGTTGGCCAGCGTTGAGAGTGGTAGTGTTTAGTGCTTCGCCTCCGCAGTTAACAGTGCAACACAGAATTCGCCTTCCGCCTTCCAGCGGTACGTTCGAGTCTCGTACGAGATTCCCCCCCCACTGCCAGCGAAGCGCGCACCGCGGAAACGTCCGCCACGTCGCGTCGCCACGTGTGAACCTTGCACTCCGCCGGTCTAGGCGTTGAGAGCAGGGTCGCGCGCACCGCTGCCACCCACGCGCAGGAATTCTGCGCCCCGCTGCCCTCCTCTCCGCTGCCCGCTGTCCATATCGGACGGTTGTCCAGCGAGAGGCCGCGCGGGTCAATCCAGCCGCCAACCGCCGTGGTTTCACCCACAGCCGCCAACGGCCCTGATTCACACGGATAAACAAATAAAACTGTGAGTTACTACCGGCCGCCAACGACACTGATTCACCCCGGCCGCCAATGGCCGTGATACCACCCGGCTGCTAATAGCCGTAAATCACGTAAAATTCCAACCGCCAAGTTCGTCGAATCGACCCAAAAATTTGGTCCCGCGGTCCGTGCGGCTCAAGCTGCCAAGTACCTTGACGCGGCCCAAAAAGTGGGTGCCGCCATCCGTGCAGCCTAAGCCGCCAGAAAGTTTGACTCGGCCCAAAAAGTTGGCCGCAGTTATAACTATAGAATAGAATACCAGTGTCCGAGCCTTAAGGATCGACGGGCAGTTTACTGTGCGACATACGCCGCCCTCTCCATTAAGCGTCCCTTTGAGCTGATCAGGTTAGCTGGGCCTTCACCGGTTTCGCCGGTGATCGCACTTGGCTGGCCTTGTATCGCCGTGGGGCGTGGAGTGGTGGTAGTGTGGGATGCACCACTGCTAAATTACGGAAATGTCGACCTCGGAGGAGGACGGGAAGACAGGACAACCAGCATCACCTGCGCTACAAGATTCACCGGCACCAACGCTGCGCGACCGACTACAAGATGAGCACCTGGTAGTCAGCAGGGACCTCTTTGACCCGGAGAGGTCTACAATCAAGCCGGCAACACTTGCGTCACGCAGCGTACCGCGAGCCCAAGCATGTACAGCAAGCGGCATATTTCGGGGTGTCGCCAGCTCCTTAGCGAATTCCGGACGGAAGGGCCTGCGCCGCGCGACACCATTGTCTAGCGTAGCCAGGAAGAAGCGACTGAAGGGCTCGCCTGACGCCAAGCACGAAGAAAAGAAGCCACGGAAGGAGTCGGAGACACCACCACCGAACCCACAACAATCGCAATCAAAAATTCCCGTGCCTGTGGTGCGCGACGTGCATCGCGACGCACTCCAGGCCGCTGCACCGCGACCACGACGCGCACCACGTCACCAACCGGAGCCGACGGGTGTCGTAGACATACCGATACCCGCCCCGAAGGCGATCCAACCACCACCGGAGCAGAAAGCTCGCGCCGGACCGAGCCGAGAAATCCCTGGTGTTCCTCACCAGGGATTTCTCGGAGACCTCCCATTACCACCACCGCTGACCATGCCAACCTCATCATCGTCTACCTCATTAAAGGCGATGTCAATGACGCCGACTCGCCCAGTGGTACAATTACAAGAACCCAACAGGCTCCTTTCGATGGATCGAAAACCGAACCGGACCTCAGAACAACCGGAGGCTAAACCCACTGAGCAACCTCAATCCCAACGTGAAGCTACGTCATATGCGGCACTGGAGTCGGTGCCAATGGATGCTGCACCCATGCCCAGCCCGCCATCGCCACCGCCGGCGGCGGCCGCTGCATATGCGGCGGCGCTAGCCACGCCGCCACCACTGCCGCGAATGTCACCACGTACATCGCCACGTATGTCGCCACAGCCGAGAGTAAACATACCGTCAGCGTGCGCTGCTGCGCTAGCACAAAGGAACGTGCGCATGGGCATACATCCAGCCATTATCGTCTATGTATTCCACGAGTGGCACGTCCACCTGGCAGCATTAAAAGCCAGGTTGGGCCATGCACCGAATGCCCGCCCGCTAGATAAGGGCATTATATTCCACCCAAAGACGCCGGAGGAATACCGAACCGTGCAAAAATACATGACGGCGTTAGATGAGAAGCTCGGGGCCCCACACTGGCACTGTTATTCGATGGACCAGGATAAGCCACAGAAAGTGGCACTATGGGGTCTACTATGGGATGGAGGAGACCCCCGGTCCCTCCACGGCGGGACCCTCGCCGCCACCGCCACCACCACCAGCAGTAGCTGCAGCGCCAAGGGCCGTTGACATACCGGCACTAGCGTCTCAGCCTCAACCACAGCTTAGAGCCACCACCACCAATGAGGAGGGGCCCAGACCTCCGATTCCTCCAAAGAAGACGGCCCCTAGGAGAAGGAGGCGGGCTACATCAGCGCCACCGTCACCGACAGAAGAGAGGGTAGGCCGGCAGGGGGTGAGGGTCCGATTTGCCCAAGCCCCTCAGGCCGTTCGCCCAACCGCACAAACCAATCAACCCCGCCATGCTCCGCCGGCGGCGGTGATAATGAGACAGGCTCCAGGCGGGTGGCAACCCTGGCCACCATCGCAGCAGAGCCAGCCAATCATCTATGGACCTCCTGGCCTCACAGGCCCGAGGCTCAGACTACCGCAACCACAAGCCCAACCTCGGGCCTACCCCCGCATCATTACGGCGGGGACACCGGCGAATGCCCAACGTGGGGAGCCCATCTGCGCAATGATGGGTGCCCTGGTGGGCCTACTCGCCGCCATCGCATCCGGCGAAGATCTCCGGGAAGCGGCGATGCGCGGATTGGCCACTATTCAAGGACTCTATTATGGATAGTCGCCATCTGCGCATACTATACTGGAACGCTGGGGGGATAAGGAATAAGATCCCGGCGCTTCGTCTTCTCGCCCGGTCGCAGGACATACACATAGTCCTCCTGGGCGAGACCAAGCTAACACCGAAGCAGGAGTTGGGGATGTCGGGCTACTTCGTGTATCGCCGGGATGAAGTCTCTCCCCGGGGCCCGGCTTATCGGGTGGAACGGCGGCCCTGGTGAGGAGGGACGTAATACACGAAGAGCTTGAGCATCCTAAATTCAAGCAGATAAGAACCACCGGAGTCAGAGTACGGGTGGCAGGACGTAAAACAAATATCTTCGCGGGCTACCGTCCTCCGGTGAACGCACCCTTGACCGCAGAAGATCTTGATGCCATCTTCGCCGAAAAGTACCCAAAGCTACTTGCGGCCGACCTCAACGCCAAACACGTGTCGTGGGGGTCGCATAGCAACACAGCGCAGGGGAAGAGGCTGATGAACGCCACGGAAATCAGGGGACTCTCCGTGGTGGGACTGGACTCACCATCTCACGTACCGACGAACCCGCACCACAGGGCCGACGTACTTGATATCGTGCTGCACAAGGGGATCGATGCGCCATTGCTCGTGGAGGTGATTTACGACCTAGACGAGCCGCATCTCCCCTTGCTGATCACAATCGGAGGGCCGACGTCCTGTGCTCGACCTCGATTCGTCCGATTCAAGACGGACTGGTCTAAGTTCCAGAGAGAACTCCAATCGCTGACAGTCGGGAAGCTGAGCACCGCAGAAGAGGTGGAAGAATGCGCGTGCTCGCTGACCAAGGCGATTGTAGCGGTGAAGGACTCAGCCACCACGGAGTTGCCACGAACAGCATGGCGCGAAGAGCTGCCTTCGAACCATAGAGCGGTACGCAACGAGAAGCGGAAACTCAGACAGCTGTGGGCCCACACACGCTGTCCAAGGACGAAGAGGCAGTTGAACGCCATAACAGAGAGATTCGCAGAGTTGGTAAAGGCCTGGAGGGGCACCACCTGGGACGCACACATCGCCCAGTGTGAAGAGGACAAGACCAACCTGTACAGTTTCAACCGCCACCTGACCCAGGCTAAAGCGTCAGTTTGCCCACTGCTAGACAGCACAGGGCAGCGGCGTTATTCAGCCTTGGAGAGGGCAGAGCTCCTAGCTGACCATTTGGAAGGTCAGTTCAAGCTGCACTCGGTCCCAGTTGAAGCCTCAGACGACGTCAGGGAACATCACCAGCGAATCGCACGGGAGGTGTCAGAATTCCTACGGTCCCCGGCTACACCATTGGGAGGGGAGGACTTTATATCCCCAATGGAGGTGGTCCGAGCCGCGAGGAGACTTAATGTGAAGAAGGCACCGGGTCATGACGGGATCTCCAACGCCACCCTCCGGAGGATGCCAGCGAAGGGCTTAGTCTGTCTGACCCGGTTATTCAACGGAATTCTGAGGACAGGACACTTCCCTACGAATTGGAAGACTGGAAAGGTGATCGTTCTACCGAAGCCCGGCAAGGATAGAAGGCAACCGTCCAGTTACCGACCAATAACGCTGTTGCCACACGTGTCGAAGCTGTTCGAGCGTCTGATGTTGCGGAGATTGCGCCCCCACTTCACACCGCGATGCTTGATGCGCGATCACTTGATGCGCACCACGGCGCCACCCGCGCTAGTCCGAGTCGCGGCGTCATCCCTTGAAGGCCGCCAGTTCTACGTGTCCGTCGAGGACGTCAGCTCCGGACACAGAAGAATTGCTGCGGGAGTTCCTCAGGGGAGTTGCACATCACCATTCTACTATGCCATATATACGGACGACATACCGATCCTGGAAGACCTCAGGCCTGGAGAACGGGGAGTCGTCCTCGCCCTCTTCGCGGACGACAGCGCTTACATAGCGTCGTCCAGGAGCGACAGAATAGCCGCTGGCAGGATCCAACGAGTCATAAACATCCTGCCAGAATGGCTCGATAAGTGGAGGATTGCCGTCAACGTGGGAAAGGCGGCAGCGCTGCTGACCGGTAATACAACAAGACGACCAATATCGATAAAGCCACTGCAGCTTAGAGGACAAGACATCGCGTGGGAAAACAACTGCAAGTACCTGGGTGTCTACATCGACCGGACCCTTCGCATGAGCTCGCAGACCTTGCACGCCGTTCACCAGGCGAAGGCTGCTCGAGCTCTGCTGCGGCCCGTGCTGAGCTCTAAGCTGCCACTGAAAACCAAGGTGTCGATTTACAAGACCTACATTCGTTCCCGGCTGACTTACGCAGCGCCCGCTTGGTACGCGCTCTGCTCAGCCAGCCAGAAGAAAAAGATGCAAGTGGTGCAAAACGTCGCTCTGCGGATGATTTCGGGAGCCGGCCGGTACGTTCGCAATGACGTTATCGCCCGGGACGTGCGAATCGAAACGGTGGGGGAGTTCGTGGCTCGTCTGTCACGCGGCATGTTTGACCGCGCAGACAATGGGCCACACCCCCACCTGAACAACATTGCGCCGCTTCATGCACGCCCTCCTGACGAACGTACATGGCGTGCCCTCCCTAGAGATCTCCTCCTGGCTGGCTCGGACACATGGCAGAACTCCGAGGAACCAAGCGGCATCCAGAATAGAGATGAGGCCCAAACTAAGAAGAAGAAAGTACCACCAAGCCAAAAAATGGCCACCCCATTACAACCAAACCAAGATGTGGCCAACGATGGCCATACAAGTGGCTAGCGAGGGTGCTGAGAGAAGTACTCGCACCCTCCCAACATTGCCCCTCAGCTAGATAGCTGAGGCGTCCAGCCGCCGAAGAGAGCGAAAGCTCGAGTCGGCATCCTTACCCTCGCCAAACACAGGGGGGGGAAGAACCCGAATGATGATCACAGGCCGCGTCGATCAAATTCGGCTAGGCGCCGTGTGCGCTTGGGCCGATGGGGTGGGGGGGTGTCTAGCACCCGCCCCTGGATTCAATGGGGGTCAATCTGGGTAGGTCGGGGGAGGCGAACCTCACCCCGATGTAGGCTTCGATATGTGGCGCGTCTTGATGTCTTCGTTTCGGCCGAGGGCCGGTGGGTTTCGCGCCCGATGGCGTGCACTCCGTCGGGTCGTGAGCCATGCGGCTCTCAGTCGAAGCAAGGATGTTGAATGGCGCTCCGGTGCGCCGGGCGAGCGACCGATAGTGTTATCGTTAGAAACGGATGTGGTGGTCGCTCAAGCCCGGCGCTGGTAGTCTTGTCAGGTAAAATATCAGCGACTCGGAGCAAGCTCGACGAGACGCTGAAGTGGTTGCAGTGTGGTGGGGTTGGCGATGCTCGTTCCGGGATGGGTCGCGCCCGGGTGCGACAGCCGGCGGCGTGATCGCTCCCTACGAAAGGTTAAGCCAGGTCGCGGCTAGGTCGACATTTGCGGGGCAAATGTCAGGTCAGCAGGCGGCCGCAGCTGGCGCACGGGGCTCTCGATGGGCTCGGTGCATGGGCGCGGCGCGCCGGGTCCACCCGCTCGACGTCGCTAGCAGACGGAGCGGGCACGCGGTCGGCGACGCACGCGAGGACGCGTTCTTATTGTAGCGCTCGATCGCTGCGGGGGTGGGGGGGGGGGGGGGGGTCTATCGCCGGGCTGCCATAGTAACTAGCGATCGGTGCGCGCGTTTCCAATGATTCCGAACTTCTATAAATAGAATGAAATAAATATCGTTCGGAAGGAATTTATAATTGCGTAAATAAATATATAAATGAATTTGGAATGTATAGGTATGTATGTGTGTATGTATAAATAATATAAAATATTAATAAATATATTATGTTATGTGTATAATATTTTATGTTTATATTAATGTAGTTAAATATTATTAAATATATGTAAATAGCATATTATGTAGGTGAGTATATGTGTAATGTATACGAGTATCCTACATCACTCCCCTCCAGACCGTGACTACGGTCGATAAAAATCCGGAAAACGGACCGTACGACCAGAACGCGTCTTCTTTGTGCCCTGAGCTGGGACTGGGACTGGAACTGGGATAGGTACTGGTGCTGGAATATCCGGTTGCCGTAAAGGCTGAGGATGTGGTGGGGATGGATTAGTAGTAATGGGGGTAGGAGTCTGGGAAGGAGCGGGGTCTGTCAAAAAGTAGGCTGGTTTGAGCCGGTCAATTGAGACAGTGGCCTCTTTTCCCTTGAGCAAAATTTTGAAAACTTTATCCCCCCTCTCGCGAACTTCGTATGGGCCGGTATAGGGAGGTTTCAATGCACCTCTCACTGCATCGTCGCGTAGAAAGACGTGACTCGAGTTGGACAAATCTTTGAAAATGAAGATTTTGTTTTTGTTGTGCCGAGAAGCGGGCTGAGGTTGAAGCTTCGCAGCAAAGCGGCGTAGACGGGTCGCGAAGTCCGAAATATCGGTACTATCTGCGATTGTGGGCTGGAAATATTCTCCCGGAAGACGTAACGTCTCGCCATACACCAATTCTGCCGAAGAAGCTTGTAGATAGCTTGTAGATGCCAAGGAGTACTAAGGGCAAGGTGTCTACCCAGTTGCTGTCAGCGTGGCACATTATTGCTGCCTTAAGTTGACGGTGGAATCTTTCCACTAAGCCATTACACGCTGGATGGTACGCGGTTGTTCTGCGGTGTTTGAATCCAGTCATTTTACCAAGGTATTGGAAAAGCGCGGATTCAAACTGGGCACCGCGGTCGGTCACGATATCGAGTGGACATCCAAATCTGGATATCCATGATAACAGCGCCTTGCCAACAGTTTCAGCTGTCATATCTGGCATTGGCGTGACCTCCGGCCATCGTGTAAAGCGGTTAACAGCAGTAAGGCAATATTTATGGCCTTGAGACTGTGGCATCGGACCTATTATGTCTATATGGACGTAAGCGAATCGAGAGCGAGGTAAGTCGAAAGTGCCCAATGGTGATGACACGTGTCAGCTCACTTTAGCTCGCTGGCATGCCAAGCATTTTCGTGACCACTCGTGACAATCTTTGCGTGCCCCAGGCCAAATAAAACGCTCAGCAACTAATTTAGCAGAAGCTTTTGCGCCTGGGTGGCTCAAGTTATGAAGACTGTCGAAAATTTGTTTTCGAAACTGTTTGGTCACAAAAGGTCTTGGGGAAGCCAGGCTTACGTCGCAATACAGTTCGGTTTGGCAGTTTGGCAATTTTAGCTTTTCGAGGCGTAGTGACGATTGATCGGCTCAAACCAGCCTACTTTTTGACAGCTGGGAGCAGCGGAGCTCGAGACCAGCCAAGGCAGGCCCGAACATAATTATTGTGTCTTAAGATAGTTGATTGAATCAGGCGTTACTGTGCGGAAGTTCATCTTCAAATCTTTGTTGTCAAAAAATATTTAGTGTATTTCCGGTGTGTTGTGTGGAAGGCAAATAAGTTTAAGGGCCCTATGCAATAAATTAATTTTCAAAAACACACTAAAACACTATAAAAAATATAAAAAAAAATGAATTAAGTGAAAATAACTAATTAATAAAATAATTTCTCCGCATTCTATTAGAAATATAATTGTAATTGATCCGTTAAAAACTGAACAAACAAATATAACAAAACATTACATAAAATAATATGACAAAATGGTAAAAACACTTAACAAATAGCATCCTTATTCTCACTGCACTTCGCTCTATTCGACACGTGTTTCACCTCTCACCGAGGCATTATTGTGTCTTGTTTATTGAATCGCTTATTAATAAGAGAGAGTTTGAGGTAATATGTTTCTCCATAGGACGGATACCTATTCTATGATATCATTGGACTCATGATTATGATCAAATTTCACTATGAGGCTAACGCCGTAAAAAAAATAATCCCTCCAAACATTTTATCGAGAGTTAAATTTTTATATGGAATTACTGTTTTTTTTTTGCATTGTTAAAGTTGGTCCCATAGTAATAGTTCGTCATGATAATTAGTACAACGATATTCTAAAATGATGTCGATCTTGTAGAAAAACCCACGGTATAGGTAAACAATGTGGACAAGGCGCCTTAGGAAATCTACCGTCCCGTTTGGCGTTAGTGTGCCAACGATGAAACAGAGACATGTATCAATTTACGTAGGCGTAATGAAAACTTAACCTCATTATTAATATATGTTTAAAAGAAATAACATCAGTCGAAACCAATATTACAACTAAACTAGTATACTAATATAAGAAAGCAACAGAGATTATACACTACTGCGGTCGTACTGGGTTCAAATCCTTCATTGGAATCTATGTACGGATTTTCACTTCAATGTTTAGTTGAAGGAAAACATTGTTAAACATTCTGCGTATGTCCCTGGAAAATATTACGTTTACAAAAGTTAGAAATCTGGTACAGCGCAATGCAAAAATCTATTTTCATCACTGAAATGGGCAAAAAAATATCACCCTGGGCGGGAATCAAACCCACGCCTCTTGGCACAGGCGTCAGACGGTTAGTGAACCGTTGGGCCACCGCGCACCGCGCATTTACAGTGGTGTTTTTGACCGACGAACCACCGGAGGAGGTATACAATTCGACGAGTATATTTTTAGGGTTCCGTACCTCAAAGGGAAAAACGGAACCCTTATAGATCACTTTGCTGTCCGTCTGTCCATCTGTATGTAAGTCAAGACTCTTTATTTCGGGAACGCGTAAAGGTATCGAGTTGAAATTTAAACTGTTTTCGTATATCTATGGTCTCTTGCAGTTGAGTAAAAGAAAAACTTCTCAGTTATCGTTTAAAAAAGTTAGAGCCGTTTATGTCGTAAAAAACCGCATATTTTGCACTCACGAAAATCAAAACCAACAGAGTACTTCCTAGTATATAGAACTATGAAATTTGGCGAGAAGCGTTGTCTTAATGTACACATATAGGAATCAATATGAAAACTGTACATTTTTATTTAATCACAAAAAATAGGGCCTCAAAATTCACAAAACATGGGTTCAAAATTCAAAGTGAGTAAATCGTATCATGTAAGGTATCATTATAAAAGAACTTCATCAGCACATACTAAAACAGGTTTTTAATTATTTTAACGCACTTGTCCGGTTTGTTTAATTTCTTTTTATGTATAGTTGTCCGATTTACATAATTCTTTGTTTATTGGAAAGAATATACTTCGAAATTGGTCCTATTTAAATTTTATCGAAATCGGCTGAGCCATTTTCAATAAATCGACAATAATGTGAAAAATGCTACATCGATCCGTGCGATATATCCGCGAATTCTGTACGCGGGTGAAGTCGGTCATGCTAATTTTTGCAAAAAAAAAAATCTTGTTCATATTCATTATATTTCTATTATGTATTCTTAATCAAACCTTGAAAATATTTGTACTATTCTGTACTGTACTAGACTCTTTAATAGTTCACTGCAAGACGTAGTCCTACCCACGAAAGGTAATTGGTACGGGTATTGGGCCATTTCCACCACGCTGACCCAGTACGGGTTGGTGGATTCACATACGCCATCGAATATCTTCTACGGACGTATGCAGGTTGCCTCACTATGTTTTCTTTCACCGAAATGCCAGTGGTGTGAAATTCCGTACATAAATTCTAAAGAACTCATTGGTACGGGACCGGGATTAGAACCCACTACCTCACGATTGTAAGGCGGGTGTCACTACTTCTAGACCGCCACGGCTTCATTAATGTTAATGAAAATGTTTATAACTTTATAAATTGTTTAACCTATATTAGAGATGTTAACTGGCGTATAACTAATGGACTCAATGGCTGCCATCTGGGCTTTTATAATTTATTGACAAAATTAAACGTTTTTACCAAAAACATCATTAATCTTTAATGTAATATTTTGAATTCCCAATTAAACTGTATTTTTATCATTTCTTTCAATTAATTTAACAGATTTCCGCCTTTGATTCTGTACAAACACTGAATAATTTAGACTAGAGATTTTAACTGTCACAATGTATGGGAAAATAATTTTCATATTACCGTGGCATAACAGGATAAACATTTCAGCCATAGAACGATCACTGCTGGACATAAGGACTGTTACAACTCAAATAAAACCAAATAAAACTACGAGAAGCAGTTTGCATCCTTAAAGCGTCTCTCGTTCACCAGACCCTGAGAGTGCAAAAATGTTGTACAAACTCGTAGACATAGGTTTAAAAGAATAAGTTTAGTTATGTATCTTCTACGGGGCAATGTGGTCGCTAAGCCCTTGAGTTAAATAAAAAAAGCGTTTCCCAGGCCATGCCTACGATACCCGCATAGCAAAACTGACCTACTAGTAGGACATATTCTGCAATGGTGTTCTTGCATCCTGTAGGTAGATTAAACATTGCTATTTTTAAATCCTCAGTCAGTCTCAACAAAAAGTGGAAAAATCTGGAAACATAACCATAAAACATATCTTTACCCGAACAAGAGATCCTCCTTCTTTAGGAAATGGTTAAAATAATTAAAACATGATTGTGTCATGTTTATTGAATGGTTTATTGATAAGAGCCATTCAGTTTGAGATAATAACTAACTATACCTACATGATGTATCATCTCTCGACGACAGACAGACTTATTTTAGCTAGAATATCTTTGTAGGTACTCATCATTCAGTCAGACCAACTTTCACGAACGCCTTCATTGAGGGAAGCCTTCATAGAAGAAGGGATAGGTACTTGTTGATACTTGTTGTTTTAATATTTATAACATAGAGCGCCTTTATCAATTTTCAGACTTCTAGTATCAAAATTAACGAAAGTCTCATACAAACTTTTATCCCCTAGTTTTAGGGGCTGGGGCGAGAATAATTTTATTATTTACAACGAAGAGTCTTCACATCAATTTTTAGACTTGCATGCAACTTAACGACTTAGCATGAAAATTAGTGAAAGTCTCATACAAGCTTTCATCCCCTAGTTCAAGGGGTTGGGGGTAAAAGTTGGAAGTTTTAGATTGTTTCCTTTGTATATGCGTAATAGTCTACCTTGATTTCAAATATCAAGTTTCTTCATCTGGAAGTGGGTTAATTTTTTTATCTACAAATCAGTGAGTGAGTCAGTGAATCAGTCAATGAAACCTCGGATTTTAAACGTTAATATATCAATAACTGTTGAAGCAAAATTAACGAAATTTTAAATTCTAAGCTAGATAATCCACATTAATAAATAGGCTAAATTTCATGTATATTTAGTTATGAAAGGGTCAAAAGTGGCTCGAAATGGTTCGTGTAATATTATAATATAATATATTATCGGCGGTTCCTTTTTAAGTCTTGGCTGGACACGCTCCCGCGTGTCTGGATTCATTCAAAGAATTTGCTTACCTAACTGGGAACCTATAGCGTTTCTAAAATCTTAAAGTAGATACTAGACAATGACCAATAAGAGTTCCTACTCGACCCAGATTTACTCTACAAGCGCGCAAGTCTGTACAAACCACATCGATTCATGTCTGACTAGTGGAAGTAAAGTGGGTAGGTTCCGTAACCAATGGCTGATAATTAACGAATGATACAAAAAAGTTAAATTGTTGAACTGTTACTAATATTTAGTAGTAGTAGTTCTCTGAAGAGTAGACCTCGCGACACATCTCTAGAACTGAATCTTTATAAGCCTAGATAAGGTGACAGCGAGGGCTCGGACTGGTTGTATCCGTCTTCTTCTTCTTCTTCTTCTTCTGAAGAAGAAGAGAAGGTGACAGCTGGTTGTAACCGTAATAGCATCTAAAAGTAAATCTGCGTCTGTCCAATGCGGCCTACATGCAGTACCGATCAGAAGTCTCTTTCCATTGATGGTCCGAGTGAGCCACGTCTGTTCAACTGCTGCCGTGGGTCCACCGGGTAGCGTCAAGGGCGCGCCGGGACTCCTCGTCCAACTCACACATATATAGAACCCACTCAGATCCCAAGGGGATAATGTCGATCAGGATAATCTGATATTGATAATAATTAGATATATTTCGCAAAATTTTCGAATTTGAATAGTTCGCACACTTCGTACGGATCGATGAAGTCATTTTCACATTATTGTTGATTTATTTAAAACTATAGCTTTTGCGCGCGGTTCCGCCCGCGTGGTCTCTATGACCTAAAAACAAAAAATAATTAACGAAATCGGATTACTCTGTAAAAAGTTGTGCGTGGTCATACGTACGTAAGTAAATAAGAAATATACGCGTCGAATAAGAACCTCCGTTTTTTCGACGGCTAAAAATGCAGCACGAGTTAGAACAAATTACGAAAGATAATGCGGTAGAATAGATCCGGCGGCTGTTGCATTGTGCGTCTAAGATCAATACGTATTTGTCAACCTTAACAGCTGTAAGCCAAAAATTCCATAACGTTTGTGTTGAAACATCCCTAAAGTGGCACTCGCATTAGGACTACTTGTAGTAGTTTTTATTTTGTGAAGAAGCTCCCCCACTACCAGCGCAGGCAGCCGGGAGTCTCGAAGGCGGACGTGTGTTCCACCTGGTACCCGGGGCCACGGGGGGTACCTTCTATACCGGCGCACGGCATGTTTTTCACCTGGTACCCGGAATTATTGGGAGCATACTTTTCTCCGACGCACGGCGTTTGTTTCTCTTGGGATCACGGGGGGCGCCCTCTTCTTCGGCGCAAAGCCACGATTTATTCAGCGCCAGAACGTCTACATCACTCCGAGCTGCTGACGCTATCATGTTGTCATGTATTGTGTCAAAGGACCCGGAATTAGGGAATACCGGGTTATCCAGAACTAGCGTAGGTGATTTAGACATTTTAGATCTTATCTTGAAAGTTGATTTAGACATTTTAAATCTATTATTAAAATTATATCATTATGAAAAGTCTTTACTATGGGCCCAACCCAAAATTCGAGAAAGAACCACTTTATCTGTCGATTTTTCACAATTTTGACGATTCCAAGTTGCAATTTTGTATGAAACAGGTGATTTTTTTCACAAATTCCGGGTTGGCCCCATATTAAAAGTTGTTCATAAAGATGGTCTTCATCACGGCCTTTCGGCCGAGTACAGAGCGAGCAGTATATTAGCAGTCTACTCAATTCATCATCATCCAATCATCAGTCATAGAACATCCACTGCTGGACATAGGCCTCCCCTAAAGATATCCAATAAGACCGGTTAGTAGCGGCTTGCATCCAGCGCGGTCCTGCGGTCTTAGTGAGGTCATCCGTTTACGTTGTAGGTGGATATTCTACGCTGAGCTTACCGGTACGTGGTCTCCACTTGAGAACTTTTCAACTTGCTAATCCGCTGGGCTTTATCGGTAACTTTAGTAGTTCTACGGATCCCCTATTCCTGATTCGATTTGGTAGATAGACTTCGAGCTTAGCCCGACACTAATATGAATGACAATACAATAATAGGTATGTGCTATGGAGCTGATCTGATGATGGAGTCGGAAGGGGGCCTTAGGGACTCCTGTACTAAACAAGATAGACCCGCCATGTTTGGGCTCGTTTTACTTGTCTTGGCTAGCACTCTGCTGCTACATGATATCCAGGATCTCAAAAGCTTGTATTTAAAAAGTCATCACTAGGTACATATCAATTAAAATCATAAATCATATCAAATAAATCAATAAATAAAATAAATCAACTTAAAAATATGTGTATTTTGGACATGTTGAGTATTAGGACATAACACACACACGCATGCACACACACACTCATATACACGCATGCACACACACACGCACTCACACATACACACACACACACACGCACTCACACATACACACACACACACACACACACACACACACACACAAATATTGAAATGTGAAATATTTTTGAAAATTTTGTAAGTTTAGAGTAAATTGTAAATTTTAAAATGGATTTTATAAAAATTGTTAAAGATAACCAAGTTGTTACCATAGTATGGATATCGAAGAGCGGGGTCTTCTGACACAGGTATTTTTATACCTAATAGAAGGCTCCAATCTACATTAATTTAAGAAACTATTGGTTACAGAAATAAAAACTATTTTATTATTATTTTATTATTATTATTTATATTATAAAGCAAAGTCGCTATTTCAGTGTGTCTGTCTGTGTATTTTCTTATATCTTCCAAACTACCCAACGGATTTGGATGTGTTTTTTTTAATAGATAGAGTAATTCAAGAGGAAGTTTTATAAGTATAATACACCTGTGCGAAGTCGGGGTGGGTCGCTAGTATTTTTATAATAATTTATCAATTTGCAAATGAAACAAAAAACGGTGAAGATGGCCCGTTGTCTTTATCGTTTCTCGTTTTATTGACAAAACAATTTTTTTATTGGATACTGTATTTTTTATTTCCATCTTCCGATAATCTATCGGACCAATTATTTATAATGATATCTAGACACGCATCTAACTACTAAAATTGATATGAAAGCTCATTGTTATAAAGTTAGAAGCTTGGCTCTACAAAGGATCTGACAACTTTTTGAAAGTGCGAACTGTGGTCTTGGCTATTTTTTACATGGAAATGTTTTTGTAGGATTTATTTTTCTCAGCCTATTTGTGCAATAAATTAATATTTTCATACGATAGATATAGGCAATGATGTTTATTGAATATACTCGTAGGTACTATAGTATTAGTATCATTCGATATGATTATTCTGTTAGGTATGAATTTCGACTGTTACATAAATATGTATAACCATCTACCTACCGTGATCTATCTACCACCTACGTACCTATTATTTGATATCCTTATAAAGGACATCTGGCCCGAAGAAAACCTGGGCCGTGGTCGTCGCCGAACGTCTACCCACCACGTGAACGGGTGACTTCATTAAGATTGCAGGATCGCAAGCCACTTGCAAGCGATTTTATTTCAAATATTTATAGGGTAGGCCTGTGTCCAGCAGTTAATACCCTAGGGTCGATGGATAGATGAATTTATTGTACTCATCATTATCTCCTAGTTGTATGGCACCAACTTGAGACTTCGATTGAGCGGCGAGCCAGGAGGCTGATTGACAACGACACCTTAACTAAGTCGCAGCTGCAACGTCTTGAGCATCGTCGCAAGTTACCGAGTTTGTCGGCCTTTTACCGGATACACTTCAGAGAGTGCGCCCAGGAGTTGCACAATCTGGTCCCCCCTGCTTCTTTCTTCTATATTACGGCTAAGCAGACGCGACTAAAGCCCCACCCTTTTATGGTAGACATTCTGCGCGTTAGAACAAAGCGTTTCGAATCCTCATTCCTCATACGAACAGCCAGAATGTGGTACGCTTTGTCTGGGTCTGTCTTCCCGCTAGAGTACAACATGGGTGTCTTCAAATCCCGAGGAACTATTTACTAGGTATCTTCTAGGTAAGCGTGCTACACCCTAGACCGCACATCTGCTCAACATCAGGCAGTATGTAGTCAAACGCAAACCTATACGGAAATTTAAAAAAAAAAACTACTTCGAAAGCGATAAGACAACGAGTTAGAAACCTATTTATTATCAAGTCAAGTTCACTGAAATGATTGTAGTCAAGAGGCCGTAAGTTTTCGAATGGAGACCACTTACCGGCAAGCGTAGCATGGGACGACTGCCCATAAGGCAAATATTCTATTCATTCCTTCTACTCCTATGTAGGTACCTCAAAGAACGCTTTGAAATCATTCAGGAACACTCCCAATTCTTTGAAGTCCTCCCGTGCACTGAAACTATAATTCCAATCTTCCTTAACCTTTCCTATACCAAATCTTATACTTCGCGAGCTGTCCTGCTGCGGAACGACCTGCCTGTTGCTATTAGGCAGGCTAGATCCCTTTCTATATTCTAAACTCTTGTTCATCAACATTATCTCTCCTTGTGCTAGCTATAATTTGTATATAGCTATTAAGTATTTATTTATTATGTCTGTATTTGTACATGTGGTCGTCACGGACGATTTACTGTATTTTACCGGGAGGCATTTTCTAACTGAGCGCTACCGTGGCTCCTACTTACTGGCCTTTTATCAATATATTATTAGACATAATCTAATGAATTAATCAGTCTATTATAAGACGGTCGTTTGAATTTTAGCGCCAAATATTTAAATTATAAACTAGTTCAAAGTGGCGCTAGTGATAAGTAACTTTGCTTTGTCGTTTCTGTCGACGTACATTCATAAAACAATTTAAATAACAATCTAATTTAAAAAAAATTAAACCTATACAACTTTGAAGTGTGAGTAATAAGTAAATAGCTTATTACAATAAAACGTTTATATTAATTTATTTTAGCTGAAACTTGTGTGAAAATAATAATTACATGAGCTGATTACAAGACAAGGGCTTCATCATCGCCAAAATATTGCGTAAGTTGAAACGTAAGTTGATTGTAAAATTAATTTAAAAAAAAGAGGAATGTCAGATTATTGTTGTTTTGAGCTTGGAAAATAACTTCTTGTTTTTGGTTGTAATCGTTCCATTTTATTTACTCGTAATCAATAAATTGTAATTAATGGTTTCTATTTGTATTATTTAGGTTCCTGTCTCCGATATATACATATATTAAGTCTATGTATGTATTTAGTATATGTGTTAGGTATTATTACCATGTGTATTATGAGTATTATGTTTTATAATATTAATTATTATTAATGCACCACCGACTATTCTGCCAATCCTTGAGGTTTTTTTTCTCTTCACGGGTTACCTGGAAGAAATCGCTATGAGCGATAAGGTCGCTCTTGTACTCTGTAAATTTACTTAGTCCTAAGAATGTTTGTATTTGTTTTTGTTTGGTGTACAATAAAGTATATATTATTATTATAATAGTTAGATCCGGACTATCAATATATCCATTACACATGCCATGTAAAAATGTCATATCCAAAACTGTGCGTCTGTTCTCAAGGCTAGTTAAGTGGTGGTACTAACAAGCGTCTTCATAGTTATCACAATATTTATGAACTCTATAGTTAAGGTGCTTAATGAATTTGTGTTGAATATTCTCTATGTCTCTAATGTAGGTATGTGATGTACGATGGACTCCAAACAACACTACAGTATTCCAAAATACTACAGACATAAGAGACATAAGAGAAATACAGTAATTTAATACAATTTATATCTGAGAAACGCTTACAGACACCCAAAATAAAGCCTAGACTTCTATAAGATTTATTGATAATAGATTCAATGTGCTCCGAGAATGTTAGTTTGGAGTCTAGCAAATTCCTAGGTCATACTGCGTACAATCTAGATATGTTAACGTTGATTAATTGATAGTTGAACTTAAAGGAATCCTTCTTACGCGTAAATGAGACATAATGACATTTATCCACATTTACACTCATACGATTAATTTTGTAGCAATCAGCAAGACGATTGAGATCAGCTTGTAATATGTCTGATTGTATTTATTACAATCAGACAAATCATTTATTTTCATGTCGTCTGCATACATAAGAAACTTTGCATGCTGAATACTTTTACCTACATCGTACAAATAGCACGCATAGCAACGGGCCTAAAATAGAACCCTGGGGGACGCCTGAAGTTATATTTATACAGTTATAAAAATCAACTTTCGTAGTGATCGTGAAAAGACGTCACAACCGTTTATGTCGTAAAACCGCCTACCGTAAGGGAATCAAACTGCCATCCATTGTTGCTCGGGTACGTCCCGTTGACCTGGAATTATGAAATTTGGGAAAAGCATTGCTTTAAAGTACGCATGAAGGAGTTTCCCTGCGAGATGAAATCAGAAATGAGGAGATCCGTAGAAGAACCAAGGTTACCGACAGCCCAGCGGATTGGCAGGTTGAAGTGGCAATGGTCAGGGCACATAGCGCGGAGGACTGATGACCGATGTCGAAAAGTTCTCGAGTGGAGACCATGTCTCGGCAAGTGCAGCGTAGGACGTCCACCCACAAGGTGGACGGATGACCTCATTAGGACCGCAGGATCGCGCTGGATGAAAGCCGCTACCAACCGATCTTATTGGAATTCATTAGGGGAGGCCTATGTCCAGCGATGGACGTCCTATGGCTGCAAGGAACGAACGAACACATGAGTGAAAAAATCCGTGAACTATTAATTTTTGATCAAACCATAAAAATAGGGTACGTAATGCATGAATGAGGGTCCATTATATGAAAGTGAGCTAACCGTATCATCTATATGAAAGAGCTTGTATATGCACAAACATAATGTTTATAATTAGTTTTTCGATGTGCTATTTTTTATTTAAGACGAAAATTGTAAAAAAAAATATAAATTCCCCCTTTTATTGTAGTTCACCCTGCGTTGCTTGCTCGGGAGTTGCCTTTCGGTGCACAATTTGACTAATACGAAGCCAAGACAAGTTCGGAACTAATGTCTATCTTTTACATCGTAACGGACAAACAGACGGACGAACACAACGATTGTTTATATTAACGTGAATAGGTACCTATAAATAATATTTTGAAATCCTTATCTAGCTTGAAAACATTCTCAGTATTCGATGAGGAAAAAACAGAATTGATATCAAAATGTTACTGTACAAAAACCCACCAGATTTACCCGTGACCTGCGGGCTATCACTGAGTTCCCAGTATAGTACTTACTTAGTAGCGCTCACAGCGTATTTTGCCTAGGTGTTCTTTAGCGATCATCGAAGTTAAGCAACGTTCAGCACGGCCAGTCTTCGGATGGGTGACCGCGGGTGGCATTTACAACTGGCTCGGATGACACGTTACATTGTAGGTCCCGATTGTTTGAAGCGTTTATCTATTTCAAAGGCCTTCAGGCGGCTTAAACTCTCTGACACCAGGGCCGGCCGCCCGGCCTGCACGAACTTACTTAGCTACCTAGTGACATTCTGAGAGTAACGCATTATTTACACCAGGTAAATAAATATTTACGATAGGATAAAGTAACGTACCTACGTGACGTGACGTCATTGACCGAAGCGAAGCGAAGATCTTTGCTTCAACATAACGATTTTGCTTTCGTCTGTCCGGATGTTAAATTTTGTCTAAAGGTCGCATTTTTCAACGAATCTCGACTAAACTTGGAACACAATTTTTAGGGTTCCGTACCCAAAGGATAAAAACGGGACCCTATTACAAAGACTCCGCTGTCCGTCATGTCTGTCTGTCATCAGGTTGTATCTCAACAACCGTGATAGCTAGAAAGTTATTTTTATGGTTCCGTACCTTAAAAAGAAAACTGGACAAGTGCGAGTCAGGCTCGCACACCGAGGGTTCCGTACAAATCCAGAAAATTTCACAAAATTGGGAATTAAGTTGGAAAAACCCTGTACAAAATAACCGAAATAAAGTTTTTTTTTTTCACTTTTCTCTTCATACATTAAAAATTACACATTTTTAAAATAATTAAAAATCTGTTTTAACATGTGCTAATGAAGCTCTTTTATTTATATAATAACTTACCTAACATGATACGATTTACTCACTTTGAATTTTGTACCCATATTTTGTGAATCTAGGTCCTATTTTTTAAACGGTTTTATTTAGCTCACCCCGTTTGTTTTATTATTTATTCTTGGGTCAAATTTATTAATTCAAATTTCACCCTCTTCCTGTCAACCGATTAATCTGAAATTTTGTATACACTTTGGATTTTGGTGACAATACAATTATATTGATTCATTATCATTATAAATTCAAGATGGCCGCCGCTACAAAATGGCGGATAATTTATGTTTTATTAATCCCATCAATATGGGTATTAAATGAAAGGGCTCAACAAGCAGAATACAATATATTATAAGAAATTGAAATCCAAGATGGCGGCCGCTACAAAATGGCGGATAACGTAGGTTTTATCAATCCCATCAATATGGGTATCAAATGAAAGGGCTCAACAAGCAGAATACAATATACTATAAAAAATTGAAATCCAAGATGGCGGCCGCTACAAAATAGCGGATAACTTAGATTTTATCAATCCCATCAACATGGGTATCAAATGAAAGGTAGACACAAGTACAAGTAGAATACAATTTACTATCAAAATTGAAATCTAAGATGGCCGCCGCTATCAAATGGCTGATAACAATTTTTTATCAATCCCACCAATATGGGTATCAAATAAAAGGGCTTGACAAGAAGAATACAGTGCACTATACAACCTCAATATTTAAGATGGGCGCAGCCACTAAATGGCGTATAATAATAAGATTTAAATTTAGAAATTGAATCTGTAATTTAGGTATCTGATTAATCCAGCCTGAATCCACCACCCAAGTCAAGATTTTGTATCGTGTTGAGGACTGTGTGGCGTTAGGGTGGCTAAAAATGATACGTCGTTAGCGTAACACCACCCAAGTTAAGGTGAAAGGTTAAAACGCGCCGAGAACTGTATGGCATTAGGGTGGATAAAAATGATATGTCGTTAGCGTTTTCCCAACCAAAATAAATAAATAAATAAATCTCCAACCAGCTACACATCTCTGGCATTTATTCACGCTGTGTGAATTAACTGAAAATATGCGTCAGCAAGGTGACCAGACTTCTACACTAATATTATAAAGAGGAAAGATTTGTATTTTTGTATGTAACGAATAAACTCAAAAAGTACTGGACCGATTTTAATCATTTTTTTTTTCATTAGAAAGCTACATTATCACTGAGTAACATAGGCTATTTTAATTGTAAGAAAAAAATAAGGATCCCTATTAAAACTATAATAATGTTACCCAAGGTGTAAAAAAATGCCTAAAATATTCTTTACATCGCGTGCGCTGCGAAAACTATTGATGATGGAATAAAATAATGTACTACGACTTTATAGAACACACCATAATTTACAAAAAATATCGCGACAGCATATATCTAACTATTATAGTTAAGCCGTAATAACTGTTCTTTTATTTTTAAAAAATAATTGAAATACCGTCGCAGGAAAAGGATCTTAATTTGTATCTTGGTATTAATCCTTATCAAAAAAAATTATTTCATATTCAAGACTGTTTCAATAGCTTAATGCAACTTTTTAAATTATTTAATTCAGACATTTTATTACAAAGATATCACGAGTTCAAAATGTAAGTATTATAAAAGTTCCGTTTCGCCGCTCACCCCGCTTGGCAATTCATGTACTTTGTACAATATACATAATACAAAATTCACTTCGAGCAAATATCTATAGAGTCACAATCGTGAAAAAAAGTGTCCGAGCCAAAATCCTGCCCAAGCTACGTAGTGAGCAGGCTTTTTAGTTAGTCGTAAAGCGATTCCAAGCCGACTACAACGCCGCGCGATGCCAAAGTGCTCGGTTACAGGCACTTATTAGGTGACATAACGTCGAGATTCGAGGAACGGGTCATTGAGAATTGAGAAGGGTACTTGGGCCATATCCACCACCAGTGCCAGGGCCCAGTGTGGGTTGGTGCAGATTGCCACACAATATTTTCCTTCGCCGAAAAGCCAATGATTTGAAATTCCGTACATAAGTTCCAAAGAAACTCATTGATACAGGATCGGGATTTGAACACACCACCTCACGATTCTAGCACAGGCGTTACTACCACTAGACCACCACAGTTATATATCTCCGCCATTAGTGTGCCGATTAATGTTTTATTGGCAGTAAATAGGTATGCAGTGGCGTAGCGTGCCTTGGGGAGCCCTGAATCAAACATATTTGGGGTGCCCAAATCACTCATTTCTCAAAAAAGAAACAAAAATGCTTGCATTAAATTGAAATAAATATATACCGCCTTACCGCAAAAGATTTAAGCACTGTTTAGCCGTAGAATGTGTACTGTTAAACATTGTCTAAAGCCTGCGTAAAACTTTTGTGGTAAAACGGTTATTTATAAGTTGTCACTTCCTCCTAGAAATTAAGCTAGCCAAACAATTCAAATGAAATATACACTTTTCTTGCCTTTTTTTCGGGAAACTGATAATTGATAATTAATAGAATACAATTACCTATATCAGCTAAGTACGAGTAAGTCTAGCTGAAGACGATTTCAGCCTCTTACGACAACTTTTGGAAGAATGCTTAACCCGGGAAAAACAGAGATGATTTTTTTTTGGGAAGCACGAGATTAAGTGACATTGTGGATAACATTTTACTAGGCTTACACACGTTTAGGCCCCTGTAGCCCGGGAGCCCCGTATTATTGACACGGCTGATACTGCAGTAGCTACGCCCCTACATATAGTATGTGAAACGAATTGTCGATGGGACCTTAAAGTTCTCGAATGTAGACAATGTATTGGCAAGTGTATTAGCGAAGGTCTTCACGTGAATCTAAGATCTGGCCGTGACGTCCGGAACACGTTGGATGCCAGCGCTTCGATTCCTTCCATAACAGCTCTTTGGGTTACCAAGTTGAAGAGGCCTTAGGTAGGGCACACAATTCGTAGAAGTAGAACTGATGTCCAATGTTTTTCAAAGTTCTCGAGTGAAGACAAGATCAAGAAACTAACTTACATAGGTAGAATGTATAGACTGTGGGTCTCTATATATCTAATATTTTAACGTAGCTTTCATTCTCATCATTGTCATTTTCTGAAATCAGGGCTATATGTTATGTACAGCCACCCGACACATACGAACTCACTTTTATTTAGATATGCCAATACCTACTATATCTTTTTCATAAACTTCGAACAGTTTAAGACTACGGAAACTCTCGCGATTTGGGTAGGTTTTAACTCATCATAATGGTTCATCCGGTATGTCTAGCATGTGTGTGACGCTTACCTACGTTACGTGGTAAGTATATGTACAGCCAATCATACCCGGGCGAAGCCGGGACGGGCAGCTAGTGTATTGATATTTTGAATGCTTTGAGAGTCGGTGAGCTAACAACCCAACATTTTAGTATTTTAATGGGAAGACTTCTTCAAGACACGAGTGATGAATTTGCAATAGACAAAGCGTTAAGGGTATACCCCACAAATCAACAAGTTAACGACCACAACTCTGCTGTATTGAATTTGTACAGAAATAATGGTGCTCGCATTTACAAAATAAAAGCGCAGGATCTGCTAGTACACGCCACACGAAATGCAGACAATGTGGATATAGCTACTATAATACCAGTTGATATCAACAAAACTGGGGATTTACCAGCGGAACTGGAAATATTTGTGGGGGCAAAAGTCATGCTACGGTCCAATATTGACGTTTCAAAGGGATTAGTAAATGGCGCTATAGGCTACATCAACGAAATCGTTTGGCCTCAATTTCGTCGAACTCAGACAAGTACAATTACGGGACGGCTGAAAGAAAAATGTTGCCTTTAATACTATCATGGGCTTCTACAATACATAAAATGCAGGGCAGCATTGTGGATCACGCAGTCGTATACTTAGGTGCGAAACTGTTTGAAGAAGGTCAAGCCTACGTGGCTCTTAGTAGAGTGAGATCTTTGCAGGGACTACGTATAGAGGAGTTGGACTGCAATAAACTAACGGGCAAGAAACCTTGCAATAATGAAGCACTAAATGAATTAAACAGAATGCGAAATAAAAACTAAAAACTAGAAAATAAAAATAGGTAAAAAATCTTTTTAATTTAAACGGTTTTATGTTAAACATACATTGCAATGTTTAAGATAAATGTACTAAAAACCAAAAAATAATAAAATAGATACAGTCGTGGGAATTATAAACATATGCATAGACTAGACTAAAATAAAACCGTGGGGCACGTTAATTGTCTACAAATTATCGACTTCATGTGCGATAGAAGAATCGTTTAATTCGTCGTTAGGCAGTTGGCCCGCAGACGGTGAGGAAATTACTTACTATTTTCTTGCTCGTGGAAATTTCAATAGTTATACACTCCATGTAAATAAAAGAGATGTTTCAACTAGTTTATCGTTGGACATTCACAATGCTGGCTGGCGAGGAATCGTTTCACTGCTCGTAGTTTGTCTTTAATCGACAAAACATATGATAAAAGTACTACTCGCTCACCACTATGAAACCCTAAAACTCGCTTATAATCGAGCTTGCTAGCTTGTTTCCACATTCCAGCCCTACTTATCACACGTCCATCGTTGTCGGTTGAACAACTGCCTAATTATAGTGTAACAAAACAAACATTTTAATCAACGATTGTAGACAATTGACGTGCCCCACGGTTTTATTTTAGTCTATGCATATGTTTATAATTCCCACGACTGTATCTATTTTATTATTTTTTGGTTTTTAGTACATTTATCTTAAACATTGCAATGTATGTTTAACATAAAACCGTTTAAATTAAAAAGATTTTTTACCTATTTTTATTTGTGATTTAAACAAAAATGTACAGTTTTCCGATTTATTCCTATATGTGAACTCTGAGACAATGCTTCTCGCAAAATTTCATAGTTCTATGATAAAGGGAAGTACCCTGTAGGTTTTGATTTTTGTGACTGTCGAAATATGCGGTTTTTACGACATAAACAGCTCTAACTTCTTTATATGATAACTGAGAAGTTTTTCCTTTACACAACTGTAAGAAATCATAGATACACGTAAACAGTTTAAGTTTCAACTCGATATCTTAACGCGTTTTTGAGATAAAGAGTCTTGACATACACACAGACGGACAGACGGACAACAAAGTGATCCTATAAGGGTTCCGTTTTTTCCTTTTGAGTTACGGAACCCTAAAAACCGGACAAGTGCGAGTCAGGCTCGCACATCAAGGCTTCCGTATAAATCCAGAAAATTTCACAATATTGGGAAGTAAGTTGTTAATAATATAGGAATAAATCTGAAAACTACATTTTTATTTAAATTACAAAAAATAGGGCTTCGAAAGTCACAAAATATGGGTTCAAAGTGCGTAAATCGTATAATGTAAGGTATCATATAAAAGACCTTCATTAGCACATGCTAAAACAAGTTTTTAATTATTTTAACAATATTCGATGAATGACGATAAAAGTTAAAAATAAAAAACTTTTGTCGATGATGATGATGAGTATAGAGATTTTAACAACGTACTTCCCAATTTTGTGAAATTTTCTGGATTTGTACGGAACCCTCGGTATGCGAGCCTGACTCGCACTCGTCCGGTCTTTTTACAGATGGTGTATTTCTGTTGCCGCAACAAGAAAAAATACTAAGAACAGAAAAAAATAATGAAGGGCAGTTCCGTACAACAAACCTGATTCTTTGCCGTTTTTCGCTCGATATTAATAACGGCAATATTTCAAGCATCTGCTTGAAATGTTCATAAATAAATAATTAAATTAAAATAAAATATACATATATGAGGGGGCTTCCATATTGTACGGAACCCTATGTGCGCGAGTCTGACTTGCACTTGGCCGAATATTATTTGATTATCGATTTTCAGTGAGTAAACCGAGAGAGACCGAAACCTTTCCAGCTCAACTAGGGTTCGGCCATAAACTCTGATCAAGGTTGGACTTGTTGATACCTACCGCTCGCTGCTCCCTTATCATCGGACTTAACTAAGCTCGTCAAATGGGACCTGTGCTCAACCTGGGTACTATAATACTACCTACTACTAAACTACCAAATAGTTTTATGACTACTCCGGTCCGGAATTTCACGGATTCAGATCGGACATAATGCGAAAGACTATTATTCCCTACGTCATGCTCTCGACACTTTCGCCAAACATCAATGAAGTGTGTACCTATTACTTACCTATTACACCGGGCGGCATTTCGTGCCATGCAATCTACGCATGTATTTTTAATGAACTTGAAAACCTATTAGAGATAAATTTTGTTTACTTAACACCAAAAAACCACGTCGATAAGCAATAAAAATAAAACGCAAGTGAAAACATAGTAATTAAATATTAACTACTTATTTGTCCCAACAACAATTGTGCTCCATTATCTGAACTGTGTAACTATATAAACCTACATAGAGTTAGAATAAAAGTCAGTCGATCAGTGGCGCGGGCGAGAGGCAAGTTTGAATTTTGTTGTTTAATTCTTTGGGCAAGATGCAAATAATAACCCAATTGTATCCCCTGCTCTTTGTAATAATACATCTCAGCGGCACTGTTGAAAGTGAAGATAACACATTGATTAATGGTAAGTTTTTCAAAGGTTTTTCATTTCTATAGTTCTGTCATAAGCAGGCCACCCAGTACATTTATTTTATATATTTTTTTTTTATAATAAGGCTCGTTGGATCCAGTTTGTATTCACCGTGTTCCTACGGTCTTGGCCAGATCGTCAGTTCACCTTGTCGGTGGAAGTCCTTGCTGGTATTGCTGGTACACGTGGTTTCTATTCGAGAACTTAACGATCCCATCGATTATCCGTTCTATGAACAACGTGCTCTGTTTATTGTCATTTCAAGTTACGAATCAGCTGTGTTTTTATTCTGAGATACATGGGGCATGCCAAAAGAACTTAGATTTTCACAATTATATATCTACGACAACTTGATCTATTTGTTCATTGATATTATTTTTAAAACACGCATCACGGGCAAAGCTTAGAGAGAAAATAAGATGTAAAATGATTTTTTTATGCTGATTTAATGCTTAGTTCAAGTTTTAGATTTTGATTTGCAATAAATTATTGTTATTAATCCATTAGATAAAAGGCTTCCCTGAGTGACTGACTGACAGACAGCCTACAGCCCAAACCGCTTAAGATATAAACTTGAAATTTGGAACACAGGTACATTGTACGACGTAATGGAGCACTAATGAAGAAAATTTTGAAAAATCGATCTCTAAAGGGGTAAAACGGGCCTTTTTCGTTTGTATGTAACTTTTTATTCCCTGTACCGAATGACTTGAGACTTTGTATGCATGCTTTCCAAACGAAATAAAAGTTACGTTTTTTCCTGTTTTTCCGAATTTTTCACATATAAGGGGTCAAATAAGGTCCCAAAGTTGGTGAAAAAAGTGTCAATTACATCCAACCAGCCGAACGGTTATGGTTGAAATCTGGTATGAAGGAAGCACACAGTATGTTACAATACAGGAACCAATAATATCAAGGAAAACCTATAGGGTTCCTTAGAGATGGCAAAAATTAATCAGTTTAGGCTACAACCCAAATTTCCGGGTAAAACGGGCCCTTTTTGTTTGCATGTAACTTTTTATTCCCTGTACCAATTGACATGAAACTTTGTACAGATGCTTTTGAGACTAAATAAAAAATATTTGTGCCTGTTTTTCTGAATTTTCCTTAAAAAGAAATCCTTAGGGGTCAGATACGTCCCACAACTTCAATGCGCTTTTTTAAATAATTTAGTATCTAGAATAGGATTGAAATAATGATATATCCTTAAATGGGGCAAAATGGGTCCCCAATAGTTTACAATTTTTTTTTTATTTTGTGAGTCAATAGTCTTAAACTTAGCGCACATACTGATCAATATACGTAATTTTTACTATGGGATCAACCCTGACAAGCGAAAATTACATACATTTTGTCGGGGGTCGGTGAACTTTTAGTGTTGGACAGCTGATTTTATTCACGTGATTTTGTGGTTGATATTTGTAAAAGTTAATCAAATTATGAGAATAATAGTATCCTAGAACATGCCTGACGAGTGACGTCTAAATATACACTATGTGTTTCTCAAATAAAATAAAATATAGGTACCTCCTTGTGTGCCTTTTTTCATTTGCCTGGAAAATTAAATTTCTAATGACTTAAAGAAACATGCCGAATACCTGTACCGGCCTTAATTTATAGTGCACTACTGAACATAAGTCTACCCGCGAAGGGTGATTGGGCCATATCCATTACGCCGGCCGAGCGCGGGTTGCTGAATCCACATACGACATTGATTTTTTTCTCTACGGACGTACCTATACAATGAAAAGCCAGTAGTGTGAAATTCCTTACATAGTTACTAATACAATTATTATTATTGGCTGCCTCGGTGGCTCAGAGGTTTGTGACCCTGACTCCTGGGTTAAAGAGGCGTGGGTTCGATTCCCACCCAGGGCAAATATTTATGTGATGATCATATGTGTTTGCTCTGTGTCTGGCTGTTATTCATGTATTTTTATTTATTTAACACTTTCTTGCACACCATTTGTACAAAAGGAGGACTTAACGCTAAATAGCATCATCTGCCAGTCAACCTACAGGTACATGTACTATAATATATTATGTAGTATATCAGTCTCTGGCAGCCAATTCACAAGCTTTGCTTAGTTTGGGGTCAGAGACCGTGTGTGAGATTTTCCCTAATATTTAATTATTATTGAGTTAATTTCAGAAATTTAGCAATTTATCATCCAAAAATTCACGTACTCCGTAATAAGCTTTAGATACAAGTCAATTAAATAACCAAATACTGAAACAATTCAGGCTCAACCGTAGGCATTATCCTTGCAAGTAATACGATAATAGCCTCAATTATGAAGGCGCCATGCGCCATGGTAAATATAATAGCAACATAAAAAGTGTTTTCTCTATCGAATGCTTAAAGTGAAAAAGAAACAGAAATGCAGGCCAAACGGCAAGCTTTTATGATTTTAGTAATTGTAATAATTTATTGGCCTTATAACATTCCGTCACATTAGGCAAGTCATTTTACAATAATTATTCTTAACAATAGTACTTATCCAAAAAATTCAAAATTATCATTATATTAAAATCAATAATTACCTACAATATAAGTAAGTATTAAGACATCGCAGTTCATGCTGCGTGCTATAAATAACCATCTTAACAGTTACTTATAACACGCAGGCCAAACCGTGACCTGACCTATTATCATTATAGGCAAATACTGTTACAATTTTGGCCAAACCGTGGGCACTATCCTTGCAAGTAATTTTAAGCAAGTATTAAGACAACGCGGGCCAAATCGCGGACTATTAGATATTATTATAAGCAAGTACAAAAACAACGTAGATCAAACCGCAGGCTATTTTCATTTTAAGTAAGTACCTATGTACCAGGACAACGCGGGCGAAGCCGTGGGTTTTAAGCTAGTTATCTTATAAAAGCAAATAATCAATTGAAAAATATTTTTCTAGAATTACAAAACCCATTTGAAGGAGCTATTAAAAATATCAAAACATTTTTATCCTTTGAAACCATTTTTCAAACATAAGTAATCATATGAAAATGTCACCTGCGTTTCAGGGTAACGAAACAATTCCTATCAGATTCTCCCGGATTTTAAAATAAAACAGGATTTAAATTCAAATAAGTTTTTAAATCAATATTGCTATTGAAAAACCAGCGTTTTCGATGACGTATAGCTTGTCAATGTCCGATAAACGATTAAGGAGAATCTCAGTACACTTGGCATGCCCCTCGTATAATTGTATAAATACTTTAGAGGGTTCCGTACCCAGAGGGTAAAAATGGGACCCTATGGTTTTGACTCCGTTGTCCGCTTGTCTGTCATCACGCTGTATCTCATGAACCGTGATAGCTAAAGAGTTGAAAAGCCTCTCTCTCTCTCTCTCTCTCTCTCTCTCTCTCTCTCTCTCTCTCTCTCTCTCTCTCTCTTCCTGGCTATATATCCTACATGGTAATAGAAAAAAAACTAGTTAAAAATTAAACAACTAAACAAAAATTCAAAATAAACTGAAGTCGGGCTTCTAAATAGTACGGAACCATGAGTGCACGAGTTTGACTCTCACTTGGTCAATTTTACAGTTATTTATTGTGTTTCGTTTAAATATTGTTTTATTGCACAGATGATCTCGGTGGAGTGCTATATAAAACTGAAGATGACTTCAAAATTAAAAACTATAAAATAAGCGATGACTACTACAACACGTGTACATACAATAACGGAAAAGATCCCAACATTCGCAAAAACATAGAAGAAATCATAAAAGTGCTGGTCAAGGACAGTCTGCCGCTGGCGATGGAGACCCTGGATGAGCAGGAACATGACATCGCCAGAGATATCCAGGTCGCCGCCAATAAAATAATTATTCAACTTGCATTACACGCTTCAAACATAACTCGAAAAATATTACAATCCATGGAAAAACCAAATGACTCGCAAGTTGTAATAGATACTGAGATGCACAATGAATTAATTGTATTTCAAAAACAAATTGAAAAAATGGAAGAATTAGAAGACAAAATATCTTTACTTTCTAATAAAACCAAAGAGCTTACCGACACAATAAACGTTAACAACAATCAACAAAGTGAAGCTATATTGAAAAACTTAACCGACACAATAAACGTGAACAACAATCAACAAAGTGAAGCTATATTGAAAAACTTAACTGACACAATAAATGTTAACAACAATCAACAAAGTGATTCAATCGCAATCATATACAACAAAATGACTGTATTGGAAAACTTGACCAGCACGGACAGCCGTGAACACAGAGAGATGTTGGGTACCATTGAAAAAATTCAAAACTCTGTAATGAATTTATCCGAAACCTGCCAAAAAATAGAAAAAAATACTAGAAAGGTTACTTCCTTCTGTTACTTAGAAGTGCCGGCTTCAATTAAACCCAACCCCAACATATGGAAGTACCGGCAGATCCCTGAACAGGATGACTTGGACACCTATATGATCAACAAAACAGGTAAGCGATATTTTCTCTAGGTATGTCAAAAACTTTATTTTATGCCAATATGAACTCTAATTTATTGTCAACTAGCTGCCCGTCCCAGCTTTGCCCGGGTATGATTGGCTATACATATACTTACCACGTAATGTAGGTATGCGCCACACACATGCTAGACATACCGGATGAACCATTATGATGAGTTAAAACCTACCCAAATCGCGTGAGTTTCCGTAGTCTTAAACTGTTCGAAGTTTATGAAAAAGAGATAGTAGGTATTGGCATATCTAAATAAAAGTGAGTTCGTATGTGTTGGGTGGCTGTACATAATATATAGCCCTGATTTCAGAAAATGACAATGATGAGAATGAAAGCGACGTTAAAATATTAGAGACCCACAGTCTATACATTCTACCCATGTAAGTTAGTTTCTTGATCTTGTCTTCACTCGAGAACTTTGAAAAACATTGGACATCAGTTCTACTTCTACGAATTGTGTGCCCTACCTCAGGCCTCTTCAACTTGCTAACCCAAAGAGCTGTGATGGAAGGAATCGAAGCGCTGGCATCCAACGTGTTCCGGACGTCACGACCAGATCTTAGATTCACGTGAAGACCTTCGCTACACTTGCCAATACATTGTCTACATTCGAGAACTTTAAGGTCCCATCGATAATTCATTTCACATACTATGTGTAGGGGTGTAGCTACCGCAGTATCAGCCGTGTCAATAATACAGGGCTCCCGGGCTACAGGGGCCTTAACGTGTGTAAGCAAAACCTAGTAAAATGTTATCCACAACGTCACTTAATCTCGTGTTTCCCGAAAAAACTCATCTCTTTTTTCCCGGGTTAAGCATTCTTCCAAAAGTTGTCCTAAGAGGCAGAAATCTTATAACAACTGAAATCGTCTTCAGCTAGACTTACCTACTTAGCTGATATACGTAATTATATTCTAATCATTATCAATTATCAATTTCCTGAAAAAAAGGCAAGAAAAGTGTATATTTCAAATGAATTGTTTGGCTAGCTCAATTTCTAGGAAGAAGTGACAACTTATAAATAACCGTCTTACCACAAAAGTTTTACGCAGGCTTTAGACAATGTTTAACAGAACAAACGGTACGGCTAAACAGTGTTTAAAGCGTGTTTAAATCTTTTGCAGTAAGGCGGTAAATATGTCGACGGGAAGTTCGGGTACTAGCGCGCCCCACGTGCTGTAACTGTCGCCGCACCGAACTACCGACTCACTTTTGAGGCGAAATAACACTCGTAATGTCTTTAAGAACCGACTTTTATCGCGTACAAAATTCGAATAGCTCGAATTGATTTATAACCTACCATATTTTGATGATTGTTGATTTTTCAAAAATGGCTCAGCCGATTTCGATGCAAGTTAAATGGGCCCATTTCTGAAGTATGATCTACCAAACACAAAAGAAATCAAACTCGGTTTATAATTGGAGAAGTTCCTAATCGCGTAAAATACGTACAAAATATTCAGTCGAACTGATAATCTCTTTCTTGAAGTCGGTTAAACGTGACGGGAGTGACTTACCGTCACCATGGCGACGCGAGAGCGGCGGGCTCGGGCTCTGGGAGGATGAGGATGCTATTATTAATACGTTTAAACTATATTACTCTTCTTTATAGATGAGTTATAAATATCCATTTTTACCGGCTTCCGAAAAGGAGGAGGTACTATGTTCGTCTGTGTGTTATTTTTGTGTATGTTCATCGATATTTTCGCTAATTGTTTTGTTTCGAAAGAATTTACTCTCGAAGTGGTCCCATTTAAATTTTATCGTAATTGGCTGAACCGTTTTCGATAAATCAAAAATAATGTACGTGGATGTCAACATCGATTCGTGCAAACTATTCGAATTCTGTACACGGCGGAAGTCGGTGTTGCTATATTTTGGGAAAAATTATAAATGTTTAATTTTGAATCAATGAAATCAAAATTTATTTCTAACTATGCCTGAGCCGGCGAACTTCGTTTCACGCAATATATTTATAAATTAGGTATAGCCTATGTGTTGTTCTGGTGTATAAGCGTTATTATTGAAAAGTTTCATCTCATTCCGTTCAGTATTTTTTTGAGTGAAAGAGGAACAAACATCCATACATACCTACATACTTTTGAGTTTATAATTATAAAAAGAAGGATTTACTCATTTTCAAATATTATGCAGTTAATAATATTTCAATTTCAGGATTTATTTTGTTTATTGATGATTCTTATTCAATATGAATTCCGATTACATTACTATTGTATTTGAAGTTGAGTAGGACCCTAATACTTCTCGAGCCTATATCACTGTACTGAACTGTACCGACTTTAAGAAGTTTAAATCCACCACGCTGGCCCAGTGCGGGTTGGTGGATTCACATACCTACGCCATCGAATTTATTCTACGGAAGCATGCAGGTTGCCTCACGATGTTTTCCTTCACCGAAAAGCCAGTTATGAGAAATTCCGTACATAAGTTCCAAAGAACACATTGGTACGGGACCGGGATTTGAACCAACGACCTTACGATTGATATCACTACTGAGCGAAAATATACATAAAATGTATTTAAAACAAAAATTTGAAGATGATTAAGTCAAGTACCGATCCCGTTCACATAGTACTAGTAGTAGTTCACGGAACAGTAGACCTCGCGGCGCATCTCTGTACTGAATCTTCATAAGTCTGTATCTGGACTCGTTGCCCGATTTGTTTCATCGTTCTTGACACAGTCATTTGGTTCGCAAATATTGTTAGGGTTCAGTTACTACACGACCTCGCCAAATGTTGTCGAAATCGGTTGGTAAATACCGCGACAGCAAATTTCCCGCCATTTTGAGAGAAACACCCGCTATCAAAAATCGCCGACGACAAAAAATCTATTATTATACAGGGTTATTTTTAATCACTTAGCATCAATTTAGGGGCTTATTCTGTACACCAAAACTAACAACTTCTGTTCTGCGACTTTTGAAAATCTCAAATAAAAAAAATTTTCGAGGGTAAACGATATTTTTCAATGGAACAACAACTTTTTTTTGAGAATTTATAACAGCCGTATCGTAGAACCAAAGTTGTTAGTTTCGATGTACAGAATAAGCCCCTGAAAGGATGTTAATTGATTAGAAATAACCCTGTATAGAACCTGTGTACCAAGTTTTTTTGATTCGTTGAAAAATGCGACCTGTAGACTAACATCCAGACCGACGAAAGCAAAATCGCCGTGTCCGTAATCCGAAGATCTTCGCTCCGTCTCGGTCAATAAAGCAAAATGTGCAAAAACCACGTTAGTTTGTATAAATGTTTGCAGGCTGCTCGTACCGGGCTCTCGAGTACGGCAAGGACCACTCGCTCGCGGCCGGCGCCTTCCCCGGGCAGCTGGAGTGGCGCGTGGCGGCGCGCGCGCGGGAGTATACGATGATGAGGCTGTTCTGGGCTTCGGATCTCAAATATTCCTTCTGTGAGTTGCACGTTTCTTCTAACGGCCAATGTTATGCCAAATACGGTCGCGCATTTCACATTTAATAAAATAAAAATAAATGTTAGGGGGCATCTAACACACGGCCTCTGGCCCCAAACTAGCCAGAGCTTGTGATATGGCTGCCAGAGACTGATATCGAGTACTACAGATATTTTTAAACACATCATATGTATACAGGGTTATCTGCTTGTCCTGTACAAAGCCGGAAGGAGATGATTAACGCTATCATTGTGAACAACTTTTACAAAACAGGCCGCGCCACACAAGTTGGCGGGTGTGAAGTTAGCTACAAGCTGCGCAATATCCAATCCTGACTGGAGCCCACATGGCGCCGCGCGTTGATTGGCTATTGCGCAGCTTGTAGCTAACTTCACACCCGCCAACTTGTGTGGCGCGGCCTGTGGGGAACTCGGACGTCGCGAAAATAAAATCAGCTGTTCCATGCAACATTGGAACTCGGAATCTATCTAAGTTATGAAACAAATAATATTTATTCTCTAATTTCGGGTTGGCTCCATAGTAGAAGTTGTTCATAATAATGATCCGAATCACTTCCTCTCGGCTTGGTTCTGGATAACCCTGTATATAGAAAATAATTAATAACATCCAGACACAGAGCACACCTATGTTCATCACGTAAATGTTCGCCCTGGGTGGGAATCGAACCCACGCCTCTTTGACCCAGGAGTCGGGGTCACTAACCACCTTAGAGTATTAATAACTATAGAGCGCGCACAACGAAGTGGGAACAGTAGGCACAAGTGAGAACAAAACTACGCTCCCGCCGCGAGCGCTTGTAGTGGGTACTAGGAAAGTGCGTTTCTCGAGGGATTTTTTTTCAAATTTACGTATTAAAATGGTGAAATGTGCAGTTTGACCTTATAAAAACAATACTAGAAAACACACAAAATTGAAATCCAGTATTACATTTCATCGCTAAGTCGATTATTACACTTATTTTTATAAAAACTAATCCGTGATCGCGGGGGTGAAGGTGACGTGAGAGGCGGGGACGCGCAGCCCGCCTGCGCACCGCCACAGGCACCGCACTCCCGCCGCGTGATTTAGAGATGGGACGTGACCAACGGTAGTCGATATAAGGTTTGATACAACTACTGCACAGTGTAACAGATTTTTGTGACTTTAACACATTCACTGCTGAATGAAGGGACATTCACACAGTGAATGTGTTAACATGTTCACTTAAAAGCTTATAATAATTTACTATAAATAGGTAATTTTATAGTGTTTTGTACATATACTTTCTAATATTTTAAATGCGTAATCATTAGATATAGCGTTAACTTAAATAACTTAAAACTTACCTACATAATTATGTAATGTTACGATATCACGTCTACAATGGCAAATTGATTTTGAAGATTTTAGTGGGTATCGAATGGAGTAAAATTAAATTTAAAAAAGTGACAGTGAGAGATACATTTTTGTAATAAGTATTAGGGCGCCTGAAGGCCTCTGAACAGTTTACTCCTCGGGAGTAAACTGTTTTCAAATAAAAAGATTTATATCAATCGGTTCACACTTGGCGAAACTATCGATGAACATACATAACAAACAAACATATTATTATGATAGCACCTCCTCCTTTTTGGAAGTCGGTAAAATATGAAACATGTATGTTATTTTGGATCTACTGCTATGTGTTTTCTATTTTCTACAAATTATGTGCTCTAAAAAAAAACTACATATACTACAACAGGTTCATAATTTTACCCGACTTCAAAAAAGGAGGAGGTTCTCTATTCAACTGTATTTTTTATGTTTGTTACCTCAGAACTTTGGCTTACCGTGTAGTCCCGTTTCAATTTTATCAAAATCGGCTTAGCCATTTTTGATAAATCAACAATAATGTGAATATATCGGACCAAGTGCGGGCTATCCACCGGTGCAAACTGCTGGATCAGTCCGTCATTGATCGGCTCCGCCTGGAGGCGCTGCCTGCTCGCCCCACTGCTTCCTCGACGCAGGACCCGTCCGTACTTGCCGCGTCGTCAGCTTCGACAATGGCTTTAGTGCCGATGTCGGCGGCGACACTTGCGACACCACCGGCTGGTCCTGCGGTCGACGAGGCAGATGACGCGAGTATGAGCGTATCTAGCCAGGTGAGTGAGCAACTGAGGAGGGCTTTGGAAGACGCAATTTCCCAGTATCGGTATGCACCCGACTCTAGGCCGCGACTGCCACGTTTTCCCATCCATAGGCGTAACTTGGCGCTTATGGGAGCCCTGAACCCTTTGCTAATCCCGTATTTACGGGCAAGTAAAGATGGGTTAATACCGATATTTCACAAGATTAGGTCACATTAATAGATAACCAAAATGATATTATAATACCTTAACTAATATTAAGTATTGATAATATTTTTCGGACGTGGATCTTAAAGATCCCGCCGCATCCGTCATTATTTTCATCTTACGTAATTTTTTTAGTTTCCGTTTAGGTGTCCGTACTACTTACTTAGTTCCCAAATTCAGATATCAAACTTCAGTGGTGGCGCGGTGTCCATAATTATTGGTTGTTTATTTTCTATCTCATTTTTATCCAGTAATTTGCAGAGCGTATGAAATGGCGCATCTCTTTCATTCGCTGTTACGAATAAGATTCATTATTGCTCCACGAATCCGATATGCACTAATCACAGAGATCTCGAGCGATATTATCCGGCTTCTTGAATGGTCATTTCGAATATTAAGTGAATACAAAATATTAGGACATTTGATTTAGTGGGATTGCTAATACTAGATCTTTCCAATATTACCGATCTCTTAACTAATCTAAATATATTAACCACACGCTTACGGGCAAGCGAAGGCTTAGTCGATACCTCTGCCATGTGGCGATAGAAAGACAATATAAGATACTCGAGTCTCTCTCTCAATGTGTAATGTGTCATTTATTAAAGAATAACAACAGCTTATATACTAAATCATATCTATGAGGTATGCGCTATCTATATCACGTAAAACATCTAACTCACGTCTAGTTACGTCGTGCTATATCTAACACATTCCAACGAGCTGCAACAGTACTTCCTCCTTGGAAAAAAAATGTAATATATATTCACAAACAATTATTACCTAAAAATAGTCGAACCAAAATTAACAAAAATCATATTAATCATGTTGCAGCAATCCTGCTTACGTCTGTTTGATTACATTTGCAGTTTATAGATTGCTTGCATCAGCTAAACTGAACCTACTGGCTTATCAGCTCGTTAGGCACGTACATTCACTGATGAACTTGACATAACTATATTAATAGATTATAAAAATTCCGCATAGTTACACATTATTCTTCAAACCGCCTGAATTCCTTTGATCACGTAAATCGATTCGCAGTATGACGCTACTCGAAATGTGATTACACAGCTCTGACTAAGAAAATACTTACTACTAGTGATCTAATTACCTAGTAAAATACAGTTTGTAAGCAATCTAAATGTAACGATATAAATTACATGCCTATAGTTAAAAAACAAAAAATATTTTACACAATTCACATAAAAATACTATCTATGACTTAATCTATGAACTTGGACTTCGTTATTTTGACATTACACAATTTCCGTCTAATTTCACGTTCGCATATTACCGTTTTCACTGATTTTATCCTGAGTTTGCACAAAATACTAAAACAATATTGTCACAACATACTTTTTCCGTAATCTCTGAACATTTCAAATATCTTCTTGCGTTTCAGCTTCAGCCATGATGATGATGATGATGTCTCCTAGTCGGTTTCGGCCACAGCGAAGCTTCAGCCATATTTACTATATCACATACTCTCTATATAATTATACTAGCTGCCCGTCCCAGCTTTGCCCGGGCATGATTGGCTATACATATACTTACCACGTAATGTAGGTATGCGCCACACACATGCTAGACATACCGGATGAACCATTATGATGAGTTAAAACCTACCCAAATCGCGAGAGTTTTCGTAGTCTTAAACTGTTCGAAGTTTATGAAAAAGAGATAGTAGGTATTGGCATATCTAAATAAAAGTGAGTTCGTATGTGTTGGGTGGCTGTACATAATATATAGCCCCGATTTCAGAAAATGACAATGATGAGAATGAAAGCGACGTTAAAATATTACAGACCCACAGTCTATACATTCTACCCATGTAAGTTAGTTTCTTGATCTTGTCTTCACTCGAGAATTTTGAAAAACATTGGACATCAGTTCTACTTCTACGAATTGTGTGCCCTACCTAAGGCCTCTTCAACTTGCTAACCCAAAGAGCTGTGATGGAAGGAATCGAAGCGCTGGCATCCAACGTGTTCCGGACGTCACGACCAGATCTTAGATTCACGTGAAGACCTTCGCTACACTTGCCAATACATTGTCTACATTCGAGAACTTTAAGGTCGACAATTCGTTTCACATACTATGTGTAGGGGCGTAGCTACCGCAGTATCAGCCGTGTCAATAATACGGGGCTCCCGGGCTACAGGGGCCTTAACGTGTGTAAGCAAAACCTATTATCAATTATCAATTTCCTGAAAAAAAGGCAAGAAAAGTGTATTAATTACATTTGAATTGTTTGGCTAGCTCAATTTCCAGGAGGAAGTGACAACTTATAAATAACCGTCTTACCACTAAAGTTTTAACAGTACAAATTGTACGGCTAAACAGTGTTTAAATCTTTTGCGGTAAGGCGGTATATATTTATTTCAATTTAATGCAAGCATATTTGTTTCTTTTGTGAGAAATGAGTGATTTGAGCTCCCCAACTATGTTTGATTCTGGGCTCCTCCAAGGCACGCTACGCCACTGCATACCTATTTATTACCAATAAAACATAAATCGACACACTAATGGCGGAGATATATAACTTTGGTGGTCTAGTGGTAGTAACGCCTGTCCTACAATCGTGAGGGTTCAAATCCCGATCCTGTATCAATGAGTTTCTTTGGAACTTATGTACGGAATTTCAAATCATTGGCTTTTCGGCGAAGGAAAATATTGTGTGGCAATCTGCACCAACCCACACTGGGCCCTGGCACTGGTGGTGGATATAGCCCAAGCACCCTTCTCAATTCTCAATGACCCGTTTCCTCGAATCTCGACGTTATGTTACCTAATAAGTGCCTGTAACCGAGCACTTTGGCATCGCGCGGCGTTGTAGTCGGTTTGGAATCGCCTTACGACTAACTAAAAAGGCTGCCCACTACGTAGCTTAGGCAGGATTTTTTCTCGGACACTTTTTTCACGATTGTGACTCTATAGATATTTGCTCGAAGTGAATTTTGTATTATGTACATTGTACAAAGTACATGAATTGCCAAGCGGAGTGAGCGGCGAAACGAAACTTTTATAATACTTACATTTTTGAACTCGTAATATCTTTGTAATAAAATGTCTGAATTAAATAATTTAAAAAGTTGCATAAAGCTATTGAAACAGTCTTGAATATGAAATAATTTATTTTGATAAGGATTAATACCAAGATACAAATTAAGATCCTTTTCCTGCGACGGTATTTCAATTATTTTTTAAGAATAAAAGAACAGTTATTACGGCTTAACTATAATAGTTAGATATATGCTGTCGCGACATTTTTTGTAAATTATGGTGTGTTCTATAAAGTCGTAGTACATTATTTTATTCCATCATCAATAGTTTTCGCAGCGCACGCGAGGTAAGGAATTTTTTAGGTCTTTTTTTTACACCTTATGTTACATTATTGGAGTTTTAGTAAGGATCCCTAATTTTTTTTTAAATATAATATAGCCTATGTTACTCGGGGATAATGTAGCATTCCAAAGGTGAAAGAATTTTTGAAATCGGTCCAGTAGTTTCGGAGCCTATTCATTACAAACAAACAAACAAACAAAGAAACAAACAAATCTTTCCTCTTTATAATATTAGTATAGATATATAACCGACCAGTCGTTTGGCAATGGAAACGAGTCTGAGCAAATCCTCCAGTACTACGCAATTTTCCGCCACCTTCGATTTGTCCTCGTACGGTGGTGCCAACTTCGAAAAAATACTTGCAGATCCAACCTGTATTATCGGCGGAAGCATTGGCATCTCAAGTTCCTGTGGTCCTATATTCGGCTGCTGGCGACTGCTGATTCAATTTCATCAATTTACTCGTAAACAAAATACCAAGGGTTATTCGCGTTTCATTGCTGCTACAGAACCCTGGATTTGACGTTCTCTCATAACTTCAAAAATAGCGTGACAAAGTGCTTCTCGTCGACCATGTGATTTATGCTGTTGTCTGTAGGTACATCTTTCTTGCTGTATTATACGTACTTGTCGTGTTTCTCTGATGCGAAGTTGAGTCCACACCTTCAAACTCTCGAAAAAACTTCCATAGGTTTTTCTTCTTCCATAGGTTGATGGTGTGGGGGTGCAGGTCTGACGTCATCCAGCGGATTTATCGTCAACCCCCCAAATCTTCTTGCTTGTTCACTACATTGCGCGACACTCGGGTAGGGGGTCACCACTTTGCCGGTATGGCAGTGGGGCCCCCACTGATACTGCACTCGGGGTCACCAATTTGCCATGTGGCGATAAGACAATAAGATACTCGAGTCTCTCTCTCAATGTGTAATGTGTCATTTATTAAAGAATAACAACAGCTTATATACTAAATCATATCTATGAGGTATGCGCTATATATATCACGTAAAACATCTAACTCACGTCTAGTTACGTCGTGCTATATATAACACATTCCAACGAGCTGCAACAATACCCACTCGATTTTGTACTGCGGCGCCATCGCGGCGTGTCGCGTTGCACGTGTTAAGTTTCCGGCCACTAACCGTGCACCGCGACCCGCCGGGGGTGTGCCCGCGTGGCAAGTGCGGATCCAGCGGCGTATCGATTCGTTGACTCTCATAGCAAAGCTAATCTGTTTCAGCGGGGGGAATAACCGCCCCCGAGTCATGCGTTTCGTGACACAGGGCTTTGCCGGGACTGGTATCAGACTCCAGCACTATTTGGTCAGTGTCACGGAACGCATAGACAATCTGAAACAGAAAGTCTATGCGTGGGCAAGCCGCATTCGTCGCTACAGAGAGCGTGTGGACCGATATTGGCTAAATCGCCTCTTACAAAGTGACCAACGGAAGGTGTACCGAGGCTGGGAGAGAACCGACCAACGTGTGAGCGATGGGCAGTTGCCGGATGCTAACGCCATGAATGACTTCTGGCGCGGCATCTGGTCGGTGCCCGTCGAGCACACGGAGGGTGACTGGATGCGTGTGGTTGAATGGGAATGCGAGACTATCGAACTTATGGGATCTATTTCTATAGATCCCGTCGACCATCGACGCAATTCCAGGAAGTCCTTGAGGTTGGTTCTCTGCCTAGCTTTTTCACCACCGGTGTCAGCTTCCTGCTCCATAAGTCCGGTAGTACCACGGAAGCAAAGAACTATCGACCCATCACCTGCTTGCCTACCATCTACAAGCTCCTTACATCCATTCTGACTATCAAAATTAATGCGCACGTCATTGCGCAAAACGTTTTAGCCTATGCTCAGAATGGATGTAGGGTTGAGTCCCGTGGTACTAAGGAGCTCCTCCTCATAGACATGACCATAAGCCAGCAAGTCCGGCGGAACAAGGGAGCCCTCTCTGCCGCCTGGATTGACTATAAGAAGGCCTATGACTCAGTGCCTCATTCGTGTATCGAGAGGATTTTAGAGTTGTACAAAATTGATATAACTCTAAAATTTTTCTTACTGTCATGCATGGGGCAATGGGCCACAGTCCTTCGTCAACCAGGCGGTGGAGACGGCTCCCCTGGCCCGCAAGACTTGATAAGGATTGAGCGGGGAATATTCCAGGGTGACAGTCTGAGTCCTTTGTGGTTCTGCCTGGCCCTGAATCCTCTCAGCACTTTGTTGAGGAATTCAGGGCTAGGCTGTTGACTTCGCAGACAGGGTGAAGTTATCTCTCACCTGCTGTACATGGATGATCTCAAGCTGTTTGCACCGAAACACCTTTTGGTGTTTCGGTGCAAACAGCTTGAGATCATGGCTTCATCTGGCATCATCAGCTGGTGGAGCTACTAAAAACCACTGAAGTTTTTAGCTGTGCCATCAGGATGGAGTTCGGTATAGATAAGTGTGCGGTCATGCATGTACAGCGAGGGAAAGTTATGGATTCTCCGAATCTACAACTTTCTGAGACGATGACTATCAGGTCTCTCTCCGAAGCCGAGACCTACAAGTACCTCGGTATGTCAGAGTCGTTGGGTATATCGGCAGTGGACATCAAGAAATCGGTGAAGGAGCGCTTTTTTGTCGCCTGATAATAGTACTTAATAGTCTTCTGTCCGGCGGCAACAAAGTGCGCGCCTTCCACGGTTGGGTGATGCCGCTGCTGATGTACTCCTTTGGCATACTGAGGTGGACTCAGACTGAGCTGGACGCCTTGGATAGGAGGGTCCGTCGACTGCTCACTTTGCATCGCATGCTACACCCGCGCTCGTCTGTCATGAGACTGTACATTCCGCGGAAGTGTGGTGGCCGAGGCTTTTTAAATGCCAAGGACCTCCACAACCGCGAAGTACACAGTGTCACGGATTATTTCCGAAACAGAGGACGTGGGATGCATTGCGATGTGGTGGCAGTTGACACAGGCCAGATCGGTGCTCAGCACCGATGATCGCAAGGCGGTATGGAAGAGCAAGGAGCTGCACGAGCGGTTCTATCGGGCCCTAACAAGACCCGATGTGGACCTGCTCGCTTCGGTGGCCTGGCTGCGCTTCGGTGACCTCTTTGGGGAAACCGAAGGTTTTGCATGTGCAATTGCGGACGAAGTTGTCTTGACGAACAACTACCGGAAGTATATCCTGAAGGACGGTACGGTCGACATTTGTCGGGCATGCCATCGTCCCGGAGAGTCACTCAGGCATATTACTTCCGGTTGTTCTCATCTTGCCAACGGCGAGTACTTGCACAGGCATAACCATGTAGCCAGGATTATCCATCAGCAACTTGCTCTTCGATACGGCCTTGTCGAGTCTGAGGTGCCGTACTATAAGTACGCACCGGCGCCAGTTCTCGAAAATGGTCGTGCGTTGCTCTACTGGCACCGCTCTATCATCACGGACAGGACTATTGTCGCCAATAGGCCTGATATCGTGGTGGTCGACCGGTCCCAGCGCCGGGCAGTGCTCGTCGATGTCACCATCCCACATGACGAGAACCTCGTGAAGGCCGAGAAGGACAAGCTCAGCAAGTACCTTGACTTGGCTCACGAGGTTACCGCCATGTGGGATGTGGACTCTACGATCATTCTAATTCTAATTTGAAGTAGGGGCGATAAGTCCTGCACTGACGTCCCGCATGGGGTGTTTTGTGCATTTCCCCCTCGAGCGTCTACCCGAGCCAGCCCAGCTCCTTAAAGTAACGGAGCGTGGCTCTGGGCCGCTGACATAACTGCTCCAGTAGCTTAGATGGTGAATCAGATGATGGCGATGCAGATGCCAAAGCTGATGATAATGCAGAAGCATCATGCAATCCGTTAGCTATTCTAGTGTCTTCCGTGGCCTTGCAGTGCCACAGAACATGCTCTACAGTTTCGTTCTCCTGCAAACAGCCACGACAAAGTGGGCTGTCAGTGGCTCCAAGTTTAAAAAAGTGACTATTTAAGTTGCAGTGACCAGTTATGAGTCCTACCATAAGTCGGAGGTAGGACTCATAACTGGTCACTGCAACTTAAATACGATCATTGTCCCGATAGTCGTTTCGGTAAACGGCTTAATAGCGAAGAGTCTCGACCACCATCTTAAGAGGCTCTCGCTAGACGGTTGGGTCAAGGGTCAGATACAGAAGGCGGTCGTCCTGGACACAGCGCGCATTGTCAGGAGATTACTTTCTCAGTAGACCCAACCACCGTCAGCTTGGGCCTCACCCCGCTGCCGGCGGCACTCTAGGTTTAGGTTTTTTTGTAGTATTTTGTTTTTTATAATATAAATATTGTAAAAAAACTTAAATTTATGACTAGAAATAAATATGTGAATATTACTACATCAATCCGTGCAAACTTTTCGAATTCTTTCCGCGGTTGGAGTCGGTTATTCTATTTTTTGCGAAAAATAATGACATCATTAGATAATTGTTTATTCAGGGTTATTCGGAACTGGCGTACTGTCGTAAGGAGAAGGTTCACACCGTCATTATGAACAAATTTTATTTTAGTTCTACTTCATCTACTTACTACCGCTCGTACCGCATATAAACTAGATCTATATGCGGTACTAGCTTAAAACCCGCGGCTTCGCGCGCGTTGTCTTGATACTTGCTTATAACAATATCTAATAGTCCGCGGTTTGACCCTCGTTGTTTTTATACTTGCTTAAAATTATAATAGCTTGCCGTTTGGCCTGCTTTGTCGTATTACTTGCAATGATGATTGCCCACGATCAGGCCTTTATTTAGTAATTGCTTAAAATAATAATATCTTGTCGTTTAGCCCGCATTTTCGCAAAATTGTCTCTGCATTTGCCTAAAATGATAATAAGTCGCCGTTTGGCCTGCGTATTCTTAGTATTTGCTTGAGATGGTAATTTATAGCACGTAGTTTGGCCCGCGTTATCTTAATACTTGCTTAAAATCATAATAGCCTGCCGTTTGGCCTGCGTTGTTGTATTATATTACTTGCAATGATAATAGCCCATGGTCTGGCCCGCGTTATTTAAGTACTTGCTCAAAATGATAATTGCCTGCGATTTGGCCCGCGTTGACTTAGTACTTACTTGCTTAAAATAATAGCTCGTGGTGTAGCCAGCGTTTTCGTGTTACTTGCAAGGATGCCCACGAATTGGCCTACATTGTCTCAAAATTTGCTTAGGTATTTAATTTGCTTGTCTAAAGCTTATTATGAAGTACATGCATTTTTGGATGATGAGATGCAGAATATTAGCAGAATTTTAATTTAGTAATAATTATTATTGGGACTGGGCGGGACATGTGTCGCGGATGCACCCCGATCGATGGGCCAGGATCGTCACGGAGTGGATGCCTGACGGACGACGCAGCCAGGGAAGACCCAAGAAGCGCTGGCGTGACGATCTTGACTCATTCGAGAGGGGTTGGCAAGAAGTTGCGATGGATCGAGACTCATGGAAGGAAATGGGGGAGACCTTTGCCCAGGAGTGGGACAGTATAGGTTAGTAAAAAAATATTTATTATTATTATATTATTCCACGTTCTACAAATTATTTAATAGTCATATTTGAATTCAATATTTTTTCATTAGCATTAAAATCTCAATGTATAACAGTTAAACAGTAAATGTTTCTCTGACTATGATGATAATATAAAAAAAATATTTCATTGGTTTTAATTGCGGTTTTAATTTTTTTTACTATTTCCTGTGGAAAACTCTCATATTTGATATGATAATGGAAAAATAATTCCTGTCATTGCCTACTTACATTTCTATTCATCAAACTAATTCAATTTCCTTTAAAATACTGATTTTTATGTCGTGAAAAAAATAGTTTTCGATATGTTGCTCACTCAAGCATGACCCATGTCGTTTCTCACTCGTGTACCAAATTTTATCCAACGCCTTTTACATGTCTTGGTCTACATTACAATTGTAAGGTCCTGGGTTCAAATCCTTGTCCCAGACCAGGGACCTTTTTGAAACTTATGTACAGAGCAATACCCGGAATTACACACTACTGGCTTTTCATTGATGAAAAACATAGAGGTAACCTGCATGGGTACGTCCGCAGAGAAAAATCGATGTCATATGTGAATTCTGCAACCCGCGCTCTGTCGGCGTGATGGATATGGCCCTTCGTGGGTAGGCCTACGTTCAGTAGTGGACTGTTGAAAAAGGCCGGTACAGGTATTCGACATGTTTCATTTAGTCATTAATATCGATTATCCTGAACTCATTTTTCCCGAGAGAACATTATGACAATCTCTCCCAAAACTATTCACCGAGTCAAAAGTGATCGAGGCACTTGTAGGTTTGTCAGACGTACTCTGACGCCAGACATAAAGAAAGTGGCACAGAAGTAGGTATATTAGATAGATAGATAGATAGATAATTCTTTATTAGCTTAACCAAATACAATACAAACACATGAAAAATAAAAAACATTAAAAATTAGTTATACTAAATGGCGGCCTTATCGCTTCAAGCGATTTCTTCCAGGCAACCATGCACGGACAGGAAATAGCACATTAACTAAAACAGCGGCCTTAGCAAAAAGGATTTTAAAAAATAAACAATGAACACTTATAACAAACAAAAAATAAGCAATACTAACACCTAACCAATAAATAAATAATATTTATTGAAATAAATATATATGCCTACCTAGACACATAAACATACATGTATTACATAATACAAAAATAAACTTACTTATATTTTATTTTATTTGAGAAATACATAGTGTAGATAAGACGACAGGCATGTTCTAGGATGCTATTATACTCATTATTTGACTAACTTTTACTATGGTTCCAACCCCGAAATCACGTAAATAAAATAAGCTATTCAACACAAAAAGTTCTTTGACCCGCGATAAAATGTTTGGAATAGGTAGTTTTTCCTTTTTCGGGGTTGCATTCGTAGTAATGTAAGTATACTGATCCGTATGTGCCCTAAGTTCAAGTCTTTTGGCTCACAAAATAAAAACTTTCGTAAACTATTAGGGGCCCATTTTGCCCCATTAAAAGATGAATCATTGTCTAAATTATATTCTTGAGATACTTCACTACACTATTTAAATTTCGCATTCAAGTTATTTTTTACGCTGTATAATTACGTTAGACAAGGGATCCGGGGCTATGTCCAGGACGTCAATAGTCATTTATTAGTTGAAATGGTGGACTATTTTCATACAAAACTCCATTCATTTTCAAACAGTCTTTTAGTATGTTTTTAAGAAATTGATATCTCAAAGGACCAACCAATATTTTCCAGAATAGCAGTACCCTAAGTAGTAATTTGTGTTATTATCTAGTTTCGTACCACATTTCGTTAGAATTCATTTACCCGTTTTATCTTAGCTTTGTAACTGATTATTTTTGGATAACCCTGAGAAACCCTATAGATTTTCCAGGATAATAATTGTTCTTGTATTAAAACATGTTGTCTGTTCCCTCTATACCAGATTTCATTCATATTTGTTCAGTTTCTTGGATGTAATTGATGCTTTTTTCACCAATTTTGGGACTTTATCTGACCCCATAGATAAGGAAAATTCAGAAAAACAGCAATAAACGTATTTTTTATTTTGTTTGATAAGCATATCTACAAAGTTTCAAGTCAATCGGCACACGGAATAAAAAATGATACTCAAACGAAAAGGGCCTATTTTACCCCGTTAGAAGTAGATTTTTAAGCATTTTTGTCCTTAGCGCTTCATTACGCTATACAATGTATCTTTACTTCATTAAAACTTCCGTGAGTATTCATCATAATTATAACAGAATACGGCTAAAACTCACACACACCGGCGCGCGCGCCGGTCGACGGGGGTGCGCGTATTCCCTGAGGATGGAGTTCTAAATACTCTGAAACTGGTTGGATTCCTTGCGGATCGACCGTATAATTATAACGTGAGTTTTAGCCGTATTATGTTGTAGTTATAATGTATCTTTATTCCAAATTATAAGATTGTATCTGCAACATTTTAGGCTGTAGCCTAAACTCGTTAATTTTGGCTATCCCTAAGGTACCCTATAGATTTTCCGGAATAATTATAGTTCCTGTACTGAAACATGTTGTGTGCTTGCTCCGTACCAGATTTTATCCATAACAGTTCAGCTCATTGGATTTAATCGATGCTTTTTTCACCAACTTTGGGACCTTATTTGACCCCTTATATCAAAAAAATTCGGAAAAATAGGAAAAAACGTAACTTTTATTTTGTTTGAAAAGCATGTATACAAAGTTTTAAGTCAATCGGTACAGGGAATAAAAAGTTACATACAAACGAAAAGGGCCCGTTTTGCCCCGTTAGAGGTCAATTTTTCAAAATTTTCGTCCTTAGTGCTCCATTGCGTCGGACAATGTACCTTTATTCCAAATTTCAATGTTATATCTTTAGCGGTTTGGGCTGTAGGCTGTCTGTCAGTCGGTCACTCAGGGAAGCCTTTTATATAATAGATAGATGAGCGATAGATTTATTAATCTCGTAGTTTTAGTGCGCGATTAGTCCCGTAGTATATAATAATAATAATGTGTTCAAATCGCGAAAGTTTAAAAACAACATATAGACTAGGTGTTCTTTAGCGATCATCGAAGTTAAGCAACGTTCAGCACGGTCAGTCTTCGGGCGAGTGACCGCGGCTGGCATTTACAACTGAGCGCTACCGGGGCTCGGATGACACTTTAAATTGTAGGCTCCGGTTGTTCTAACCATTTAGCCATGTCAGAGGCCTTTAGGCGGCTTAAAAGCTCTGAAACCAGGGCTAGCCACCCGGCCGACACGAACTGACTCTTTATGGACCAGCTGATTTTATTTCTCAAACTCCGAGTTGGCCCATAGTAAGAGTTGTTCATAGTTATAGGGTGAATCCGCTTAGTACAGCAGTCCTGGGTAACCCTGTATCACTTGACAGTATTGTAGTAACACTGGACGTTATCTTAACGAAATGCAATAACTTGGTGTTTATAGATGTTGGATATTACGGGAAGTCGCTGTTGAATGATTATGTACACTCTCAGTCCCCGCGGCGGGACACGCCGGGGCTGCTGTCTGAGGACCGCTACGTGCCGCTCTACATAAGAATAAAGAACGGTAAGTAAAATCAGTATTCTTCGACAAGTACCCACATACAGGCCAAATCACACAAGTTGGCGGCTGTAATGTTAGCAGTGAAGTGAGCTTTAGGTCGAGTTTGGCTATCCGCCGCTTGTAGCTGACGTCACAGCCGCCAACTTGTATGATTTGGCCTTTAACCAATAATTATTTTACGACGATTCGTGTGGTGTTGCCCGTTGTATGTGTTGTCTACTATTGAATATAATATCCTTACCGAAAATAAATTATATTTAATTTAATTATTTGTTTTGTAATTTATGAAGGTAATATTGTTATTAGACAAGTACTGACGTGACGATCGGCGCTGAAAGCTCGATTATAGTCGGCACTGGAATTTTCATTTTTTTACTTATTCACTGGGATTGCTACATAATCCCTGGTCAATAGTAAATCAAATTATTACAGGCTGTCACGATATTACTTCAGAGATAGTTAACTAAACTCGAGAATCGGCGCACAAACACCGGAGTATGAGCTCTCATATTATATTATTTCCCTTGTTTTGTGGCCTCCTCTCTTTTAACCGACTTTATAAAGGAGGTTATCTATTCGTCTGTATGTTTTTTAGGGTCCGCAATACAGTCTCTTTTTACCCAAAGCTAAAAAGGGGCTGTCTGTCTGTCTGTCACCAGGCTGTATCTCATGAACCGTGATAGCTAGACAGGGAATGATGTATTTATGTCGCCACTATAACATCGAAATATACTAAAAGCATAAAATAAATATTCAAGAGGGGCTCCCATACAACAAACGTGATTTTTCAGGAATTTTTGCTCGCTATTTTAATAACGGCAAGAGGAATGGGGCTAAGGGGCTCCGGCACGGTACGGAACCCTTCGTGCGCGAGTCCGACTCACACTTGGCCGATATTTAGTTTGTATGTTACGCGAGTAGGCACTCCGCCGACTTTGATGATTATTTTTTCGTTTGCCATGTTATACTGCAGAGGTGGTCTCATACAAATTTTATTGAAGTTGTCTGAACCGTTTTTGATAAATCAACAATAGTCAAAACATTGTATACATCGATTCCAGTGAACTATGCTAAATTCCCCGAGTAAATAGGTATCTCCTAGGTGAGCGTGCTGCACCCTAGACCGCATATCTGCTCAACAGCAGGCAATATGTAGCCAAACGCTAACCTAGACGGAAAAAAATGTACACGATTGTGCCTTTTTCAATAAAGAAAAACAGGACAGATGCGAGTCAGGCTCGCACACGGAGGGTTCCGTACGAATCCAGAAAATTTCACAAAATTGGGAGGTAAGTTGTTAAAATCTCTAAATATACCTACTATTTTCACCGACAAAAAAGTTTTTTTTTTTTCACTTTTCTCGTCATACATCGAAAATAACACATTGTTAAAATAATCAAAAACCTCTTTTAGCATGTGCTAATGAACCTCTTTTATATGATACCTTACATGATACGATTTACTCACTTTGAATTTTGAACCCATATTTTGTAAATTCTTCCGGCTTCCGCTTCCGGCTATACTAACGTAAACACATAGTGAAACTTTGATCGGCTTAACAATACAAAAACTGTGTACATACTGATCCAGTGAGTGTGAAAAGAACATAATCTTGCGCGCCATTCGCCACGGTGCACCATCAGTGTTTAAACCAAGAGTAAACAGGGAAATCAACATCATTTTTCAAGTAAAATGAAATACGCCATTTAAGGTTATCGAAGAAAATCAGTCTCGATGTTTGACAGTGACATAAGGAGAGAAGTGTTGCCGTACACAATATATAAGAACGTATTACCAACTTGACGGCGTAAAGCTGCGTTCACACAAAAAACGTTCCGTTTCACCTAAGAGGTTACTTTAAACATGGAAAATCTCCAAACATTGTTCGAACAAATGAAAATCGAAATGTCAAATCAAACAAAAGATATCATCACACAAATATATTATGAAAAATTACCACCTCTTACGCGAGAATTGGAAATTTGAGATCAAAACACTAAAAGAGAAAATAAGCTATCTAGAAAAACATAGAAGGCAAAATAACGTTATTCTACATGGAATCAGGGAGTGCGAAAATTCGTCGCACACTCACAGAGAAATAGTAAAAAAGAAACTGAAAGACGACTTGAACATAACTCTTGAAGATAGAGACGTGAATACGCTGTACAGAATTGGAAAAAAGAGTAGCAATAGCGATAAAGGACGGCCGACCCTCATATCATTTGTCAACAACTGGAAGAAAATCGAGATCATGATTAACAAAAGGAAACTGAAAAACGTATATGTCTCCGAAGACTATCCCAAAGAAGTACTTGACAAAAGAAGAGATCTACAGCAAAAACTAGAAGAGGAGAGAAAGATAGGAAACTACGCCATTATAAGCTATGACAAACTGGTCGTTAAAGAAGGAAGGCCCGGTACTGGGAAACGCAAAAGAGACTCATCAACATCCCCATACGTAACGGAACAACCTCGCAAATAACAGTCAATTATTAACAAAGCAAGTAGATTTAACGCATTCGACTTAATGCGAAATAGAAGCAACTCCCTGCCAACAGCAACCTCACCCTCTAACCAGAAAGCATAGGATAATGCCGTCAGCCGCCGGAACAAATCAACATTTAAGCCAAAAACAAACAACAATACATTTCCCAAGCCGATTGGTCCTCGTGGGGAATCAGACAACAACCCTCCACCAATTAAGAAAATTAAAGAACCAACCCTAAAAATTTGTACTCTTAATGTGAGATCATTATCAACAACAGAGAAGTTTCTCGAACTAAACTATGCTCTACAAAACATCAAATACGACATTTTAGGACTCTCCGAGATCAGAAAGATGGGCTGCAACATAGAAGAATACAGTGACTACATCTTTAGCTATATCGGATAAACCAAAGGTCCACATGGAGTAGGATTTCTAATCAAGAAGGAATACAAAGAAAACAGAAAATTTTACAGGAATAACAGAAAGAGTAGCACTTTTAAGATTAAAATTTGAAAACCTCAACATATCACTAATCCAAGTTTATGCACCAACAGAAAGATCACCCGACATCGAAATTGAGCAATTTTACAACGATATAGAAACTGCACATGGATTAGCAGATGAGAAAAAGATTGTCATGGGCGACTTCAATGCAAAAATAGGCCGGCCTGAAAAAAATCACCATCCAATCATCGGACAGTATGGCTTCGGAGTACAAAACGAAAGAGGCGAACGCCTTATTAACTATGCATTTCAACATAATTTGTCAATAATGAACACTTTTTATATGAATAGAAGAAAATGGACATGGATATCCCCAGATCAAAAAACCAAGAATGAAATCGATTTTATTATGACAAATAACCCTAAAATTATAACAAACATAGAAATTCTAAATAACTTACAATTTTCTACAGACCACAGACTACTAAGAGACACATTAATGTTAAATACACCAGTAAAAAGTAGAAAAAACTTTATCACATCACCCAATATTCCGAAAAGTGAAGATGAAATAAAAAACTACAATGAGATCACAAAAATGCAGATAGAAGAAAATTATACAGAACCAACCAATGTACAAGACCATTATGATCTCATAGAAAAAAGACTTGAAGACAGTATGAAGAAACAAAAATCAATAAAAAGCAAACAACACAAAATATTCAGCGAACATACTCAACATCTAATACAAAAACGAACTGAACTGATACACACAAAAAATAAAAACAAAGATATGAAGAAAGAAATTAGTAATATATATATAAAGAAACCAATAAATCCATTAGAAAAGACTACAACATTTACAGATACGAAATAATTTCAAAAAATATCCAGTATTCCTGAAGCACCAAAAAAGCCTACAAAGAGTTAATCACGCATGAAAATTGGATACAAAACTTAGAATACAAATCAAATAAAACAAATTCAAGAAAAGATGTTATGCGGCAAGCAACAAATTACTACAAGGAATTATATAAAAAACGAGGCAATAATGAAGAAGTAACATTTACAAAAACAATAGAAGAAAACAGAAGTAATGAAACGAAACCAATTGAAGCGAGAGAAGTCTACGAGCATATAAAACGACTAAAAACCGATAAAAGTCCTGGTTCAGACGGCATTTGCAACGAAGTCCTCAAAATCAGAGCACCTGTCTTAGTGAGCCATCTGACGAAGCTATTCAATATGGTATTAGACACAGAAACTGTCCCAACACAATGGTGCACATCAGATATAATTTTATTATTCAAAAAAGGAAGTATATATAAAAATATATTTATATTTGAACTTATTTTCAGTTTAGACAGAATTTTGAACTAATTTTTTGTGAATTTTGAGGCCCTATTTTTTCTGATGTAAATAAAAATGTACAGTTTTCAGATTTATTCCTATATGTCTACTCTGAGACAATGCTTCTCGCCAGATTTCATAGTTCTATGTCAACGGGAAGTACCCTGTAGGTTTTGATTTTTGTGAGTGCAAAATATGCGGTTTTTTTACGACATAAACGGCTCTAACTTTTTATACGGTAACTGAGAATCTTTTCTTTTACACGTATATAGTTTAAATTTCAACTCGATATCTTTATGCGTTCCCGAGATAAAGAGTCTTGACATACACACAGACGGACAGACGGACAGACGGATAGACGGACAGACGGACAGACGGACAGACGGACAGACGGACAACAAAGTGATCCTATGAGGGTTCCGTTTTTACCTTTTGAGGTACGGAATCCTAAAAAATGATTGAAATTCGGTTAAAAAAATGTGTACATGATTGTTTCCAGGCAAGCTGACAGCAGGCGCCGAGTGCGAGTCCGAGCCGTGGTTAACGGCGGACTTCACCGAGGAGAAAGGACTACAAATAGAAAGGCGCCTGCTCACGGAGTCGCAGTACGGAGCTAAATTCCTGTACGACTGTCCCGCCAGCTTCACAGGTATCTCCACTTAAATATTTACTGCTGCCTGGGACGTTTTATCTCTTTAGCTCAATCTTTCAGGATTGCAACACATGTAATATCGAGGTACATGCGGTTCTTGAGTATCATATTCAGTATAGTTATACATATACGTATGACTCTGTTAGGGTATCGCAATTTTATTTGTATTGAAAAGGATTAGGTACTATTACGATTTCTAAATAATTTAATGTAACACTTTTAGTTATATGATAGAAATTAAAAACGATAAAGTGTTAAAAAAGTTTATTTTTCCAAAAAAACACAAGGAGAAAATTATATTGGTAAAAATTAGAATAAAAGAGGGTAATTTGGGTAGTGAGATTAAGTTTGAATTTAGGGTCGGGGTAAGTACTAAAATGACGTGATTTGCGTTGCGCGACCGTCCGATACACTGGCCTTGATATACTGCGTGTAGTCCGTGGCCGGCCGGAGCACAGGCAGAGTGGGAAATGCAGGTCGTCGGCGCGGGTAGTTTTCCAGGTCTTCGGAGGGCAGGGTCTCCGAAGCAGGTAAGGAGCGGCAGCAGCAGCAGCAGTAGCAGCAAGTGTGCCAAGTTGACGGCAGCAGCCGTGCAGAAAAACCCTGGAATTCAGGTTTCGCCGTCTTAGAAACTTCCCATATTTCAATTTGACTGCGATATCCGGCCAAGTTGCGCAAGCGAAAGCAAGTACCGCTATTTATTTCTACTGCTATTAATAGGATCTAAGATGAGACAGTCAAATTTAACAACATGATATTCACTAATTACAACACAATATAATAGTATAAAAAAAATAAAAAGACAAGTAGGTATGTAAAAATAGTAAAATAAAAGATGACTAAACTATCTAGGTATATTTTTTTTTTTTTTTTTTTTATTTAATTGTTACACTCCACAGACTCCAGGGTCTGTGCTTTTTAGGATATACATTAAGAAAAAAAGATTGAACTATATTGCTTGGAAAGGCTTAACAAAAGGACCTTAAATCTAATAAAATTAAAAACAAACTTTAAACTACGTTGATTTTACATAATATCGTTTTACAAATTACTGCTTATACCGCGCAGAGCCTCCATCACCGCCGCGTTTCGGTCTTTAATGGCCATCTTTAAATTATAGTCTACGATGACCTTGGGTGACGCAGCCGTCGCACGCCGCACAAAGTGGCTGATAGCGTCTTCCTCGTTGTCTGCGAAGTAAGTGAAGGACCTGGTGTGCCGTGAAACTGCGACGACCGCGTGTGAAACGCTTTCGTGCAACCTCATTTTAGCCCTGATTTTTATGGCGATGACAGAGTCGTATGTCAGACCTTGAGCTTCGTGGATGGTAAGGATGCGCGACCCCGACCCCACTCCATACCCTTGGGTGATAAGGGTCTCCTTTTCTTCTTGAGTGTGGACCAAAAAGAGGGTGTTGGGGAGGTTATGGGGTATTAGCGCACCCGTGTATCTTTTCTGCTCTAGAGATCTGACCTGGATTGCTGAGGAATATACACCCGTGTATATCTCCCTAGTGTGTATCTAGGTATATTCGAATACAACTCTAACGAGACGTGTAAAATGATTAAAGCTTTGTTACAAAAAATAGGTAGATTGAGATGTAATAATTGCCGTTATTACGAATCACCGAGTGTATTTGAATGTACTCACGTCATGCTTGTAAGTTCAGCTGCAATGATAATGAGAAGTTGAAACACTCATCCAATACGGGGTAAAACCAATGCACAAGATAAATTATTTTAAAGTAAAATCTTCGATTAAATAGGTATCGAATCGAAAAAATATTTTCGCTGTAGGAGCGTGCCGTGCGTATGAGCAGTAACCGTTTGCCACGAGCACTGGCGGCACCTCGGCCGCTGCGGTCCGCCGCGACACGATCTCCATGCTCCCGCGCCTGTCACTCGCTTCGTAATTGGCTAAGCCGCGCGGCCGTTACGGCGCGGCCGGCTTACCCAACTATACGAAAAAGTGTGAGAATCGTTACATTAACTATTATAATTATTTTTCGCAAAAATTGGCACAAAGTAAGTTTGTATAGGCCTGGTGGCTAGCCTAGTCTCACAGTTTCTAAGCCGCCTGAAGGACTCTGACGTGGCTAGCCTAGTCTCACAGTTTCTAAGCCGCCTGAAGGCCTCTAACGTGGCTAGCCTAGTCTCACAGTTTCTAAGCCGCCTGAAGGACTCTGACGTAGCTAGCCTAGTCTCACAGTATCTAGGCCGCCTGAAGGCCTCTGACGTGGCTAGCCTAGTCCACAGTTTCTAAGCCGCCTGAAGGCCTCTGACGTGGCTAGCCTAGTCCACAGTTTCTAAGCCGCCTGAAGGACTCTGACGTGGCTAGCCAAGTCTCACAGTATCTAGGCCGCCTGAAGGCCTCTGACGTGGCTAGCCTAGTCTCACAGTATCTAGGCCGCCTGAAGACCTCTGACGTGGCTAGCCTAGTCTCACAGTTTCTAAGCCGCCTGAAGGCCTCTGACGTGGCTAAACGCTTAAAACCACCGGAGCCTACAATTTAACGTGTCATCCGCGCCGCGGTAGTGCTCAGTTGTAAATGCCACCCGCAGTCACCCATCCGAAGGCTGGCCGTGCTGAACGTTGCTCAACTTCGATGATCGCTAACGAACACCTAGTCAAACTACGCTACAGTTCGCTCGAATCAATGTATAGAATTTTTACATTGTTGTTGATTTTTCAAAAACGGCTAGGTCGATTTCGATAAAATTGAAATAGAACCACCTCGAACTAAATATATTTTTAGGGTTCCGTACCTCAAAAGGAAAAAACCGGACAAGTGCGAATCAGGCTCGCACACCGAGGGTTCCGTACAAATCCAGAAAATTTCACATAATTGGGAAGTAAATTATTAAAATCTCTATACTATAATCATCGATTTTTTTTTTACTTTTCTCGTCATACTTCGAAAATAACACATTGTCTAAATAATTAAAAACCTGTTTTAGCGTGTACCAATGAAGCTCTTTTATATGATACCTTACATGATACGATTTACTTACTTTGAACTCATATTTTGTGAATTTTGAGGCCCTATTTTTAGTGATTTAAATAAAAATGTACAGTTTTCAGATTTATTCCTATATGTGTACTCTGAGACAATGCTTCTAGTCTAATTTCACAGTCATATGTCAACGGGAAGTACCCTGTAGGTTTTGGTTTTTGTGAGTGTCGAAATATGCGAATTTTTACGACATGAATAGCTCTAACTTTTTTAAACGATAACTGAGAAGTTTTTCTTTCGCACGACTGCAAGAGATCATAGATATACGTATACATTTTAAATTTCAACTCGATATCTTTACGCCTTCCCGAGATAAAGAGTCTCGACATACACACAGACGGACAGACGGACAACAAAGTGATCCTTTAAGGGATCCGTTTTTTTCTTTTTGAGGTACGGCCCCTAAAAATGGAACCCTTAGAGGATCACTTTGTTGTCCGTCTGTCTGTCTGTCCGTCTGTTAGTCTGTCCGTTTGTCCGTCTGTCCGTCTGTCCGTCTGTCCGTCTGTCCGTCTGTGTGTATGTTAAGACTCTTTATCTCGGGAACGCGTAAAGATATCATTTCATTTCATTTATTTATCATACATAACACATACATCATATACAATTCACAAACTTAAAGATGTCGGTACTTAAAAATATAATCTTAAGGTAGGTATGTATGACAAATATTGGCAATAAACATAATTAACAGTAATGCGAAATAGTAAGCTTTGCGAAGCGGCCCTCACGCTTTTGCCCGCCACATAGCCGAGCAAACGTATGCAAATACAATCAGGTACTTAAGTATTTATTCTTCATACCTACACTAAATTTAAAAAGTATTTTTTAGCAATTTTAAAGTTTTCGAAACCATGTTACCAATGATTTGGACTATCTCAGTAATGATATTTTGTAGATAATTATATAATATATAAAAATTATAATCATATATATATACATAAACAATAATAAGTAAATATGTATATGATCTCAGACATTTACAGGTATGGAGTAAATCATTTGGCTTGAGAATAAATCCAAGCAAAACTCAGACGATAATTATCGGAAGCTCTCGCATGATCTACAAAATTGATTGGTTCCATCTCCCGCAAGTAGTTTTTGAAGGCATTCCGATACCATTCAGCGAGACTGTAAAAAACCTGGGAATTATTATGGATCGTGAGCTTTCTTGGAACCCTCAGATATCTGAGGTTAGTCGAAAAATGTTTAGTTCTGCAGCATCACTTAAGCGGTTGCGTAACTTCCTCCCGATCGCTACCAAAACTGCGCTTGTAAAATCTCTCCTATTTCCTATATTAGATTACGCTGACGCTTGCTATCTAGATCTAACCGAAGAGCAATTCGACAAGCTCGAACGTTTACAAAATTTTTGCATTCGGTTCATATTTGGCTTACGAAAATATGACCATATCTCTGAATTTCGACAAAAGCTCAAATGGTTACCTATCCGTTTTCGCCGTAATACCCACATTCTCTACTTTCTTTATAAAATCCTTTTTAACCCTACCATCCCTCCATATCTTAAGGAACGATTCGAATTTATCATTGGTCATTCCAATCCAATCGCAAGGAACCCTTGCGACCCTCACGAGCTCTCAAACTTAAAATCCACACCTCATCCCACGTCAATCTGTCCTACACTAAATCTTTCACTGTACATGCTGTCTGTCTTTGGAATGAGCTGCCTGTTGCCATCAGGCAGGCTAAGTCACTTCCCATTTTCAAAAATCTCATCTATAATCACTATCTATCTACGTGTTAATTACTTTGGTACTTATGTATTTATTTTTATTTTAGTATATATGTATATATATATATCATTGTGTATGTATAATATTGTACATAATATGTATTATAAATACTATGTGTATATAATTATTATGTTTTATTATATTAATTTATTATTGCACCACCGACGATTCTGCTGATCCATAATGTTTTCCTCCACGGGTTACCTGGAAGAAATCGCTATGAGCGATAAGGTCGCCCTTGTACTCCTGTGTGATACATAATTAATTCTAAGATTGTTTGTAATTGTTTTTCTTTGGTGTACAATACAGTATATATTATTATTATTATCAACATATTCATTTATTTTCTTAAATCTAAGTTTTTTTACAATATTTATATAAAAGAACAAAATACTATAAAAAAACCTAAACCTAGAGTGCCGCCGGCAGCGGGGCGGGGCTCAAGCTACCGGTGGTTGGGCCTACAGAGAGAGGAACCTTCTGACAATGCGCGCCGTGTCCAGAACGACCGCCTTCTGTATCTGACCCTTGACCCAACCATCTAGCGAGAGCCTCTTAAGGTGGTGGTCGAGACTCTTCGCTATTAAGCCGTTTACCGAAACGACTATCGGGACAATGATCGTCGAGTCCACATCCCACATGGCGGTAACCTCGTGAGCCAAGTCAAGGTACTTGCTGAGCTTGTCCTTCTCGGCCTTCACGAGGTTCTCGTCATGCGGAATGGTGACGTCGACGAGCACTGCCCGGCGTTGGGACCGGTCGATCACCACGATATCAGGCCTATTGGCGACAATAGTCCTGTCAGTGATGATAGAGCGGTCCCAATAGAGCAACGCACGACCATTTTCGAGAACTGGCGCCGGTGCGTACTTATAGTACGGCACCTCAGACTCGACAAGGCCGTATCGAAGAGCAAGTTGCTGATGGATAATCCTGGCTACTTGGTTATGTCTGTGCAAGTACTCGCCGTTGGCAAGATGAGAACAACCTGAAGTAATGTGCCTGAGTGACTCTCCGGGACGGTGGCATGCCCGACAAATATCGACCGTACCGTCCTTCAGGATATACTTCCGGTAGTTGTTCGTCATGACAACTTCGTCCGCAATTGCACAGGCAAAACCTTCGGTTTCCCCAAAGAGGTCACCGAAGCGCAGCCAGGCCACCGACGCGAGCAGGTCCACATCGGGTCCTGTAAGGGCCCGATAGAACCGCCCGTGCAGCTCCTTGCTCTTCCATACCGCCTTGCGATCATCGGTGCTGAGCACCGATGGCCTGCGCCAGTTCTCCTTCGCCAGGGAGAGCGGGGTGAGGCCTCTGTCAACTGCCACCACATCGCAATGCATTCCACGCTCACTGTTTCGGAAATAATCCCGGAGACTGTATACTTCGCGGTTGTGGAGGTCCTTGGCATTTAAAAAGCCTCGGCCACCACACTTCCGCGGAATGTACAGTCTCATGACAGACGAGCGCGGGTGTAGCATGCGATGCAAAGTGAGCAGTCGACGGACCCTCCTATCCAGGGCGTCCAGCTCAGTCTGAGTCCACCTCAGTATGCCAAAGGAGTACATCAGCAGCGGCATCACCCAACCGTTGAAGGCGCGCACCTTGTTGCCGCCGGACAAAAGACTATTAAGTACTTTTGTCAGGCGACAAAAAAAGCGCTCCTTCACCGATTTCTTGATGTCCACTGCCGATATACCCAACGACTCTGACATACCGAGGTACTTGTAGGTCTCGGCTTCGGAGAGAGACCTGATAGTCATCGTCTCAGAAAGTTGTAGATTCGGAGAATCCACAACTTTCCCTCGCTGTACATGCATGACCGCACACTTATCTACACCGAACTCCATTCTGATGGCGCTGCTAAAAACTTCAGTGGTCTTTAGCAACTTCACCAGGTCTTGGTATTTCGGTGCAAACAGCTTGAGATCATCCATGTACAGCAGGTGAGAGATAACTTCACCCTGTCTGCGAAGCCGATAGCCTAGCCCTGAATTCCTCAGCAAAGTGCTGAGAGGATTCAGAGCCAGGCAGAACCACAATGGACTAAGACTGTCACCCTGGAATATTCCCCGCTCAATCCTTATCAAGTCTTCCGGACCAACGGAGCCGTCTCCACCACCCGGTTGACGAAGGACTGTGGCCCATTGCCCCATGCATGACACTAAGAATGATTTTAAAGTTGTATCAATTTTGTACAACTCTAAAATCCTCTCGAGCCACGAATGAGGCACTGAGTCATAGGCCTTCTTATAGTCAATCCAGGCGGCAGAGAGGGCTCCCTTGTTCCGCCGGACTTGCTGGCTTATGGTCATGTCTATGAGGAGGAGCTCCTTAGTGCCACGGGACCCAACCCTACATCCATTCTGAGCATAGGCCAAAACTTTTTGTGCAACGACGTGCGCATTAATTTTGATAGTCAGAATGGATGTAAGGAGCTTGTAGATGGTAGGCAAGCAGGTGATGGGTCGATAGTTCTTTGCTTCCGTGGTACTACCGGACTTATGGAGCAGGAAGGTGACACCGGTGGTGAAAAAGCTAGGTAGAGAACCAACCTCGAGAGCTTCCTGGAATTGCGTTGCTAGGCGGTCATGCGAGCATCGAAACCATTTTATCCAGAAGTTGTGCAGCCCGTCCGGCCCAGGACTTTTCCAGTTCTGAGCCGTCCGGATTGCACAACTAACGTCTACGGGATCTATTAAAATAGATCCCATAGCTTCAATGGAATCGCATTTCCGCTCAACAACACGCATCCATTCACCCTCCGTGTGCTCGACGGGCACCGACCAGATGCCACGCCAGAAGTCTTTCATGGCGCTAGCATCCGGTAGCCGCTCCTCGCTCACACGTTGGTCACTTCTCTCCCAGCCTCGGTACACCTTCCTTTGGTCACTTTGGAAGAGGCGATTTAGCCAATATCGGTCCACACGCTCTCTGTAGCGACGAATGCGGTTTGCCCACGCATAGACTTTTTGTTTCAGATAGTCTATGCGTTCCGTGACACTGGCCAAATAGTGCTGGGGTCTGATACCAGTCCCGGCAAAGGCTTGTGTCACGAAACGCATGACTCGGGGGCGGTTATTCCCCCGGCTGAAACAGATTAGCTTTGCTATGAGAGTCCTAAACGAGTCGATACGCCGCTGGATCCGCACTTGCCACGCGGGCACACCCCCGGCGGGTCGCGGTGCACGGTTAGTGTCCGGAAACTTAACACGTGCAACGCGACACGCCGCGATGGCGCCGCAGTACAAGATCGAGTGGGTATCGACTAGGCCTTCACTAGCCCGCAAATACGAGGCTAGCAAAGGGTTTAGGGCTGCCATTAGCGCCAAATTACGTCTATGGGTGGGCAAACGTGGCAGTCGCGGCCTAGAGTCGGGTGCGAACCGATACTGGGAAATCGCGTCCTCCAAAGCCCTCCTCAGTTGCTCACTCACCTGGCTAGATACACTCATACTCGCGCCATCTCCCTCGTCGACTGCAGGAACAGCCAGTGTCGCAGATGTCGCCGCCGACATCGGCACTGAAGCCATTGTCGGGGCTGACGACGCGACAGGCACGGGCAGGTCCCGCGTCGAGGAAGTAGTAGGGCGAGTAGGCAGCGACTCCAGGCGGAGCCGATCAATTACGGACTCATCCAGCAGCTTGCACCGGTGGATAGCCCGCACTTGATCCGACAGTCGTTGGGCAGTCACGGCCACGGTCGGTTCAAGGGCCTGAAACAAAGGCAGCATTCTGGCACAGTACGCTGTCAAGTTAGTTCCCCCCTCTGTAGCCCCAAAGTACGCACGCATGCAATTCTCGTTAATAGATTGAGTCCATCGCATGCGACGCACTATGCCACCGGTAGCGGGAGCGGATGGCGGGGCAGGATGCCCCACAGGCCCCAAGCGTGCCGGCAGCGGTGGACGGCCTCGTCGTCGCGCTGGTGGTCGTGGCGGCGGCGGCGTCCGTGGCCCGCTCGTGTCGCTCGACGAGCCGCTCGTCTCGCGGGTGGTGTGGAAATCATCACCCGACGATGCGCTCGGAGCTGACGACGAGGCGGGCGATGGTGGTGGTCGTGCGCCTGTTGTATCCGCTGTTATTTTTGTCTTAGACCTTGTAAACATTGTTCTGATTTGATTCTGTTATTTTCTTGACGTGTCATGTTGAATGTCAAATAGGTATTGGTGTCTGAGTTTTCTTTCTATTTTTCACAGTTCCATTGTAAAATATATCTGACTGAATGAAAATATAATTTAGTTATTGTTATTTTTGAAATACTGCAGAAAAATGCTAGAAAAAGTAATAAAATACAATTTTTACAAAATTTGATCTTTATAGACGTCTGGTCTGACAGCGGTATTTTTTTTTTTTTTTTTTTTTTTTATTATTATTATCATTATATTAAGATTTATAAAATAAATAAATATCGAAAAAGGATATTCCATCAAAGTAAATACCCTATCTTCCAGTTTAACAAAACTCAATTTTACTAGCCACTCTTTGATAATCTTTCTCCGTTTGTGTTCGTGCGTTGTTATTCTCGCTTCTGCCGGTAGGCTATTATAGATGCGTGGTCCACGCCATGAGAGAAAACGCGTACCAAACACAGTTCGAGACGACTCCAGCAGAATCTTGCCAATATTTTAAGGACGAATACTATGTGTAGCAGTGCGTTTAGTATGCAGTTTTCCATTCTGGCAATAATACGAGGCGACTCTGTAGGCGTATGTCTGTCTTATATTCAGTATACCCGTTTCTAAGTAGAGTTTCTCGGTATCATATGTGGGAGGCTTTCTGCTAATAATTTTTAGAATGTTGTTCTGAGCTGGTTGTGCTATTGACAGAATAGATTTTGCCGCCCCTCCCCATGCAAGGATACCATAAGATATAATACAGTGTACCATTGCAAAATAAACACTCCACAACAGACTGCCCTCAACAACATCTCGCACCTGCCAGAAGAAATGGGAAAGACTCCTAAGTCGTTGGCGCACATTCAGGATTTGATCCTTCCAATTAATGTGTCGATCAACCATCACACCTAAGTACTTGATAGTCGTGACTCGTTCCAGAGCAGGACAACCACACAAACCATCGCCACTATCAATTGTGCAGGATCCATCCTGGTGAGCTATTAGAGTGAGACTTTCTGGAGGTTGACCACTAGCATTTATAGAGAAGGTAATGTACTTTGTTTTGGTTTTATTGACAGTCAGTACACGAGAATTCATCCACTTTAAAGTTTGATTCAGTCCAATTTGGTAGTGATGGAATACATTGATCCAGTTTGTACCGTAAAATATTAGCAACGTATCATCAGCAAAGGCAACAGGAACACAGTTTTGTAACATTGATACGGAGTAACTTATTGACATAGACAAGAAATAGAATAGGACCCAACACGCTGCCCTGAGGGACACCACATTCCATAGGCAGCGTACGTGTTTCCTCCTTTGGTGATTTTAGTACGACTTTTTGCGTTCTTCCCACAAGATAGCTTTCAAACCAGTCTAGACACACTCCTCTTATTCCAATCAATTCCAGTTCCATTAGCAAGATACACGTAGAGACTGTGTCGAACGCCTTCGATAAGTCTAAGAAAACTCCTATACATTTATTACCTTGATCAAGTTGTTCGCCGATTACACTAATGGCTTTAATTAGATTAAAACACAGAGGACTGTGTTTTTATGCTGTCTAAATCCATACTGACTATCGCTAATTATATTGTGCTTATTTAGATAATCGACAAACCTTTTTTTCACAATCTTTTCTAAAACCTTCGACAAAACGCTCAGTAATGATATGGGACGATAGTTAGTGAGTTCCTCAGAGTTACCTCCCTTATATATTGGTACTATAACAGCTCTTTTTAACAACTTTGGAAACTTCCCTGAGGACATGCTTAAATTGCAAATGAACGTAATAGGCGCAATGAGGTTATCTCTGCAGGTTTTAAGGATTTTACCAGTTATTTGATCTTCACCTGGTGAACAATTTTGTTTTAGCGTAGATATTACATTGCTAACCTCTTTATAATCTGTTGGAGCGAAAAATAGCGAATTACAAAATTCTGCTGTATTATCGTCAGTCTTAATGTCTTTAGCAAGTTCATCAAGCGTTTTGTTAGTTTGTTCTAATAGTTTTTGTGCTAATTCACTTCCGGCACTCTGGAAAAATGCATTTATTTTTTGGAGACCCTCAGAAGAGCCTGATTTATTAAGCTTTGTAAGAAGTTTCGTAACATTCTTATCTTCAATAGGTTTAGGACCATCAGTGTATTCCTTAAGTAGCTGCCAGCATTTACAAGGATTGCCAAGACATTCGCTGATACGGTTTTTATAATATAGTGCTTTAGCAATTCGTGTTGCTTCTTTACACGTGTTGCGGTATTGTTTGTAGTTCCTAAGTATCGTCAAGTCAGTAGGGGTCTTTCGTACGTCTCTATACATGGCATCCCGTTTTCGAGCACATTCTAATAGTTTGTCGGATATCCACGGTTTATATGCCAAATGTTTTACTTTGTGGGACTTGCATCCATATGTGTTAGCTTCAATAGTTTTTGTTATTTTTGAAATAAAAATGTTCGTGGCTACGTCGACATCTTTCACACTATAGATAGACTACCAATCCATGCAATCCAGATCTTTTTTAACACCGCTCCACTTAATAATATCCTTCCTATAACTGAGAGAAGTTACTTTGCGCTTCTCCATATTAACATCTAGTATTATTGGCCAATGATCTGTAATAGAGCTATGTAAAACATAAGCATTAGATGTGTAAGTACTTCTAACGAAATAATGATCCAGTGATGTCTTACCTCTAGTAGGGACATCTACTGCTGAGATAAATCCCAACTCTGTTAATGCCTCAATGTAGTTTCGAACATTAGCATCATGTTCGTCTAGAATGTCAAGATATAAATCGCCTGTAATAATAGTAGTTTTGGCACTTATGGTCCTCATGTACATAATAAGACTAGATACAAATCTTGCAGGGTCCTTATATGATGGCGAGCGATAAATGACAATTACTGACACTTTTTGTTCTTTGTCAGTCACAACCATATTTGTACAATCAACAATATCAGAAACTTCTGAACAGTCTATGAACAGGTTATCTTTGCTGTAAATAACGATGCCATCATTTTGATTGTAATTTCTCAAAGTACGATGACAATTGTAGCCCCGGCATGTTATTCACATTAGGATTTTTAAATAACCAGCATTCTGTGAGACAATATAACTCAAAATTTAGGTTAATTCTACTTTGTAACACTAAAAAATTGTCATAGTTACATCTAATGCTACGAATATTCATACAGAATAGTTTATATGAATTTGGTGAAATCATTAGCTGTTGAAGACTTTCTGCTCTTTCGACACAATCGCAAGATGTTGTTTTTAAAGAGTTATCAATGAAATTTAACGGATCAAAATTACCATTGTTTTGACGTAAAATCAAATAACGCGACGCCATGGGGTATTTTATGCCAGAAATTCTAAACAGACTTGTATTTACTGAAATTTTTTGATGGATAATATATACGTTGCATAAATAATATATTATGTGATGTGAAGTTTTAAGGATATATAATACAAAGGCTATTGTATATTTTTGATCGCCAGACTAGCCTACCATGACAATATGCAGGTAAGCTAATAAGTAACGCAAGGAACAAACAATCAAACTAATCACGGTCATGCAATCTAATAGCAAAACTAGTCACAAGAGCAAGAGTTGTGACTCGTAAGTAATTTGCTTGCCAGGTGCTCCCTCTTCCTTACGAATATATATTTTACCATTACGAGTCCACACGTACTTATACCTTAAGCTTTTGGCCTTTTCCTTGGTCAGGACAGGAGATATTTTGTACGCAGAGTAGTTCGCTCAGATATGTACACAAATTGAGGTTTGCTAGTTGCTATACCTATATCGCTTACGCAAAGCTTACCACTCTTACAATTTTTGTTATAAGATTTTGCTTTGGCAAGGAAATTATTCCGTAGTTGTTGAGTTGCTATGGTCACAATAATAGGACGATCACCCGTTTTTGCTGATTACTTGCCGCGGAAAATATTGAGATTATTACTTTCAGGTGATTTCACTCCAATGACTTCCTGAATCTTGTTGACAATATTCTCCAAATTTTCACCACTCATCCCTGGGATGCCGCGAATTTCTACGTCACAGCAGTAAGTCTGGTTTTGCAATTCGTCCATACGTGCTTCAAGCATTTCACATTTGGTCGCAAGTTTAGCGTTACTGCTCTCAAGTTCGAGTTAAGTTGAAATTTAAACTGTATACGTATATCTATGATCTATTGCAGTTGTGTAAAAGATAAACGTCTGAGTTATCGTTTAAAAAAGTTAGAGCCATTTATGTCGTTAAAAACCGTATCATATAAGAGAACTTCATTAGCATATGCTTAAACATGTTTTTAATTATTTTAACAATGTGTAATTTTCGATATATGACGAGAATAGTAAAAAAAAAACTTTTTGTCGATGGGTATAGTACCTATATAGATTTTAACAACTTACTTCCCAATTTTGTGAAATTATCTGGATTCGTACGGAACTCTCGATTTGCGTCTAATTTGCGAATTGCTAACTCGCACTTGTCCGGTTTTTATTTTAAATCGGTTCACAATTGGCAAAAATATCGATGAACATACACAAAGGAAAATAAAATACAGACGAACCTAATACAGATGTTGGTTAAAAAGCATTACGTTTTATTTATAGACGTTCCAAACACATACATAGTACATTGTCAGACATATTGTCCGATCAGACAACATTTATTTATTAAGTCCCCCTTCACTATGTGCTTAGGTAGTATATACATCATAACAAAGATATTAATAAATATTAAACTATTGTTTTATGTATTGTAGATCCTCAAACCAAATATGAGTGTAGAGCGTCCAAGGTGTGACCCGCGTAGAACGGTAGAGATCGCATCAAACTTTATCGCGGCTCTAAAGTGCGTTCTAAGCCCCACCCCTCACCCCGCCGACACATAAATTGCTACTGCGCAGCGACTGGCCTCGTGTTCCGAGCTGCCAATTAGTTTGAATCGTACTATAATACTACAGCAGGGTGTTGGATGATTACTTATCTATATAAATACGCGCGTTACGTGCCAAGTTTAGTTTTGTTTTAGGAATTTCGGGTGAAATAAATTTCAACCGACTTCCAAAAAGGAAGAGGTTCTATGTGTTAATATAATAATATATGTAATAATATATGTTATAATAAAATATGTTAGTTAAGGAAATATGTTAATCGATATTTCCGTCAATGGTGAACCGAATCAAAAAAATCAGCTTCAATTCAAAGTAGTACACTCCCGAGGTAGTCGGCTGAGCCGTTTTGTAAAAAATCAACAATAATGAAAAAATTGTATACATCAATTCGACCAAACGATTCAAATGTTGTCCAAGATGGAAGTCGGTTTTGCCATATTTTGCGAAAAATAATTAATAACTAAGTAGTTTATGTAGTTTTAGATTATGTAAGTCTTGTATTTAGTGGTAGTTAATAAAAGCACTTGCCCTTTTAAATCAAATTATTAACTTTGATATTATAAATTAAATTCAGCTTTAATTTACTTCTAACTCGTCGCTTTTGCTTTTTTCTTAGGTCGTAATGTTCAATAAATGTCGACAAAACTCGGTACACAGGTTCTATAGTATAAGAATTTAATTTTATTATCGTCAGCGATTTTTAATCGAAGGTAGGGGGGGGGGGGGGGGGGGGGATTTCTCTCCAAAAGGAGGGAAATTTGGTGTCGCGCTATTAATTAACCGATTACGATTATATTTGGCAAGATTGTTTAGCATCTAACTAAACCCTGACAAGATTTGAGAGTATGAACCAAACCGGTCAAGAGCGAGTCGAGATGCTTAAAGGGGCTTATGAACATTCAGTTAAAGAGATGTGTCGCGAGGTCTACTGTCCAAGAACTTCTAGTATATACCTAGCACAAATATATATTTTTATAAACACTTATGTATACTGGGTGATCGGTAAACAATTTGCATCCTTTCAGGGGCTTATTCTGTACATCAAAACTAACAACTTTTGTTCTCCGACTTTTGTCAAAACTCAAAAAAATATGGTTTTTCCATAGAAAAATGTCGTCCACTCACGACAAAATGTAAGGAACAGCTGTTATTTTTTCGAATTTTGACAAAATACGCAGAACAAATGTTGTTAGTTTTGGTCACTTTGCCGCCGAGCCAGTCATTCCTGTCAAACTGACATGAACAACAACACACTCCGCACCCCAACTGCAAAAGAATTGGAACTAAATTTGGAAATTGGAACTTACTTCCAGGTTTATTATTTTATTTATTTGACGACTTACCCAATTACATCGGCTGCAAACAAAGTCAGCAGTTCTAAAAATATTTCAGGAGACTGCGGACGAAGCGCCTCGTCTATCGGACTTCGGTGGTGGCGCGAAGCGATAAATAAAAAATATTTGGCAAATTACGTCATCGACTAGAGGCGACCGACCCATTTCATAATTTTTCGTAGCCATCTCTTCTATTTACCTACAATCATTATCATGGGTTCGTTATTGCTTCTAGACCAATGATCCAGCGGTTGTCAAGCGTTAACTGGTAGACTTTAGAAGTAATGACGTCACAAAGATGGCCGCCGACCTTTGTAGGTATTTGCGTATATCTCGAGTTTGATGGTATCGTTTGATAGATCTTTTAATGAGATATTTTATGAAATAGAACCGAGCATTAAAGCCGACCTACATCGATCGGCGGCTATCTTTGTGACGTCATAACTTCTAAAGTCTACCAGTAAAGTTATTGCTTGACGACCGTTGGATTCTTGATCTAGAAGTTATAACGAACACATTTTATTGCTATTGTAGGTAAATAGAAAAAATGAAAATGACGTGTGACCAAAATGCTGCTGTTTATTTGGCTCAACGTTTATAGTATTGCCTTTCAGCGTGGCAATGCCGCCAGCATGCTAGGCACGCTGCCAACTGGCAGTGGGCTTAAGCATTTGGATTATCTTTAGACCTTCAAGGGTCTGTGGATGATCCAATTGATTTCTATGTAGTAGTAGTGTAGGCAGCTTTAGCGTATAAAGTAGTATTGTATATTATTGTAGTTAATAAAGGCACTTTTGCCCCTTTTAAAAAAGGTAAATAGAAGAGATGGCTACGAAAATCAGGAACTAGAGGACTTAGGCTCGTTTCGCCGCTCTACCATCACGTGTTCTCTTGATAACTCATTTGTTGCCTGGAAGAAATCGCTTTAAGCGATAAGGCCGCCGGTTGTCGCACTATTTTAATTATATTGTATTCTTTTATTGTTATATTGTAAATTGTGTGAAATAAAGCGTTTTCTATTCAATTCCATTCTTGTTGTTTCAGGTCAGTAAAAAGAAGAAGAAAGGCTGACATGTCCGCCCGCGGTCCCCGGCGCGCGGCGGTGCCGACATACCTAGCAATACCCACTGACCTACTCAAACGAAACATTTTTTGTTCACTTACGTTTTATTATGGAAACTAACGCGGTTTAAACACATTTTCGTGTTGTAAATCACGGGTTTTATTCACTTACATTTTTCATACGTTAAATGTTTATTTTTATTAATTTAACCAAACTTACAAAATTATTATAATGTATGGAAAAATAACTATTTAACATTGTAATAAATAATTAATTGTAATAAAACTTGTTATTTTAGTGGACCCTGCTGCCGTCTCGACTCCGCCCGTGCACGTGACTGATATTATTTTTACATGAACAGTTATTTTTACAGTGGCATATACAGGATAAACATTTCAGCCATAAAACATCCACTGCTGAACATAGGGCTCCCTTATTAGACCTTGAATAAAACCGACCACTAGAAGCGGTTTGCATCCCTCTGGCCATACCAACATAGCAACACTGAAACACCTCCTCGAAGGTCACATTTTGCAGTGGTGTTCTTGTATCCTTTAGATTACAATATATTTTTATCAATCCTGAGCGAATCTTCACAAATAGTGGAAACATCTAGAAATATATCAACACAACCATACCTACACCAGAATAAGAGAACTTCATCCTTTTTGTAAACGGTTAAAATAATAAAAGTATAATCGTGTCTTGTTTATCGAGTCGTTTATTGATAAGAGCTTTACAACTTAGTTTGAGGTAATATCTAATAATACAGAATGATTCTCTAGACGATGGACATATTATTATTTATTCTAGGATATAATTGTACCAATATGACCAACTTTCACTATGGGCCATCTTTGAAAAACAAACATTACATAGGTAGGTGTATCGAGAGTCTGTGAACTGTTTGTACGGAACAGCTGATTTCTATCGCGATCTCGAAGTTGGTCCCATAATATTAGTTGATCGTAATGTCGTCGAGAAAAAAAATCGGACTCGCGCATGAAGGTTTCCGTACCGTATGGAAGCCCCTCGGCAAAATAATCACGTTTGTTGTGTGGGAGCCCCCCTTAGATATTTATATTATTCTGTTTTTAGTATTTGTTGTTACAGCGGCAATCGAAATACAAAATATTCTGTGAAAATTTAAATTCTGTAGCTATTACGATTCATGAGATACAGCCTGGTGACAGACAGACGGACAGCGGGGTCTTAGTAATGGGGTCCCGTTTTTTTACCCTTTGGGTACGGAACCCTAAAAATCAGCTGTTCAACACAAAATAAAATTGCAATACGGTATCGACCAAATTTTTAGAGTGCTGTTTGTTAAAATCACGAGTTGGCCCCATAGTAAGACTTGTCTAATATGTTATGATATACTTAAAGTATATTCATGTGTAAAAACTCTGACACCAGGGCTAGCCACCCGGCCTATACGAACTTACTTACTTTTATGTGTAGCGACAGTGTTGCTACACCTTTCGTAAGCTCATTGTTTATATAGAATACATCCGGTATGCGTATGTAGATTAGATTTAAATTGCAAGTATTTTTAAGTATGCTAGGCGTTACATTGAATACTAGGCGTTACATTTTAGTAATCCTAGGCGTTACATTTAAGTAATGCTAGGCGTAAGATTTTTTTATCTATAGCTATGCTAAATAATATTCTCGGAATCTCTCTGCGAGATCGAATCAGGAATGAGAAGGTAAGCAAGTTGACATGTCAGTGGGCAGGACACATAGCTCGGAGTACTGATAACTGGGTTCGAAAAGTGTTCGAGCGGAGACTACGTATCGGCAAACGCAGCGTAGGAAGTCTGCCCACAAGGATTTGGTCCGCAGGATCGCAAGATGATGATGTCTACATCAGAAGGCAAATCCGCGGGTCGTGATGGATTGAGCATACATGCAGAGAGCTCGCCTTGTCGTCTCACTCGCGCCTCCTTACGGATCTGATGGTAATCATTATGTTTCGCAAAAAATGGCGCAACCGACTTCAATCGTGTACAAAATTCTAATCGTTCATTCGAATCGATGTAAATTTTTTTACATTATGGTTGACTAGTTTTTACCCGCGGCTTCGCCCGCATGATACTTTGATTTTTGACGCAATATCATTATAATTTATAGTCTATGTGTTATTCTGTTATATAAGCTAGATTATTATTGCAAAGTTTAATCTCAATCCGTTCAGTAGATTTTGTGTGAAAGAGTAACAAACATCCATCAATCCATCCTCACAAACTTTCGCGTTTATAATATTAGTAGGAAGGATTTTTCAAAAATGGCTATTTTGGGAATATACTCTATTTATATCGGTTCAGATTAGGCTAAAATAGAGATGAACATACAAAAAAATGCATACAGGACAAAATTACGTAAGTAAATTTGTCAGATATCGCCAGTTATCGCCCAATCTCTCTAGTAACGTTCGTTGCAAAAATACAGCGTTTATGTACTCAGCGCTCATAGCGTAGTTTGACTAGGTGTTTGTCAGCGATCACAAAAGTTATGCAACGTTCAGTCTTCGGTCTGAGTCTGAGTCAGCACGGTCAGCCTTCGGATGGGTGACCGCCGGTGGCATTAGCGATTGAGAATTACCGTGGCGCCAATAACACGTTAATCTGTGCGGTTGTATTCACTGTTTAGTCATGTCAGAGGCCTTCAGGCGGCTTAAAAACTCTGACACCAGGGCTGGTCACGTAGTCACTCAGCCTACCCATGAAAACTTATTAATTTAATGCAAAATATTTGACAGCACTCTTAACACTCAATTAATTACTTTAGATACTCTAAAGTTACCATGACGACAAGCGCGTTATCGGCCCGGGCTGTGTAGAAGTATTGTACTTTGAAAAGTGCTGTCAAATATTACTCAAAGAGGATTCGTAATTATTTTTCGCAAAAAATGGCACCACCGACTTTACATTACATGACTTACATTATTGATGATTAATCAAAAACAGCTCAGGCAATTTCGATAAAATTTAAATGAATTCACTTCGGGAGTATCGAGATTACCATTTCGAAAGCTAGCCACCCGGCCTATACGAACTTACTTACTTACCATTACGAAACAAAAAATAATTTTTCAAATCGGTTCACGATTGACGAAAATATCAATGAACATACACAAAAAAATCCATACAGTCGAACATAGTACCTTCTATAGAACATAGTGGAGTTCTCAGAGTATTTACAACCTATACAGAAATGAGGCGCTTAGGGAGCAACATGCCGGTTGTCACATGACGGAGAGTGTTTCGACAACACAAGCTGCGCGGACTATATGGTGGCCCTACGCACTTCGGCGTGAGGTCTTCGGAAACGGTTTAACATCTGAGAGCTATGCGATGTTTCCAATACAATGTTAGGAATAGTCCATGTATAGTTTTCCAGTAAAGATTAAAGAGGGTGATCGACGTTCGTATATTGACTTTAATTTTCATTGGGGTGGACAAAGGAGTTTGTAGGGCGGGCACCGGCCGGCCGGCCGCCGTCCTCGCTACGCGTGTGTTTACTTATATGCTGAGAAAGATGAACGAGTTTTCCGATTTGGCAGCACGAGCATCACTGAGCTAAGATTCAAGATTCAAGATTATTTATTTGTTACAACAACTACACGAACATTTCTACTCCTACTCTCACACGGAACCTCGCACAGCTCCTCGCGTGCGGTACAAGGTGCCAAACTTTGGAATAAACTATCTGAGAAATCTGTTGATACCATGCGTAGAGATCAAACCGTTTTGCTAGACGTATTCAAACGTCAAGGTAAGAATCGTTATTTGTCGGAAAAACTACCTATCTATTAGTGTTTCGTACCCAAGGGGTAAACACGGGACCCTATTACTAAGACTCCGCTGTGCGTCTGTCTGTCTGTCTGTTTGTCACTAGGCTGTATCTCATGAACTGTGATAGCTAGAACGTTGAAGTATTCACAGATAACGTATCTCTGTTGTCACTATTACAACAAGTACCTACTAAAAATAGAAAAAAAATATCCCCCATACAAGTAACGTGATGTTTTTACTTGATATTAATAACGGCATCAGGGAGATGCTTGGATGCTTGGAGATGATGGAATATTAAGTGGTATAATCCTTTCAAAAATAATTAATAAATTAAAATAAAATATATTATTAAGGGGGCTTCCATACGGCGCGTGTCCGACTTGCATTTGGCCAATTATAGTCACATTCTTATGACGATAACGATACTAGCGCCATTGAGGATAACATCTCTAGGTCGCTGGTTCCACTTGTAACGACTAACTTCGCTACATGTGGCGCCACCTCACGCGCGCCTCGAGAAACTAGCGCCAGCCAATCACGAGCCGAGGGCTGCATCACGCAAACGATATTCTCAGCGGCGGCCGAACCATATTGTACACTGTATAAATATTACACGGTCGGAAAGCTATCCCCGGGCACAACACCTCGCCCGGCGGAGTACTCCTTTGCGAGATGTTATCCCATCAGCATCATCGTCTCGACATGGACGATCCCTAGTCCATACACTAATGGTACGAGCGAAGTATATATACGTGGGTTGTACCATCAATGGTACCTACTACTGACGGTTAATCTTATTTCCATACCTATAATTTGAGTTAGTATATATATCTAAATAATGTTATTTTGTATACAAGTTGCCCGTCCTGGCTTCACTCGGTTACGAATGAATTACAGCCATAAACCTCCTGGAAGAAATCTTTCAAAGCATTTTGTAAATCGCATTGCAATCTGTTATACCTATAGCAAACCAGATATAATAATACTACGTGTCTATAGTTCAAAAGGTCGTTAGCGATTTTAATATGGGAGATTATGGATATTATATGGTGGTGTATTTCCCTCAAAAGGGGGGAAAATTTGCTGTCGCGCTATTTATCAGCTGATTTCGGTATTATTCGGAAATTGTTTAGCTTTAGTATCTAAATCCTAACAAGATTTACGAGTTTGGACCAAATCGGTCAAGAGCGAGTCGAGGGATAGGCTCATCAAGATTCAGTTAAGGAGATGTGTCGCGAGATCTACTGTTCCGAGTACTACTAGTATGTACATTTGACTATTTTATGAACGTGTATTAGGATATCAGTATTATGTATCTGTCTATGTTTATGATCTCATAATAATAGTTTTAGCCGACTTTTGAAAAGGAGGATGTTCTATGTTCGTTTGTATGTATTGTTAATATCGCCAATTGTGAACTGATTCAAAAAATATTTTTTTAGTTCAAAAGAGTATACTCCCGAGGTGGTTCCATTTAAACTTTATCGAAATCGGCTTAGCCATTTTGAAAAATCAACAATAATGTAAAATTTGATGCTTTAATTCGTGCAAACATTCGAATTTTGTACACGATTAAAGTCGGTTGCGCCATTTTTTGTGAAAAATAAATATTATGAGTTATTTTTATTTCTCATTATATTATCCTAAATATCTTTATTTAGGCCTAGGTCCATCAGTGGACGTCCTACGGCAGATGGACGGATGGATGTTATCCTTTTCACGCTGAGGTTTCCTGAAAGAGATCGTTTCTAGCAATAAGGCCGGCTAATTTCATATTCATAGTTTTATTTGCAAGAATGAGGGGTAAGTACATGGTAAAGGTCTTAAAACTACTTATATCTACTATCACACATCCAACTCTGATGGAGCATGCAAAATACAAAATTATTACTTCTTAGAAACTATAAACTCATTCAACCATTCAATTAAATATTACAAAATTATCAAAATACAATGTCAATATAATGTACAAAAATTAAAATCGATGTCAATAAAATATGTCGTGATAATAAATAATAAATAAAATAAAATATTTAAATCCAACACAAATATAATTTTCAAGGTCATATTTTCTCTTTGGTTAAGTTCTTTATGGTAAACTTTTACTTAAAAGGTTTTATCATCCAAAAAATCTTGAATAGAATAATAAGCTTTTTCTAACAGAAGTTTTTTTAATTTACTTTTGAACACAAAGAAAGAGCTGGCATTCCTAACATATTCTGGAATTTTATTATATGTGTATATTAGTATACCCAAACTAAATACACTACTACTGTGCACTTGGGTTCTGCTTCTAACATTCTTCTATTTATTGTTGTGTCTAGAGGTTGCAAGTTTGGGATATCTATGAATGTCAGACCTAACCAAAAGAGAAGCCTCTAATATATATGTTTAAGGTAACGTTAGAATTTTCAATGACTCAAAGTAAGGCTTACACGTCTGCTGTAGTCCACAAATAGCTCTGATACAAATTTCTGCGCTTTAAATGCAGTTGTTTTTTCAGTAGAATTGTGCGACTTTTGACAAAAGTCGTAGAACAAAAGTTGTTAGTGATGATGTACAAAATAAGCCCCTAAAATAATGCTAATTGATTAGAAATAACCCTGTATATACCTAGTCAGGTCATAAGTATTGTCACACAATAAAAACTTTACTTTTAGAAAGCTGGCCTTAAAAAAGTGTATTGAATTCGAATATCGGATTGTTCATGAAAATAAAAATGTATGCTTTTTAGAATTTTACTCATTTTTAAATATGGAGTGGACGCTTAAAGAAGACCCTGTTGCAGTTCAATAACTGCAACGTTGCATCGTTGCGGTTACGCGCCAATTCAAATTTTTGACATACTGAAAAATTTGAATATAACCAAAAGATTCGTTTATCGTACCATCAAACGATACAATGAAGACTCTAGTGTAGATGACAGGTCAAGAAGTGGTCGCCCTCGGTCTGTTAGGACTCCAGTAGTGATAAAAGCTGTGAAGGCGCGAATTCAAAGAAATCCCAAACGTAAGCAGAAACTGTTGGCCCTTCAGATGGGGTTAAGCAGAACCTCGGTGAAAAGGGTGTTAAATGAAGACTTAGGGCTTCGGACATATCGAAAAAAAAAAACAGGACATCGTTTAAATGCTCGTCTAATGGACCTGAGACTGAAGAGATGCCGCGCTTTGTTGAAGCGGAACGCGGGAAAAAAATATCTTGAAATTCTTTTTTCGGATGTAAAATTTTTTACCGTAGAAGAGAGCTACAACAAACAAAATGATAAGGTGTACGCACACAGTAGTAAAGAAGCGAGCAACCGTATTCCGCGTGTCCAACGAGGTCATTTTACATCCTCGCTCATGGTATGGTTGGGAGTTTCTTATTGGGGCTTAACAGAGGTAAATTTTTGTGAGAAAGATACAAAAACGAATGCAGTTGTGTATCAAAATACGGTCCTGACGAACCTTATGGAACCTGTTTATCATGCCATGTTCAATAACAGGCACTGGGTATTCCAACAAGATTCGCCGCCAGCTCATAGAGCGAAGAGCACACAAGACTGGCTGGCGGCGCGTGAAATTGACTTTATCCGGCTCGAAGACTGGCCCTCCTCCAGTCCAGATTTGAGTCCGTTAGATTACAAGATATGGCAACACTTGGAGGAAAAGGCGTGCTCAAAGCCTCATTCCAATTTGGAGTCACTCAAGACATCCTTGATTAAGGCAGCCGCCGATATTGACATGGACCTCGTTCGTGCTGCGATAGACGACTGGCCGCGCAGATTGAAGGCTTGTATTCAAAATCACGGAGGTCATTTTGAATAAACTTTATTGTCATAAGAATTTATGTTTTGTTAAGTTTATTTTGGTATATAAATGGTTACATAATGAATAAACTTGTTTCAATTATTTTATATTAAACATGTGACAGAATTTATGACCTGACTGTGTATAACAATGAATCGTGGTTGTTAGTCTCGCTAAAACTCCAGAACGGCTGAACCGATTTGGCTAATTTTGATCTTGAAATATTTGTGGAAGTTAAGGGAAGGTTTAAACGGTGAGAAAATTCAAAGTTGCGAGAAAAATAATAAAAACATTTACTTATATCATTTTCTCATACAATATGTTCCTGCATTTAAAAGTTGTCATTGACAGTTGACAGATGGTGAGACGAAGTTCACCGGGCCAGCTAGTATCTATTATACATACTTATAAATAAAATTGGAGTGTCTATTTTATTAATATGTATGTATAATATATACTTGTGTGATACATGTATAATAGATACTTGTGCATGTGAATATCTTCAATTTTGAACTTTTCAGAAATACAAGATGCATAGGTACTTAATTAGATAGATGTCCACCTAAAAGCGAGGGTTGACTCGCACTTGGCGGACTTTTGGCAAAGAAGATATTTACAATAATACTACGTACTTTTGGTAAGTTTCTTCCACCGAAAGTTGAAGCTGGATACATGCCTGTGATAATAATGTTACGAAATGGGTTCTTGGATAGTCAGTTAAAACGCCGATTATTCACTTTGCACTTTATTGCACACAATCACTTCACAGAAATCACAAAAACACACGACACAACTGGTTCGCACAAACACTTTACACTGGCACTGATATTCACACAAGCTAGTCACTTCACAATCACTGGTATCGCACTCTAACCCGAGTAGTTATCGCTTCGACGGCAAACGAATAAACTGATCCCCAAGGGTCGGCCGGCGTATTTATATCCGTTATTTCCTACAGTCACGAACCTACGAGATATTTCGCAACATTACTCGATCTTAATAAACGCTATTGTGTTAACAAGTAAACAACTTGAAAGTTCGAGAATTCTCTATTGTTTTTCATTCACATAAACACCCAACAAAAGACGAGATACAAAGACTGATCCCGCTCGAGTCATAAAGCCATAAAACCGAATACAAAAGGCACCAATAAAAATATGCAAAACAATAGAGCTTCCCAGAAGCGTATACACCGCAGATTACATCATAGTTACTGCATACCTATAAGGGGCGCCTACTGCGTTACACTACCCCCTCCTAAGACATGCTCGTCCCGAGCATCGTTGCACCCGTAATATCACGCCAATCGATCCACATGAACTATCTTAGGAGCACCTCGATGTCCCTTCTGTATGCGGAACGTCACGTCGTTGATCTTGGTCACCACTCGGTATGGTCCATCCCATTTGGCGTGTAGCTTTGGAGATTTCCCTTTTTTGCGTATAGGGTTGTGTAGCCATACTAGCGAGCCTTCCTCGAACCCAGGGTTGTTAGTCCTTCTGTCGTATCTAGTCTTCATTCTTTCTGATGTTTGCTGGCCATACTCTCTAATGTGCTCATAGATGTCGTTCATCTTGTTCCGGAGGTCACTGGCGTACTCAGTTATGGGTTGTGGAGAATCCGGTGGGACACCAGTTATTAAGTCGGCGGGTAGCCGTAATTCACGTCCAAAATTGGCAAAAGCAGGAGTGACATTGGTGCTCTCGTGAACAGCACTTCGGTATGACAACAAAAATGGCTGGATATGCTTGTCCCAATCCCGCTGTTTGCTTTCGACTACTTTTGCCAGGTATCTCTCCAGAGTTTGGTTGAATCGGTCCACCATTCCATCTGATTGCGGGTGGTATGACGTTATCCTTGTTTTGTGTGCACCCATTAGCCGACACGTCTCTTGAAACAGTTGAGATTCAAAATTTCTTCCTTGGTCACTATGGGTTTCCAATGGTACTCCAAAACGACAAAATACTTCATGGACCAATTTGTCTGCTATCGTCGATGCCTCTTGGTTTAGAATTGCAAAGACTTCCGGCCACTTGGTGAAGTAATCCATCACGACAAGGAAGTACTTGTTGCCACTTTCGCTCACAGGAAATGGTTTCGGCCACATCCAGTGCGATTCGCTCCCATGGTGCTCCAACATTATACAGCTTTAGTGCTCCTCTGCTGCGGGTATGTGGACCTTTCACTGATGCACAGCTCGTGCATTTCCGTACCCAGTCTTCTACATCATCTCTGCAGTTGATCCAGTAAAACCTTTCTCGAATCTTCAACAGTGTCCGTTTCACACCCAGATGTCCTCCCAAAAACCCTTCGTGGTACAGCTTCAAAACTTTGGGAACTTTTGCTCTGGGTACAACTATTTGGAGATGGCACTGGTTGCCTCGAGCATTTTCCCATTTTCGGCACAGCACTCCCTCTTGAAGCACCAGGCTATCCCATTGCGCCCAATAGCTCTTTGTCGTTACACTCAGTGAAGCAATAGCACTCCAGTCAGGCTTACGGGCTTCTGATTCCATCCATTCAAGAATCGGCTTGATGTCGACGTCTTCTTTTTGTGAAGCCTGAAGGGTTTCTTTCCATTCGTCGCCGATGTCAGCTTTGAGCATTCTGACAGGTACTGGATCTTTCGACTCTTGTCTTGAGCAATGCTTGCAGTCCTCTGAGGATGGCCTTCTTGACAGTGCATCTGCGTTGCCATGAGATTTTCCACTGCGATGCTCCGTGGTGAAGTCGAACTCTTGTAGTTGCACAATCCATCTTGCCACTTGGCCTTCGGGATCCTTAAACTGCAGTAGCCTATTTAGAGCAGCGTGGTCGGTCCTCAGATGGAATTTTCGCCCGAGCAGGTATTTGCTAAAATGACGCAATGTCTTCACCACTGCAAGTAGCTCCTTTCTTGTCACACAGTAGTTCCTTCCTGGCTTGGACTGGGATTTGCTGAAATACGCAATCACCACTCCTTGGTCTCCTTTTATTTGCGACAATACCCCTCCAATGCCGGTGTTGCTGGCGTCAGTGTCCACGATAAACTCGTTCTCGGTGTCCGAAAAGCCGAGAATAGGCGTATTACAAAGGCATTATTGGCACAGGCCTATCCTTGACAGCACTGACTTTACCTGGATCCGTCTGTACGCTAACTTCGGAAATTACATGTCCCAAGAAATTCACTTGCCTCTTGAAGAAGGAACATTTCTTCGGACTCAGCTTAAGATTGGCAGCACGTATTTTTGTTAGGACTCGTTCCAGGTTTTGTAGGTGGTCTTCGAAGGTTTTTCCCACAATTATGATGTCACTAAGTAGACAAGGCATGCGTCTCCAATTAGTCCCGCAAGAACTAACTCCATTAACCTTTCGAACGTAGCGGGGGCGTTGCACAACCCAAACGGCATCACTTTAAATTGCCACAGGCCTTTTCCCGTAGAAAATGCGGTCTTCTCCTTATCTTTAGGGTCTATTTCCACTTGCCAGTACCCGCTCTTCAAGTCCAGCGTAGTGAACCACTTCATGCCCGTCAGTGTATCCAACGTGTCATCAATCCTCGGCAAAGGGTAGCTGTCCTTCTTCGTTACGTCGTTGAGTCGTCGATAATCAACATGAAACCGCATACTGCCGTCCTTCTTTTTCACTAGAACCACTGGCGAACACCACGGACTGGATGAAGGTTCTATCACACCATTTAGCGCCATGTCTTCAATCATTGACTCAACTTCTTTTTCTCGAGCCACTGGTATCCTTCTTGGCCGCTGTCGTATTGGTGGCACGTTTCCTGTATTTATCGTGTGCTTCACTAAGCCAGTCTTCCCGTTGACAGCGTCATCGAGGGCAAATATGTCGGTAAAGCACTGTAGCATTTTTTTCGCCATCAGAAGTTCATTTTCAGAGAGATCTTTCCGGGAATCTTCCAATAGTGTTGACACGTTGCAACTCCCAGCACAGTTGTATTCCTCCTTTGGTTGTTCTTGGCATCTGCGCATCCAGTCTACTTCTTCGCATGTACCAATCGGGGTTCCTCCTTTGATGAGTTGTTCCTCGTTACTTGTGTTGAGCACACGCACCACAGCAGTATTAGTAGTTCTCACCAAAGTTCGGGCCACTAACCATGGTTGATCACCTTTCGATTGTTCTATTAGCACACATCGTTGTTGATGTCCCAACTTCGGCGGTAATCTAACGGCCACAATGGTTTCCGATCTAGGTGGAAGGACTGTTCTCTGCAGACAATAAACCTTTCCTGATATGGCGCCTTCCATGAAGATTTCTTCTCTTCCACATTTCAAGATTCCTTGGTTGACGTCAATCTCACAATGATGTTCTCGCATGAAGTCAAGACCCAGAATGCAATCGTCAACTATATCTGCTACAATGACTTTATGTTCGAAGGTTTTCTCACCCAACTTTAACTCCACCAGCTTCTCTCCTTGGACGGATATGTGCTGACCAGTCGCTGTCAGAAGTTTAACTGTTTTGCAGCTTTCGAAGTTCGGAAGAAAGCGCTTAGCCAATCGGGAACTGATGACAGTGCGAGAAGCTCCAGTATCATGTCAGCTTGCACGAAGTTCCGTTGATGGCACCATTGATGATTAGGCTGTTCCCATCGTGAGCTTGTGAGATCGAAATCTTTGGGGCCTTTTTTAGACCGGCCAACACCCGCCCCTTGGTCCTGGCGCTTACTCGTTTCCCTGGTGCTGTGTGGTGTCACGGTGCGGCCGTTCTTCCTGTTCTTCTGATGGTCGATCCTCCCTGGGTCGACGTGGCTTTGGGCAATTCCGCCATAAATGGCCTCTTTCGTCGCAGTTGTAGCATCTAGGGCCAAATCTTGTACGAAGTGATGCGTCCTTTACCTCCCTTATATGTTGGATATCCTTCGCTGGATTTCGTACAGCCTCGACTTCTAAGGCTTGAGCCAAAGCTTCCTTTAGTGTTTTATGATGCCCGAGTTTCACTGCAGTTCTTACTTCGAAGTCTGCTATCCCGTTAGCAAACGCTTCCACTAGATGTTCGTCGTTGGGTTATGGCGCGGACTGATAAGCTTTCCGGAATAGTTTCTCCACCTCGACGGCCCACTGTTGAAGACTTTCATTACGACGTTGCACCCTGTTCTTCAACTGCGCTCGGTACACACGTTTCAGGTGCTCATCACCATAGCGACTTTCCAGCGTTTCCATTAATTTATCGTAGGTCACTTCCTTACCCACGGCATCCAGAATACTCAGGGCTTCGTCACGAAGGCTCATGATGAGGGCGTTCTTGGCTTGGTCCTTGTTCCATCCATTGGTTTGAACGGCGGCGTCAAATTGAATTTTGTAGGCTGACTATGATGATGTCCCGTCGTAAGGCGTCACTTTGATCTTCTGTGAGGCAGGCGAGAAGGTTGTAGATGCAGCGGTTCCGCCTCCTAACTTGATAACGTTGAGGGCTTTCCTCACATCGGCGATTTGTGCTTCCGCATCGACAATACGGGATTCATACTCCTTTATGCTGGCGTCGTGCTGGTCGACCGTGTCCTTGACCTCTTTAATCTCTTTGCCTAAAGTCGTCTGCAAGCTTGAAATCAGATCGTCTTTTTGGCGGTCCAATTTTTCTTCAAGCTGGCGAGCCTGTTCTCTGTTGCGGTCCAATTTTTCTTCCAGCTTGCTGTTGTTGCGATCCAACATTGACTGCAACATCGACATCATTGCAGCCATATCAAATGCCGCAGGGGCAGCAGGTGATGTAGCAGGTGCCACAGCAGGTGGTGCAGCAGGTACCACAGAAGGTGCCGCAGCAGGTGCTCCTGGGTTTCTGGAGTCGTCGTTGGTTGCCTCGGACTCACTGCCTTCCATTAACAGCGAATTATTTCCAAAGCGCCTCTGGTCGATCTCCTCCTGGCGGCGCTCCTGCTCCTCTTGTCGGCGCGCTTCCTCCTGTCGGTGCTGACTCCTTGTGTGAGGGGTCTCTTCGTCGTATGGTGTTACCGGCATTTTCAACTATCCACCCTTCTGACACCAAATGTTACGAAATGGGTTCTTGGATAGTCAGTTAAAACGCCGATTATTCACTTTGCACTTTATTGCACACAATCACTTCACAGAAATCACAAAAACACACGACACAACTGGTTCGCACAAACACTTTACACTGGCACTGATATTCACACAAGCTAGTCACTTCACAATCACTGGTATCGCACTCTAACCCGAGTAGTTATCGCTTCGACGGCAAACGAATAAACTGATCCCCAAGGGTCGGCCGGCGTATTTATATCCGTTATTTCCTACAGTCACGAACCTACGAGATATTTCGCAACATTACTCGATCTTAATAAACGCTATTGTGTTAACAAGTAAACAACTTGAAAGTTCGAGAATTCCCTATTGTTTTTCATTCACATAAACACCCAACAAAAGACGAGATACAAAGACTGATCCCGCTCGAGTCATAAAGCCATAAAACCGAATAAAAAAACGCAAAACAATAGAGCTTCCCAGAAGCGTATACACCGCAGATTACATCATAGTTACTGCATACCAACAAGGGGCGCCTACTGCGTTACAATAATTATGTTCTTGGTCATTTTCAGCAGGTGGTAGGGAAAAGCCTATACGATTGCGTAACCCAAAGTCTAACGACTAAGTGCCTTTTTAATGATATTTTCTGAAATCCTAGACAACCTCTACTTTGTATCTAGAATGATTCCCAAATCACGGATGTGCGCTAGTTCAACTAAAAGTTTGCTGTCAAAGCAGTACGTTCCATGGGACATTACTATTGATGAACTTGGTTCCAATTTTATTGTTATTGGTACCTATCATCAAGAGTTAAATTTTGTTCACTTAAAACAAAGAAACCACGTCGATAAGCAACATAAGGAAAACGCAAGTACCTATAATCATAATCATTTATTTCATAAATACTATTTACACGTAGGTACTTATTTACATGCGCCAAGTTCGTGTTGAATTTTTTAATTAAAATGTTATTGAAGTTGCGTCTTATCACCGGGTAAATTTATCGGGGAACTAGGGACATGTTTTTCTAGGTATTTACTGTTAAAAATAATAACACATTTGTGACATCCGAGTCGTATGTATAAATATCATAATAACCCAATTCAGAAATAAATCTGTCAGTAGCGAGCGAGCGGCGCGGGCGGCAGCCAGTTTAATATTTTGTCGCTTAATTATACATTCCGCAAAATGAAAACTAGAGTTAAATTGTGTTATTTTTTATTTTTTCTTATATTCAATATCAGCAGGATCGCTGAAGGAGGAGACAACTCACAGATGAATGGTAAGTTTTTCAAAGGTAATTCAATCATTCTTTCATAAGTAATTAAAAAGTAGTAGAAAGTTGGATCCAGTTTATATCCAGCGTGTTCCTACGGTCTTGACCAGATCGTCAGTCCTTCTTGTCGGTGAAAGTCCTTGCTGCTAGTGCTCTGGTTTCTATTCGAGAACTTGACGACCCCATCGACTATCCGTTCTACGAACTACGAGTATGTGCTCCGTTTATTGTCATTTCAACTAATGAATCTACTGTGTTTATATTTTTAGGAATACCTAACTAGCGTTTGACCGCGGCTTCGCCCGCGAGGTATTTTAATTTGTATGCTATCCCATGGGAACACTTAATTTTTTTGGGACAAAAGTAGCCTATGTCGCTTCCCGATTTTTGAACTACATAGGGCTATCAGCTTGCCCTGTACTAAACTGAAAAGGGGGGGGATTCAGACCATTATTAAGTACAACCCGGGAATCGAGAACAAAATATCATCTGTTTCATACAACATTGCAACTGTCAATCGACAAAACGAGTATGTTTGAAACAGCTGTTTCTTTTTCGAATTCGGAGTTGGGTTGAATAGTAAAAAAAAAAAAAGTAAAATGCTTTATTGAACCAAAGGATTACAAACTGTACAATAATTTGATTTACAATATTATGACGCATTTAAAATGAGATACAAGTTAGGTTCAAATTCTTGTTTTTATAAATGACTGGCTGGCGTCCGTACTAGTGACGAAACTGTGTTACAGACGCCAGAGCCCTCCATTGTGATCTCAAATATTTAGGTCGTACTCATTATATTCTGGAATTTAGCATTTCAAACTACTTTTCGGTATCATGATATGTCAATGTTTTAAGCCATCCTTCAACAGAAGATTTGACTTTTCTTAAAGTGAGAGGGAAGATGTTAAGATTTTTATTTATTAAATTATACAGATGAGTGGAAAGATGGTTGAAGTGTCTGCTAGCGGATTTGGTTCTGTGAGGTAAGATGGGACAGACATTTTTTTGTCTTCTACTGACCTTGTCTGGGTCATATGGCAACTGTTTATGTTTTCGCATAACGATATGAAAAATTATTAACTGCCTAATAGTCAATACATTGGCGTCCTTGAACAGAGTGCTTGTAGGATATCTAATGGGTTTTTTCATCATAACTTTCAGAATGGCTCTTTGAGCTCTCTCTAGCCTTGTGAGTGTTTCTGCACAGGCACCTCCCCAAACAGTATCACAGTATGTCAGAATGGATTGAGCCAGCGAGAAGTAGACTAGTTTAAGAGTACTGAGATCCACAGAAGATCTAAGCTTCTTGACAACGTATATGAGGCGTCTAGCTCGTGACGATAGGTTTTCTATTTGGGGTTGCCAATTGAGGAGACAGTCTATTTATACTCCGAGATATTTGATATTATCTGTTTTAGTTAAAGCAACACAAGCACAGCTCGCTTGGGGTAAATCTTCACATGTGTGGGCGGTGATTAAAAATGAGTCTGGGCTTGGTTGAAGATTTGATCTGAGAGAGAAGGTGATATAATTGGTCTTAGGAATGTTCAATGTAAGAAAGTTAGAAGAGAGCCAATTCATGACCGTTCTCAAAGCGTTTTCAGCATTATTTTTTGCATCATTCCAAGTTTTGCCTCTGATAATCAAAGCAGTATCATCTGCGTGTGTGAAAATATTACAATTTGGAATATTAAGGCGACAGAGGTCGTTTACATAGATAAGAAATAAGATAGGCCCTAAAATACTGCCTTGTGGAATTCCAAAATTTAAAAACATATCATCACTTAAGTGACCGTCGACCTTTAGGCATTGGGAGCGATCTGTCAGATAGTTCCCAAAAATGTTCAGTGCAAGACCTCGAATCCCTAGCCTTTCCAATTTCAATAAGAGCTTCGGGACAGAAACAGTGTCAAAAGCTTTGGATAAATCGAGAAAAATTCCAATTGATTTGTGCTTAGTATCGAGATAATGAACAATTGTATGTGTGAGGTCTAATACTGCGTCCTCAGTAGACTTTCCACTGCGGAAACCATACTGGTTATTAGCTAAGATATTATGTTTATCCAAGTATTTAGTGAGTCTTATGTTTAACAATTTCTCGAGAATTTTAGAAATAGAACTTAAAATGGAAATTGGCCTATAATTGTTGACACTGTCTCTGTCTCCACCCTTAAAAACTGGTAAAACCAGTGCTTTTTTTAATGACCTGGGAAAAGTCCCCGTTGAGAGACAAAGGTTGAATATATGGGTTAGTGGGGAAACCAAAACATCACAAGCATCAATGATAAGGCCGGCAGGAATACCATCCCCCCCGATTGCACAGTTTCTTTTTAGTCCACGTATAATACGTGCTACCTCCGCACGATCGGTTTCAAATAGCGCCATAGTTTGAGGGCATTGGCAATTAATATAACCAACTGCTTGAACATTGGATGTATTCGGGAACTTACTAGCCAAACTAGAGCCTATACCTACGAAAAAATCATTTACCTTATTAAGGCCTACTTTGGAGTCACTGAATTTGTCAATTAAAGAAGAAGCTGATGAATGCGATTGGGAAATATTAGCAATTTTTTTTATTGTTTTCCAGGTTTCCTTTGGATTACCCTTGGCCATCCTTAGCTCATTAGTTTCGTATTCACACTTTAAATTTTTAAGTAAATTGTTGCAAAAATTACGGTATCTGTAATAGGTAATCTTATTGACATAATTTTTTTGGTCGGCTTTATATTGCAGATGCAATTTATCACGATTACGAATGCATCTAAGAAGACCAGGGGTAATCCATGGCTTTATAATATTTTTGCGTCCCGGTGTTTTTAGTGTTTTTGTATTAGAAGTTATTATATTTGAGAAGGTCTGAATCAAAGTGTCCATCGAAATGTTTGGATTTTGGATTTCATAGATATGTCTAAAATCAGTAGTGTTCAGCTCAGCAATGACGGCTGAGTAGTCAACTTTCGAGGTTTGTTTTCGTTTAGTTTTTATATTTTTATGATTACAGCATAATAAAGTTGCAGCATGATCGGTTACTGTATTTTCTATGACGAACGTACAAGCTTGAGTATGAGTACGCAGGATCACGTGATCCAAACAAGCCGAATCGCGCGTTGGATAGGTATGAGCGGGTAGCATACCGTAGGAGGACAGCATAGATAAGTAGAAATCAGAAAATTTGTTTTTATTATTGGATAAAATATTTAAATTTAAATCTCCTAAAATCACAACTGTTTGATAAGCAGACAATTGGTCGAGTAAATTATTTAAGGTATCTAAAAAGGGATCTAGTATGGATTCTAATGGAGATCGGTATATAGCAATTATGGCTGTGTTGTTATTATGGGTGACTAATAAACAGCAGGCATGCGTCAGATCAGGTTCAGATACTGTACACTGGATGTTCGATTTGATATAGACTACGACCCCGTCATTTTGGTTCGAATATCGTGACCTGTGGCTGACATAGCCCTCAAGGACAGGAGTATTAGGACATGAACTTAACCAGCATTCAGAGAAGATTATAATATCGCAGTCAATGTTCATTCTAACCAATAACGCTTGGGATTCGTCAAAATTGCAGCCAATGCTGCGTATATTGAGATGAAATACTTTTAATGATCTGGATAGATTATTTATTTTGTATAACTTATTACATAACTCCGGGGTGCAATTAAACGAATTTGAGACTTTAATTAAATCGAGTTCGCTTACAATTTTGTCGGTACTATCCATTATAGAATAAAAATGATCGTGGAACCATAATTAATTGACCGTTCCCCAGTGCAGAGAAATGTACCGACATTCCGGGCGCAGGCGCATTGTTTACCGAATGTAGCTCGGTTGAGCGAGTTGCATAATCAGAGATAGCACTAGTTTTTATCACTTTATGGCAAGGAGTAGGATGGCAAAAGTTAGTTCGGTGTACGTACTCGTAGTTGTACATATGGTGTTTTGATGGTGGAATAAATAAAATATGGTGTTCGTGTGCAGTGTAGTGGAGTGTGTATTTGTGTGTGGAGAAACGAAGATGCTACATAAATTTTTGTTTTGCAAAATAATACTATTTCAACATGGTATAAATTACGAAAAACATGTAAGTTATGAAATATTATTTGAGGTATTGCTATAAAAGCGCAGATAAAGCGTAATACATTTAGTCACTTGTTTACTAAATTATGCAAATCCTTTTCGCTGTTCACGCGGACCGCTGGAGACTTATCTGTTTTACGTAGATATCCTTTCCCGTAGGTCACCCAACAATACAAGTAACCGTGAGTTTTTTTATATTCACGAGCCAAGTAGTGCAGTTTTTTTACCTTGGGGGTATGCACCTCAGAGATGTAAACAGCTGTTTTCGCGCAATTTAATTGTAGATGGGTATTAAATCTATTTCCTGGGGATGTTCTGTTGAAGGTTTTTGCTGCGTTAATAAATGTTTGCTTTAGGATTACACTACAAAATTCAGCAATGATAGGCCTCGAAGTACCGGGCTTAGCATTCAGACGATAGACATCCCTGAAGTCAGAAGGACGAAGGTCGCAGTTGAATGTCTTCCCCGCTTTTATAACCAATTCAAGTAGGTATTCCTTTGACTCTTGCTTATCTTTGAATACCGGGACGTTCCGTAACTCAATACAGGAAGCTATCGAATTGTGGTGCAGCTTCTCGATCTCGTTCTCCAAAGTTTGCGTACGGGCAGTTAGCAGGTCTTTCTCTCCCTGTAAAACTTCACATTTGTCTTTCAGGTCGTCATATTGGCATGTTAAATATGCAAAAGAGTCCTTGAATTGGTTGCAGTTCTCCTTGAAAACATCCATAATTTTCTGGAAATCTGAAAACTTTTCCTCTTGTTTAGCCTGCCATGTTTCAAACATTCTTTTCATTTCGGCCATACAAGTACCAAAATCAATGTCATCCCTCTTCCTCTTATCCCTGGCTTTTCGCAGCTGAGTGCGATCTTCTGTGTCACTAAGCGAGGTAAGTGAGCCAGTGGGCTTTATTGAAGTGGATAGGGGGGGGAGTATGTTGGACTGACATTAAGTAGGTATATTGATCTGTTTATATATGGTTCTGAACCCAAAGGGTAAAAACGGGAGCACTCTCCGCTGTCCGTCCGTCCGTCTGTCTGTCTGTTACCAGACTATATCTTATGAAGTTGATAACTAGAAAATTGAAATTTTCACCGATTATGTATTTCTGTTATTGCCATTATAATAGAATAAAATAAATATTTAAGAGGGCCTCCTAAAGAACATTCCTGAAGTAATGAATAATGGTAACAGGGAGACGCTTCAAATATACATCGAATATTAACAGTTACATTCACTTCAACAATAATAATTAAATTAAAATAAAATAAATATTTAAGAGGGACTTCCATACAAGCAACCTTATTTTTTACGATATTAATAACAGCAACAGGTATATTATGATTGAATTATTCACAGAATATTTAGTTGTATATTTAATTATTCACTTCAATTAAATTAAATTAAAATATATTGAGGGCTCCCATACGGTACGGAACCATTCGTGCACGAGTCCGGTTCGCACTTGGCCGATTATTTATTATTTCCTAATAAAACTCGTAAGAAGTTTCGTTGGATCCAGTTTGTATCCAACGCGTTCCTACGGTTTTGACCAGATCGTCAGGCCAACATGACGGCGGACGTCCTGCGCTGCGATGGCCGGTACGTGGTCTCCATTCGAGAACTTTACAACCCCATCGGCTATGCGCTCTACGAACTACTTGTTCTGCTTAACTGTAGACTTACAACTAATTTTAATTCGCTCTGTTTAAACTTTTTGGTATAATTATGTAGATACCTTTATAACTGGTAGTTGTTTCGAGCAGACCTCGCATTTGTTTCACTGAATCTTCATAGCATTTTTAGAATTAGCGCATCAGCAAATTTCTTCCTTTTTTGAGAGAAATAACCAAAAAATAAAAATTTAATAAAAAAGTCAATTAATTTCTGTATTTATTTAATACAGATGATATCGGAGGGGGACAATATAAAACTGATGACTATGAGGTGACTGAAAACTATCAAAACAAGCATCAGAACCACAACGCGTGTACATACAAAAACGGAAAAGATCCCAACATACGAAAAAACATAGAAGAAATCATAAAAGTGCTGGTCAAGGACAGTCTGCCGCTGGCGATGGAGAACCTGGATGCGCAGGAACATGACATCGCCAGAGATATCCAGGTCGCCGCCAATAAAATAATTATTCAACTTGCATTACACGCTTCAAACATAACTCGAAAAATATTACAATCCATGGAAAAGTCAAATGACTCACAGGTTGTAATAGATACTCAGATGCACAATGAATTGATTGTATATCAAAAACAAATTGAAAAAATGGAAGAATTAGAAGACAAAATATCTTTACTTTCTAATAAGACTAATCAACAAAGTGAATCGATGGCAAGCATGAACAAGAAAATAGCTGCATTAGAAAACTTAACCTCCTCCGACAGACATGACATTAGAGATATGATTGCTACTATTGAAAAAAATCAAAAATCTCTTATGTATCATTCCGAACTACAAACAAACCAAAAAGAAGAAAATGTTACTAAGGTTACTTCACTATGTGATTTCAAAGTGCCGGCTTCAATAATACCTAACCCCAACATATGGAAGTACGACCAGATTCCTGAACAGGATGACTTGGACACCTATATGATTAACAAAACAGGTAAGCGATATTTTATCTATACTAAAACCTTAATTTTGTGCCAATATGAACTCTAATTTATTGTTAATATGAATCCAAATTGTCTTGGGTTTTTTGTCATTGACAGCTGAATACTCAGCATGAGTTAACGAAAACTAGTTTCGCGACCATACACGGTTATCCAGAACTGGTGCATTGAGCCGGAGAGGAGTGAATAAGACCAATTTTACGCACAACTTCTACTATGGGGCCAACTCAAAATAAGAGAAAAAAAATCATCTGTTTCATATATTTTGTCGATTCCGAGTTAATTTATAATTAATTTCCGATTTATTATTTGCAACTTTATAAATATTATTGAATTGGATATGTTCTAAAATAAATATTATATCATTATTATAAGGAACAGCCGATATGTTTCTCGAATTTTGAGTTGGTAGTAGAAGTTGTTCGTAATGATGGTCTTAATCATCCCTTTTTGACTTAGTACAGGGTAAGTTGGTAACCCTGTATATGTAGTGCTAACAATTTTCAATTGACGATGAAAATTGGCACTACATTGACATGGAAAGATGTTTTTATGTCTACGGTTATTTTAATTCACGAATGATACCGTGTTTCCTTACGTTTTACTTAACATTCGTGGACGCACAGTAGCGGTGTGTTACCAATCTCGGTAACAGTCGTGAATTCCAATTACAATTTTTGGCGACCTCTGCACTACCGCACTTAGCAAGTGTGGGAGTAGTATGAGCAGAACGTATATTATATATATTATACTATGGAACCAACTGGGATCTACCGAAAAGAAACCGGCTGTTCCATAGAAAAAACTAATTTTATAAAGAAACTAGCGCCCCGCCCCGGTTTCGCACGGGTGTATAATACATGTAAACCTTCCTCTTGAATCACTATCTATTAAAAAAACCGCATCAAATTCCGTTGCGTAGTTTTAAAGATATAATATAAGCATACATAGGCACCGACAGATAGCAGGAAGCGACGTAGTTTTATGCTATGTAGTGATATATGAATGTTTTTTAGGGTTCCGTACCTCAAATGGAAAAAACGGAACCCTAAAGGATCACTTTGTTGTCCGTCTGTTCGTCTGTCCGTCTGTCCGTCTGTGTGTCTGTCAAGACTCTTTATCTCGGGAACGCGTAAAGATATCGAGCTGAAATTTAAACTGTATATATAAACCTATAAATTCTTGCAGTTGTGTAAAATAAAAATTTCTCAGTTCTCGTTTAAAAAAGTTAGAGCCGTTCATATAGTAAAAAACCGCATATTTCGCACTCACAAAAATCAAAACATACAGGGTACTTCCCGTTGACATAGAACTATGAAATTTGCCGAGAAGCATCGTCTCAGAGTACACATATAGGAATAAATCTGAAAACTGTTCATTTTTACTTAAATCACAAAAAATAGGGCTTCAAAATTCACAAAATATAGGTTTAAAATTCAAAGTGCGTAAATCGTTTCATGTAAGGTATCATATAAAAGAGCTTTACTAGCACGTGCTAAAACAGGTTTTCAATTATTTTAACAATTTTCGATGAATGACGAGAAAAGTAAAAAAAAATAACATTTGTCGATGATGATGATGAGTATAGAGATTTTAACAACGTACTACTTCCCAATTTTGTGAAATTTTCTGGATTTGTACGGAACCCTCGGTGTGCGAGCCTGACTTGCACTTGTCCGGTTTTTTTATTGACGGATGACATAATGTATGGAGCGGCTGATGAACAACACCTATGTACTCGTAGTTTTGACCGCGAGTTCGAGTAGGTGCCCGCGCACACTACGTGCCATAACTGTGAAGTACTGACTCAATCATTATTTTTTCGCCAAAAATGGTACAACTGACTTCTATCGTGTACGAAATTCGAACAGTTCGCTCGAATCGATTTAACCATTTTTTGATAACTGTCGATGTTTTCAAAAATGGCTTAGCCGATTTCGATGAAAATTCTTATCTACGAGTACCAAACAAAAAATAAATCAAACTCGGTTCATCATTGGAGAAGTTCCTAATCGCGTAAAATACGTACAAAATATTCAGTCGAATTGATAATCTCTTTCTTGAAGTCGGTTAAACGTGACGGGAGTGAGTTCCCGTTACCATGGCGACGCGAGGGCGGCGGGCTCGGGCTCTGGGAGGATGAGGATGCTATTATTAAATACGTTTAAACTATATTACTATTCTTTATAGATGAGTTATAATTATCCATTTTTACCGACTTCCGAAAAGGAGGAGGTACTATGTTCGTCTGTGTGTTATTTTGGTGTATGTTCATCGATATTTTCGCCAATTGTTTTGTTTCGAAAGAATTCACTCTCGAAGTGGTCCCATTTAAATTTTATCGAAATTGGCTGAACCGTTTTCGATAAATCAAAAATAATACTGTACGTGGATGTCACATCGATTCGTGCAAACTATTCGAATTCCGTACACGGCGGAAGTCGGTGTTGCTATATTTTGGGAAAAAAATATTATTGTTTTATTTTGAATCAATGAAATCAAAATTTATTTCTAACTATGCCTGAGCCGGTGAACTTCGTTTCACGCAATATCTTTATAAATTATAGCCTATGTGTTGTTCTGGTGTATAAGCATTATTATTGCAAAGTTTCATCCCAATCCGTTCAGTAATTTTTTGCGTGAAAGAGGAACAAACATCCATACATACCTACTTACTTTTGAGTTTATAATATTAAAAAGAAGGATTTACTCATTTTCAAATATTAGAAAGATAATAATATTTCAATTTCAGGATTTATTTTGTTTATTGATTATTCTTATTCAATATGAATATTGTATTTGAAGTTGAGTAGGACCCTAATACTCCTCGAGCCTATATCACTGTACTGAACTGTACCGACTTTAAGAAGTTTAAATCCACCACGCTGGCCCAGTGCGGGTTGGTGGATTCACATACCTACGCCATCGAATTTATTCTACGGACGTATGCAGGTTGCGTCACGATGTTTTCCTTCACCGAAAAGCCAGTTATGAGAAATTCCGTACATAAGTTCCAAAGAACGTATTGGTACGGGACCGGGATTTGAACCCACGACCTTACGATTGATATCACTACTGAGCGAAAATATACATAAAATTTATTTAAAACAAAAATTTGAAGATGATTAAGTCAAGTACGGATCCCGTTCACATATGAACACTAGTAGTTCACGGAACAGTAGACCTCGCGGCGCATCTCTGTACTGAATCTTCATAAGTCTGTATCTGGACTCGTTGCCCGATTTGTTTCATCGTACTTGACACAGTCATTTGGTTCGCAAATATTGTTAGGGTTCAGTTACCAAACGACCGCCAAATATTATCGAATCGGTTGGTAAATACCGCGACAGCAAATTTCCCGCCATTTTGAGAGAAACAACCGCTAACAAAAATCGCCGACGACAAAAAATCTATTATTATACAGGGTTATTTTTAATGACTTAGCATCCGTTCAGGGGCTTATTCTGTACATCAAAACTAACAACTTTTGTTCTGCGACTTTTGAAAACTAAAAAAAAAAAAAATTGTCGAGGTTAAACGATATTTTTCAATGTAACAACAACTTTTTTTTTGAGACAGTCGTATCGTAGAACCAAAGTTGTTAGTTTCGATGTACAGAATAAGCCCCTGAAATGATGCTAATTGATTAGAAATAACCCTGTATAGAACCTGGGTACCAAGTTTTTTTGATTCGTTGAAAAATGCGACCTGTAGACTAACATCCAGACCGACGAAAGCAAAATCGCCGAGTCCGTAATCCGAAGATCTTCCCTCCGCTTCGGTCAATAAAGCAAAATGTGCAGAAGCCACGTTAGTTTGTATAAATGTTTGCAGGCTGCTCGTACCGGGCTCTCGGGTCCGGCACGGACCACGTGCTCGCGGCCGGCGCCTTCCCCGGGCAGCTGGAGTGGCGCGTGGCGGCGCGCGCGCGGGGGTATGCGGCCATGAGGCTGTACTGGGCTTCGGCTCTCAAATATGTGTTCTGTGAGTTGCACTTTTCTTCTAACGGCCAATGTTACGCCAAATAAGGTCGCGCATTTCACATTTAATAAAATAAAAATAAATATTAGAGGACATCTAACACACGGCCTCTGGCCCCAAACTAGCCAGAGCTTGTGATATGGCTGCCAGAGACTGATATCGTGTACTGCATAAATTTTTAAATACATCATATGTATACAGGGTTATCTGCTTGTCCCGTACAAAGCCGGAAGGAGATGATTAACGCCATCATTGTGAACAACTTTTGCATTGCAGGCCGCGCCACACAAGTTGGCGGGTGTGAAGTTAGCTACAAGCTGCGCAGTAGCCAATCACCGCGCGGCGCCATGTGGGCTCCAGTCAGGAAATATCCATTGCGCAACTTGTAACTAACTTCACACCCGCCAACTTGTGTGGCGCGGCCTAGGGGAAACTCAGAAATCACGAAAATAAAATCAGCTGTCCCATACAAGATTGGAACTCGGAGTCTATCAAATGTATGAACAAATGATATTTATTCTCTAATTTCGTGTTGGCTCCATAGTAGAAGTTGTTCATAATAATGATCCGAATCACCTTCTCTCGGCTTGGTACATTAGTTCTGCATAACCCTGTATATAGATAATAACTAACAACATCCAGACACAGAGCAAACACCTATGTTCATCACATAAATGTTCGCCCTGGGCGGGAATCGAACATGCGCCTCTTTGGCCTAAGAGTCGGAGTCTCTGACCGCTGAGCCACCGAGGCAGACATTATATAAATCTAATAATTATTATTTTTCTCCAAAAATGGCGCCACCGCCTTCCACCGCGTACAGAACTCGAATAGTTCTCTTGAGTCGATGCATCATCCGTGTAGTCATTTTTACATCACTGTAGATTTTTTTTAAAACTAAGCTGATTTCGATAAAATTTGATTGGGACCACCTCGGAAGTAAACTGTTTTGAAATATGTACCTAAAAAGATTTATTTCAATCGGTTCACACTTGGCGAAACTATCGATGAACATACATAAAAAAACATAACAGACAAACATAATATTATGATATGGAATACTCCTCCTATTTGGAAGTCGGTAGAACATGAAACATTTAATTTATGTTATTTTGGATGTATTTTCTATGCAAATTATGAAAAAATCTACCAGTACTACAAAACGTGCATAATTTTACCTGACTTAAAAAAACGGAGGAGGTTCTCGATTCAACTGTATTTTTATGTTTGTTACCTCAGAACTTTCGACTGAGTGGACTGATTTTGATGAATCTTTTTTATTTGAAAGCCAGTTGCTACCGTGTAGTCCCATTTAAATTTTATCAAAATCGGCTGAGCCATTTTCGATAAATCAACAATAATGTGAATATTACTACATCAATCCGTGCGAACTTTTCGAATTCTGTCCACGGTCGGAGTCGGTTAATCCATTTTTTGCGAAAAATAATTACATCATTAGAAAACTGTTTATTCAGGGTTATTCGGAACTGGCGTACTGTCGTAAGGAGAAGGTCCACACCGTCATTATGAACTAATTTTATTTCAGTTCTACTTCATTTATTTACCACCGCTCATACCGCATTAGACTAGGTGTTCTTTAGCGATCATCGAAGTTAAGCAACGTTCAGCACGGCCAGTCTTCGGATGGGTGACCGCGGCTGGCATTTACAACTGAGCGCTACCGTGGCTCGGATGATACTTTAAATTGTAGGCTCCGGTTGTTCTTTAGCCGGCCTTTAGCCGGCTTAAAAGCTCTGACACCAGGGCTAGCCACCCGGCCGACACGAACTTACTCTTTATGGACCAGCTGATTTTATTTCTCAAACTCCGAGTTGGCCCATAGTAAGAGTTGTTCATAGTTATAGGGTGAATCCGCTTAGTACAGCAGTCCTGGGTAACCCTGTATCACTTGACAGTATTGTAGTAACACTGGACGTTATCTTAACGAAATGCAATAACTTGGTGTTTATAGATGTAGGATACTACAGTAACACGAAGTCGGAGTTGTATGATCATTTACACCGTCAGTACCCGTCGCTGGACACGCCGGGGGTGCTGGCGGAGGACCGCTACGTGCCGCTCTACATAAGACTAAAGAACGGTAAGCAAAGTATCAGTATTCTTCGACAAGTACCCACATACAGGCCAAATCACACAAGTTGGCGGCTGTAATGTTAGCCGTGAAGTGAGCTACAGGCCGAGGTTGGCTATCCGCCGCTTGTAGCTGACGTCACAGCCGCCAACTTGTATGATTTGGCCTTCAACAAATAATTATTTTACGACGATTCGTGTGGTGTTGCCCGTTGTATGTGTTGTCTACTGAATGTAATATCCTTACCGAAAATAAATTATATTCAATTTAATTATTTATTTTTGTAATTTATTAAGGTAATTTTGTTATTAGACAAGTACTGACGTGACGATCGGCGCTGAAAGCTCGATTATAGTCGGCGCTGGAATTTTCATTATTTTGGGATTACTACATAATCCCTGATCAATAGTAAATCAAGTTATTACAGGCCTATGTCGCGATGTTACTCTAGAGATAGTTAACTAAACTCGAGAATCGTCCACAAACACCAGAGTATGAGCTCTCATATTATATTATTTGCCTTGTTTTGTGGCCTCCTCTTTATTAACCGACTTTAAAAATGAGGTTATCTATTCGTCTGTATGTTTTTTAGAGTCCGCAACCCCTTTTTACCCAAAGGCTAAAAAGGGGCCCTATTACTAAGACTCCGATGTCCGTCTGTCTGTCTGTCTGTCACCAGGCTGTATCTCATGAACCATGATAGCTAGACAGGGAATGATGTATTTATGTTGCCGCTATAACAACAAAATATAGTAAAAGCAGCATAAAATTAATACTTATCCAAATATTATAAATATATATCTCACATACAACAAACGTGATTTTTCAGGAGTTTTTTGCTCGCTGTTAATATCGGCAAGAGGAATGGGGCTAAGGGGCTCCGACTCGGTACGGAACGCTTCGTGCGCGAGTCCGACTCGCACTTGGCCGATATTTTGTTTGTATGTTACGCGAGTACTCTTTACTTTTACTTTAAATTTTATTGAAATTGGCTGAAACGTTTTTGATAAATGAACAATAGTCAAAACATTGTATACATCGATTCAAGTGAACTATGCTAAATTCCCCGAGTAAATAGGTATCTTCTAGGTGAGTGTGCTGCACCATAGACCGCATATCTGCTCAACAGCAGGCAGTATGTAGACAAACGCTAACCTATACGGAAAAAAAATGTACACGATTGTGCCTTTTATCAATAAAAATAAAATTATTGAAATTCGGTGAAAAAAATGTGTCCATGATTGTTTCCAGGCAAGCTGACAGCAGGCGCCGAGTGCGAGCCCGAGCCGTGGTTCACTGCGGTGAACTTCACTGCGAAGAAGGGACAGCAAATACAAAGGCGCATGTACTCGGGGTCGTCGTATGGAGCTAAGTTCCTGTACGACTGTCCCGCCGGCTTCACAGGTATCTCTACTCAATCATTTATTGCAGCCTGGAACGGCTTATCTCTATAGCTCAATCTTCTAGGATTGCAACACATGTAATATCGAGGTACATGCGGATCTTAAGTACCATATTCAGTATAGTTATACATATGACTCTCTTAGGGTATCGCAATTTTATTTGTATTGGAAAGGATTAGGTACTATTACGATTTCTAAATAATTTAATTATTATAATAATTTTTCGCAAAAATTGGCACAACCGACTTCCAATCGTATACAAAATTCGAATTCGAATAGTTTGCTAAAGTAAGTTTGTGAGGGCCGGGTGGCTAGCCCTGGTGTCAGAGTTTCTAAGCCACCTAAAGGCCTCTGACATGGCTAAATGGTTAAAACCACCGAGGCCTATAATTTAACGTGTCATCCGAGCCACGGTAGCGCTCAGTTGTAAATGCCACCCGCGGTCACCCATCCGAATACTGTCCGTGCCGAACGTTGCTTAACTTCGATGATCGCTAAGGAACACCTAATTAAACTACGCTACAGTTCGCTCAAGTTAATGTATAGAATTTTTACATTATTGTTGATTTTACAAAAACGGCTATGCCGATTTCGATAAAATTGAAATAGAACCACTTCGAACTATTTTTTTTTTTAAAACAGTTCACATTTGGCGAAAATATCGATGAACATACACAAAGAAAAATAAAATACAGACGGACATAGAATTCTATGATGATGAAATATAACTCGAGATATACGCAAATACCTACATCGGTCGGCGGCCATCTTTGTGACGTCATAACTTCTAAAGTCTACCAGTTATCGCTTGAAGAGCGCTAGATCCTTGATCTAGAAGTAATAACGAACACGTGATACTAATTGTAAGTAAATAGAAGAGATGGCTACGAAAATCAAGAACTCGAGGACTTACTCGTAGGCTCGTTTCGCCGCTCTATATACCATCACGAGTAAGTAACTACTCGTTTGTTGTTTCAGGTCAGTAAAAAGAAGGAGAAAGGCTGACATGGCTGCCCGCGGTCTTCGGCGGTACCGACATACCTAGCAACACCCACTGATCTACTCATACGAAACATTTTTTTGTTCACTTACATTTTATTATGGAAACTAACGCGGTTTTCCCACATTTTTATGTTGTATAAATTACGGGTTTAATTCACTTACATACATTATTCATATTTTAAATGTTTCTTTTTATTAGTTTAACCAAACTTACAAATTTATTATAATGTATGGAAAAATAACTATTTAATTGTAATAAAACTTGTTATTTTAGTGAACCCTAACTACCCGACTGACCGTTTTGTTACTATAGCCCGGGAGGTAAGCGCAAAAAATGTAACTATAAACTTTCTACAAGCTAAATTGGTATTAGGTAGGCCGTGGGTAGTCATGGTGGTGTACAACAATACCCCGGATTCAGTCAGCTGGAATGCTTAGCGTTTGGTGGGGAAATCAGTTTGAATATTTAAAAAAATAAATGAGTATCTTGCAACTACTTCTAAAAGCTGAAAATTGGTGTACGGGTAGATAAGTAACTAATTAAATAAGTTTAACCACAGCCAACACCCAAAACATGTAACAGAACTTTTCAGTCGGGCTTTAAAGCGGAGCTACTGTATATGTATAATTATGATCGAGAGAACGTCATATAACAATAGTAAATTGGGTAATATGGGAGCACAATAATATTTTTACGGCAAGGGCGCTCTTTTGAATCCAGATCGAAGTGAGGGATTCCAGAGTAGAATCACGAGCATAGCGAGGGATTCTTTAGTAGAATCCTGAACATAGCGAGGGATTCAAAGTACGTCGCCCGAGCCAAAAATATAATATTTTGCGCCCGAGTGGTACATTCTACTTTTCATCACCTCTATGAGAAAATAAAAGGCGCCTCATACTTTATTGTAATGTTACTATTTAATAAAACGAAGAGTAACAACTAAATTGAGATTGAATGGTATCTAATAATAAAACAAATGAAAACTTTTATTTACAGTCTTTTCATTCATTTTCTTGGCGTTGAACACTAACATTACAAATACTTCCAAATTCAAAAAGTGCGCGGCAAAGATCATTCCGGCGCACTTATTTGTTCCAAATTCAGACAGTGCGCGGCAAAGATAATTCCAGCGCACTTATAAATTTCCTTATAAAAAACACCACCTTTGGGCGCACTTAAAGGCGAACGAAGTAGTCCTTTTCGAATAGATGTGATGAAAAAATATTTCCAAATTTCAGACAAATCGAATTAGTATGTAGTTTAAGAATTATTCCTAGTCGAAGTTCTTTGATTTTGTCACTGACATACTCATTCACTCACTTACTCACTTAACAGTCATCATAATTTTAAAGTACCTACTCCTAGCTATCTACCTATATAAGCTAGTAATTTTAATTAGCCTCCAAAAAACTTGGCGTTCTCTCTAAGGTGACACGGTATTTCACACCTGAGCAACTGCTTTGTCTTTATAAAGCACAAGTCAGGTCTTGCATGGAATACAGCTCTTACCTTTGGGATGGCCCTGCCAAATATCAGTTGGAGGCTCTGGAGTCGATTGAGAGGCGAGCCAGGAGGCTTATTGACAACGAAACTTTTACTAAGTCGCAGCTGCAAAGTCTCGAGCATCGACGAAAGGAGCGTGTTTGTCGGCCTTTTACACACTTCGGGGAGTGTGCGCTCAGGAGTTGCACAATCTGGTCCCACCTGCCCCTTTCTTCTATCGTACGGCTAGACAGACGCGACCAAAGCGCCACCCTTTTATGGTGGACATTTATATTAGAACTAAACGTTTCGAATCCTCATTCCTCATACGAACAGCCAGAATGTGGAACGCTTTGCCTGGGTCTGTCTTCCCGCTTAAGTACAACGTGGGTGTCTTCAAATCCCGAGTAAGTAGGTATCTTCTAGGTAAGCGTGCTATACACCCTAGACCGCATATCTGCTCAACATCAGGCAGTATGTAATCAAACGCAGACCTATACGGAATAAAAAAAAATTGATAACATTATCATTTACCCTACGTAGCAAGGAAAAATTCAAATATACTTTAATTATGATCTAGTTTTTCTCTTTTAGTACATGCAAATAAGTTTGTAATCCTGGCTGTAGTACGAGAAATATGTAAATAAACAAAAATAATAAAATAGTTTTTATTTCTGTAACCAATAATTTCTTAAATTAATGTATATTGGAGCCTTCTATTAGGTATAAAAATACCTGTGTCAGAAGACCCCGATCTTCGATATCCATACCATCAATAGGAATCGGACAAAGGATGATAAGCTTAATACTTCACACATCAACCTTATGAAACCTGACAGACCTATTTTTGTCTCAGAGACCTTAACACAAAAAATGCAGAGATTATATTACTTAGCACGTAACTATAAGAAAAATGCTGGTTACAAATATTGCTGGACATCACGAGGAATAGTCTACTTGCGGAAACATGAGAATTTACCTCAGATAAAAGTTGAATGTGATGCAGACATAGATAACCTGAGGAAGCAGAATTGACTAGATAAACAAGGTTTGAGAAAAGAAATGTGCCTCTTTATTTGTTTGACGTATCAAAAAGATGTAACTCGTATTGTAACGTTTATTCTGCTATTGGGTCTCCTGAGTATATTACCTTTGTATTTCATATATATTTATATCACTAAAATGCACACACATTCACTCTCGACACACAAACAATATTTACACACAGCTCACAACTTTACTCTAACACTAAATTACATGCAGTTTCATTCCATACTGCAACACAGTAGTAGCTTTCCTGATAGACTATTTAAAACTATAGGAAAACAAATACGATCAATCTACTCCTTCGCTAATTATGGGTAACACACCTCAACTATCAGAAGAAATTGACAATCTAATCGTGTCAAAAGCATATGAATGCGATGTAGAACTATGCGTAAATTTTCTCCCTCGGTCTAACAAAACTCTCACTATACTGGCACAAAATATAAGAAGTCTGGGATGTAACCTAGATAAACTCGAAATTGTGCTTGCTAGACTTGGTTTTGATTGTGATATTCTTGTGCTGACAGAATGTTGGCTTGAATGTTTACCTATCATTCCTTGCATAGAAGGATACCGTTCTGTCAGCACCAAAATAAATGCAAACAGAAGTGACGGAATAGTAATTTATATTAAAAAAGAACTTAGTTTTTCTCACGACGAACCATATTTTATTGAAGGAAATTGCTTAAGTATCCAGCTTGACTCTAATACAGTTATTTTAGCAATATATAGGTCTCCTTCTCACAAGAAAATAGATAAATTTTTGGAATCTTTAGATAACACACTCAAAAGACTTTCACCAGTTAAAAATGTATTTATCACAGGAGATGTCAATATTCCGATAAATATTGAAAAATGTAATCAAGATTCCGATCAGTACTTGGATTTACTGGCCTGCCATGGACTTTATCCGGCACACTTATTTGTGACACGAGATTAAAGTGGTACATGTCTAGACCACGTTATCCTTAAAACAGTTTTTTCTGCAACGACCATAGTTCCTGCTACAAATATTACAGATCATAGACCCACCATTTTATGCTTGGAACGCCATATTTTAAGGAATTACTCAAAAAGGACATATTCTAAAATTGATAACATAAAATTAAGAGAAGACATACTAAATATTAACTTACATCCAATTTACGAATCTAGTGATCCTAATTTTGCATTGTCCTATCTTATAAATCAATTACAAACTACTTTAAAAAATAACACCACTATTATTAGCCATCCTAGGCGTAAAAAAATCATAAAACCTTGGATGACAGCAGGACTTCTGAAATGTATACGAAACAGAGATAATTTGAATAAGAAATCAAAACTGTCTCCTGACAATGCAATCCTAAAACTAACTTATACACGTTATAGGAACTATTGCAACGCACTTATTAAAAATTTAAGAGCTGTTTATGAAGGCAGTCAAATTGAGAAAGCTGGAAACAATAGCAAACAAATGTGGAATGCAATTCGTGAAATAACTGGCACTAACACAAATCACGACTATCCCAAAGAACTTCTTAATATAACTAACTCCTCAGACTCCTCTGTAAATAAAATAAATGAGTTCTACGTCAGTGTTGGCAGCAAGTTGGCGGAAAGTATACTTGTTTCACCCAATTCATCATTAAAATCTTCACAATCTTTACATTCTAAATCTTGTTCTAGCTCTCTAAGACCAGTCAAAAACTCTTTTGTACTCTTAAATACAGATCTAGAAGAGGTGGAACGATGTATTCTAGAACTCAAAAATGAATGTTCAATTGGCTGGGATGGAATCTCAAATAGATTTTTGAAAGAACATAGAGATGTTCTTGTACCTCCACTTACCTTCATCTTCAATCTGTGTTTTGAGAAGGGTATTTTTCCAGTTGACCTTAAAAAATCGTTAATTATTCCCATCCATAAAGGTGGAGACAGAGACTGTATCTCTAACTATAGGCCCATATCTATTCTCCCAGCTATATCAAAACTGCTAGAGCGCCTAATGAATAACAGATTAGTAAATTATTTAGAGCACAATAACATTTTATCAAATCAACAGTTTGGATTTCGAAGAGGAAAGTCTACTGATGATGCGGTGCATAACTTAACTAAATTTATTTCTCAAGGATTAGATAGTAGAAAAAAGTGTATGGCAATTTTTATAGATCTCGCTAAAGCATTTGATACAGTCTCTGTCCCCATACTTATATCCAAACTTAGAAAAATTGGAATTAGAGGTGACCAGCTCAATCTCTTTAAAAGCTACTTAACTGGTAGATTTCAATGTGTTAAAATTGGTGGTCATACCAGCAAAGAATTACCAGTGACATGCGGGGTGCCACAGGGCAGTATATTGGGCCCAACACTTTTTTTAGTGTACATCAATGATTTGTGTTCACTAGACTTAGAAAAAGGTGAAATAATATCATATGCAGATGACACAGTTCTAATATTTTCGGCTAATACCTGGAGAGAAGCTTATGGGGCGGCTCAATTGGGATTCAATAAGGTCACAACATGGATGCATGATAATGTACTATCCCTCAACACGGATAAAACTAAATATATTACGTTTTCTCTCACTAATGTTCCTCGCAATAATAATGATTTCAAACTAGTTGCACATAATAACCATTGTCTCTCTAGGGTCACATCAGTATGTAGCTGTGATTTTTTGGAGTCTACTCTTTTCATCAAATATTTGGGAGTTATTATAGATAACAATCTTAACTTTAAGCGACACATCCTGAATGTTAGCAATAGGATTCGGAAAACTTTTTTTATTTTCAAAAAATTGAGATATATAGCCTAACCCGAGCTTATAAGGCAAGTTTACTTGGCTCTCTGTCAATCGATATTAACGTACTGTATTTCATCTTGGGGAGGTGCGACAAAAACTACTTTACGTTCCTTAGAAATATCTCAGCGCGCTGTATTGAAGATTAGCACTGGTAGACCAATTTTGTTTGACACTGCTCTTTTATATGAAGTGTGTGATGTTTTGACAATAAGACAACTATTTATTTATAGTATTATCCTAAAACAACACTCACTTATAAAATACGAACCGGAATCGCATAGTAAAAGACGCAAACATGATGTTTGCACTTTGCCTTCAAGAATAAACACTAGTTTTATCAGAAGATTTTTGACGTTTTTAGGGCCTTTTTTGTATAACAAAATCAATAAAAAGTTAAATATATATCACTTGTCAAAACACGAACTAAAACTAAAAATCACGCCGTGGTTAAAGTCGCTCGACGGAGGAAATACCGAAGATCTTTTGAAAGTTATGGAGTAGTATAGTTTATACTCGTATATAGTTATTTATTGTAAACCTAAGAAGTTATCGTTTAACTAAACTTTAGGAAGCCTACGGAGTAACTTCATATAAATTCATCAATTATTTATTTTCATAATAAACACCCTCTCACACTCACTCATTCACTCAAATACACATCACGCGCATACATACAGACACACCGAGTTTTACTGTGTACTCAGCTCTTTCGAGAGGGCTACACGGTAACATTCTGTGCATATACATAAACACACACTAGACACCACTTCACTTCACGCACACCGACACACAAATACATGCACCTTAGGTACTCACAGAGAGGAACAGCTCACACACACAGCTTACACACATACCTATTGCATTAATAGTATCTTGTCAGATGCATTATGTTAATGATATTAACAAATGTACCTATTTCTATATATATATATATATATTTATAATATACACGTAGTCTGAACGGAAAAATAGTGTCGATACTTTACTAATTGTATTATACTTTTCTTACAAGTAGGTACCTAAGAGGTATTTCGGTACTTCATACTGTAATTAGTAATGCTTGGATTAATTTTAACTGTCTCTCTTTTCGTATTTCATGCTTTTGTTCTAAGAATAGTAAGGATTAGGTGAAATTGGAATATAAATATTCCCTGCCTACCTGCTAGTCTGACTAATACTCGTAGCTACCCACGACACGACAATTAAGCAGGTTGAGCAATTACTTGACACATTTGTCTGATTGGCTTTGAATAGCTTCAAACATTTTTATTTTATTTAAACTTATTGTAAAAAGCATGCTTGTCTTTATAGAATGGTTGGGAAACAATTTTAATGATAACTAGGTAGACATTTTTGTAAATACCGTCATTCTAAATTAATTTAAGTTGGTTTTGTATGGGTACCTGCTCGTTTAGATTTTATTCATCCTGTTTTTAAAACTTCAGTTTTCAAAAATGTTATGGCTGGAAATGTGCATATAGGGGGGAGGGCACTGTAAGCTGAAACACAGGCTTCGGCCTAGTTCGGCAACAGAAACCTGTTATAAATTTTCTTAGTCAATTATTCTAGCTTAGTTAAGTTAAAATATGTAAACTTTGTTTTGGTCAAATAAAGAATTTATTTATTATTTATTATCTTGGTTATCTTTAACAATTTTTACAAAATGCATTTTAAAATTTTAAAATTGTGATGTGATTAACAAGATAACTTTAACTGTGCGGTACGGGGTATGTCGCTACTAGATTCTGATTATGAATCTCTAGGGCAAGGGTAGGACAGGGGTGGGCTAGTATTACAGTAGGAGTTCTAGTTTCTGGGGTGCGTTTTTTGAAAGAAAATTATTCGCCATATTTTTTTGAGAGTTTTATTTCTAATTAACGATCCATTTTACGATTTTCCCCTTTGTAGTCTATGTTTATTTTTTTAAATTGCCATATCTAGTACTAGTTTTGACTGAAATGAATAACTTTCGGTAAATAAATTTCGACAAAAAAATGTCATCCGTAAAGTTGAGTACCTATACGTCCGAGGCGTTCGTAGTTTAAATAATCTGCCAAGTGCGAGTCGGGCTCGCACACCAAGGGTTCCGTACCGCATGGAAGCCCCCTTCATATATTCTATTTTAATTATTTAAATTTGAAGAAACAAACAACTCAAATTTCTGTGAATATTTCAAGCATCTTCCTGTAGCCGTTATTAATATCGAGCAAAAATCACGTTACTTGTATGAGAGCCCCCTCTAAATATTTATTTTATTTTGATTTAATTATTTATTTTTAAAGTTGGTTATATAATTATATATTCTGTGAATATTTCAACTATCTATCTGTATGCTGAGTGTGAGTTTTGTCGCAAAGATGTCGGCGAGCGCGAAAGCATGTAATTTGTATGAACTTGCAGTTGCAGCAAGGGTTTCATAAACGCGCCGCTAGTGACGCTGTACATTTTTTCATACAAATTACATGCTTACGCGCTCGCCGAAGAGCGCGACATGTTTACTACAAAACTCACACTCAGCATACTGTTACCGTTATAATTATCGAGCGAAAACCGGCTAAAAATTCAGATTTGTTGTTTCACAGTTCAACAGAAAATACATCATCTGTGAAAATTTCAACGTTTTAGCTATCACGGTTCATGAGATACAACCTGGTGACAGACAGACAGACGGAAAGACGGACGGACAGCGGAGTCTTAGTAATAGAGTCCCGTTTTAGCCCTTTGGGTACGGAACTTTAAAAACAATTCCCTGCACGTGCGACCGTTGCCGTCGCTCGGTCGCCCAGGGGAGCGATTTTTGAAGTTCGCGCGGTTTAGTCTTGTGGGAGTATTCGCAACTTCCATAGGGATTCTCCATACAACCTGTCGAAGTTACGTGTACGTTCCAAGGCATTCGAAGTTCAAAAAACGACCTCGTGTCGTTAGTGAAGCGCGCGCAGCTGAGGCAGCAGGCTGGCCAGCGAGGGCGCGCAGTAGTCGGGCTGCACGGGACTGGCTAGCATCTCTTGCTCCGGGATGTTGGTGAGCACCAGCAGCGTCTGGAAGCCGGCCGCGCGACCCAGGCCCACGTCTTGTCGTTAGTGAAGCGCGCGCAGCTGAGGCAGCAGGCTGGCCAGCGAGGGCGCGCAGTAGTCGGGCTGCACGGGACTGGCTAGCATCTCTTGCTCCGGGATGTTGGTGAGCACCAGCAGCGTCTGGAAGCCGGCCGCGCGACCCAGGCCCACGTCTTGTCGTTAGTGAAGCGCGCGCAGCTGAGGCAGCAGGCTGGCCAGCGAGGGCGCGCAGTAGTCGGGCTGCACGGGACTGGCTAGCATCTCTTGCTCCGGGATGTTGGTGAGCACCAGCAGCGTCTGGAAGCCGGCCGCGCGACCCAGGCCCACGTCTTGCTCGATCCTGCGACCAACGTCCACGGATTATTTGTAATGATTTTCATTTTACACTTAGTTTATATCAAAGAGTTATTGTTTTAGAAACATTTCAAAATCAAAAAGGGGTTGGCCGCCATTTTTTTCAATTTCCGCGCACGATGTAGGTACTACTTATATAGACTTAGCTTATTTCTAATCAATTAGCATCCTTTTATGGGCCTATTCTGTACATCATAACTAACAACTTTTGTTCTACGACTGACTTTGAGTTTTTGACAAAACTCAAAAAAAAAAACAGCTGTTGCATACATTTTGTCGCGGCTGAACGATATTTTTCCATGGAACACCATACTTTTTTAGTTTTGACAAAAGTCGCAGTACCGAAGTTGTTAGTTTTGATGTACAGAATAAGCCCCTAAGATGATACAAATTGACTAGAAATAACCCTGTAATGAGTAGGTGACACTTATACACACAATTTCGAACTATGGTACCTGCCCTAAACTGTCACGTTCTCGAGAAAGGATGTAAAGATCGCTGAACGAGTACTTTGCGATCTTTACATCCAAATATCTCGAGAACGTGACACTTTAGGGTATCGTAGTTCTGAACTGAACTAAATCTTTTGTGGTAAGGCGGTAGATGGCATTATAACAATCTAACTTATGGAGATGGTTAAAAAATATTGTACACGTATTTTTTCTTTTGTCAATCAAACAACATATGACAGAGACAAACCTTGTAAAAGTTTGGAAGTGGGTGTCATGACCTATTACTGGTCACATTTGTATGGCACTTGTGACGTAGGTAACGCGAAACTTTGACGGGCTATAATTATCTTCATCAATTTATGTTTAATTGACAGAAGAAAAAATACGTGTCTAATAAGTATTTTAAAATCTTTTATTTAACTTGCAATGTATGTATATATATTGTATGTATATATGTAAGTATTATAGGCTCCATCTATCTCAAATCCAATAACTCTGCATTTGTGGCGTGGTTTTGTGACTATTAAAACACGGTGATTCAACTTCAATACATGTTGTATTATTCTTCATTATTACAATTTAGACATCCTACTGCTCAATAGTAAAAATCCCTTGCTCTGCCCGAAAACAAAACTAGTCCGCCCGAGAGCGATATCTCCGATGTCTGGTGTTGCCCGTTCTTAAAGACCCGATTTCAACCAAAGTCGACATAGTAAAAAATATGAAAAAATACTGAAAACCTTACAGTATGTTCGGGTGGAATCTTTGAACTCAATTTTGAAGTAGATATCATCAACGGATTGAGCTGAAATTTTGTATACACGTTTAGTTTGGATGACAATGCACGGTATGGTGATATTGTTCTAAATCCAATATGGCGGGCCGTCCAAAATGGCGGAATAGTTATTTTTTGTGCACCTCTACAATATGGGTATCAAATGAAAGGGATGGTTGAGAGTAATTCGAAAAATAATGTGATGTTATTCTAAATCCAATATGGCGGATAATCCAAGATAGAGGAATAGTTATTTTTTATGCACTTCTGCAATGTAGGTATCAAATGAAAGGGCTCATTTAGAGTAAATTGAAAAGTGAGATCCAAGCTGAAATAAGTTGACTTGTGTAATTTGGCGAGATGGGCGACATCAGCATTAGGATTTTAGGCTGGTGCCCCACAGGCGACACTTATCTCGGTTATTATCGACTCTAGACTACTGCTGTCTTTACAAAAGTGATAGAGCTCGGCGAGAGCTACGAACCCTTTAAGGATAAGAAGAGGGAATTTAAAAAATGGGGATCGTTAATTTTACAAAATAATAGTTTTCTCGCGATTTATCTCGGTTATTATGTGACTTATGTAAATTAACTAGTAGTACCTATTTAATAAAGTAACTTAATCTGCTAAGTTTATTTTGTTTAATTAAATACTTATAGGTACTTACGCAAACCTCGCGACAAGCTTTTATGATCGTATAAATTGTGTATAATGGTTATAATTTTTTTTTTAAGTATTAAAAGTAAAATAAGTAACGTACTGGTGTAAACTGTAATGTTATTTATTAAGGAAATAAAGAATTGAATTGAATAAGTTAATAGGTAAAATTTTATAGGTAAATCTTGTTTTCTTCTTGTAGAGCAATTAAATAAAAGCTTTATATCAAAAATATTTTTGCTTTTAATTTATTTGATAGTCTGTCCGACGGATTAATTGTATTTATTGTAGTCATCATGCCTATTCTGATTTTCCATCGCTCAAAGCGAGTCTGAACCCAAATAGCGGAGCTTAGAATCGTGACGTAATAACGTGTGACGTTACTGAACTGAAACGAACACAGAGTTTATTATAATTAGAGATGTAGCGCTGTTATCGCTTGAGGCAATTTTCGACCACAATTATTATCATTTGTGATCTTGCCCAGGAGTTTTGGCGGGTACGCGGAAAAGTAATGTCGCCTCATTGTATTATATTGTTAAACTTGTGTTTTTATCAGTGATAATTAGTGAAAAATTGTGGTATTTCGTTGAGCTGATTTACGTGCATGAGTGTAGGAAAATGGTATAATGCGACGTATCATGTCGTTCTGTGTTGATACTAAAACTCCATAGACGCCTCTAGTAAAGTCTACACTACTTTACTGAGGTATGACTTGGACTACGTTTGGACTTGACCGCAACTTTATTGGACTATGACGTGACTACGACAGCGACTATTTTGATAAAATATCAAAGTTATTAAAACTTAATACTTAACACTGGCAAATGCACAACAATGCGACGCGAAACAAAAGAAGAAGAAGAAAATCATGACCAGAGCTTTAAAAAATGAATTAGAATTTGACACTACGGAGAGAAAAACACGGCAACTAGCCACTGAATCGAGATATTTTCATGTGTCTTTCTAACTCATGCTATATTAAATCAATGCATCTCTTTCTTTCTTTTCTCTGTCGATCACAATCCCTTTAGTATAACTGTGGAGACGCATGTTGCTGTTGCAAAACCTGTTATTTTGACAGTTTTTTAGCGGCGGAGAAATAAGAGAGGTGCACGATCGTTTCACCGCAGCAGCGAGGTTAGCTACCGGAATTGCCCCGCAGGGCAAGCAGATACTTAATAGTGTAGTAAAACAGATAGTTACAGGTCTCCCATGAAGAGCACGCGACTCGAGTCGGTAACTCCGGCGCGCTTCATCGCGAACTGCGCGTAGAGCGCGGCCGGCTTGCCCAGCACCCGCGCGCGCCGCCCCACCTGCTCCTCCATCAGCGAGATGAACACCGACGGCCCTGCAACAACACATATCATTTTTAGGGTTCCGTACTCAAAAGGTGACGGGACCCTATTACTAAGACTCCACCGTCCGTCTGTCTGTCTGTCGCCGGACTGTATCTCATGAACCGTGATAGCTAGAATGTTGAAATTTTCTGAAATAACTTATTTCTGTTGCCGCCATAACAAGAGATACTAAAAAAAGAAAAAATATATATTCAAGGGGGGCTCCCATACAACAAACCTGAATTTTTAGCCGCTTTTCGCTCAATTGTAATAACGGCAACAAGTAGACGCTTCTAATATTCACAGAATATTTAGTTGTATATTCAGTTGAAAAATAAATAATTAAATTAAAATAAATATTTAGGGTTTAATAAATAAATACCATACAAACAACGTATTTGCTCGATATTTAATAATGGTAACAAGTAGACGCTTGAAATATTCATGGACACTTAGTTGTATCAGTTCAGTTCAAAAATAAATTATTAATTGAAAATAATAGTAGATTAGTAGCCAAGGGCTGTAAGGCATCTATTGCAGCCCGAGATATTTAGATACACGAGCGCAGCGAGGGCGCCTATAGTTCGAGGGTGCAATTGATGCTTACACCCGAGCAAAGAAGATATAATAATACTACGTACCGTAACTCTTCCTAAACATTTTCCTTTTTTATAATTCGAGCACCTCCAAATAGATGCACCATTTTTATATTTCTTCAGTAATACTTGTGTTTTCCCAAAAGCAACGCAGTTCCACCATATGTTGGTAAATATTGTAAATCTGCAGCGCGAGTACCGTTCTTATACGATCGTTAATTTGACATTTAAATCGATAAAATTCTAAATACTCATAGAAAATACCGATTTCTAACTGATCAACTTCCGACATTTTACATTTAAATGCTACGTAATTATATGAAGATAGAATGTAGATCATAGATTGTAATGTGAGTAAATAGTCTCGCAATTGATTAATTTTACCCTCTTTACCATTGAAAGTCAAAACAAGTTATTTTGAATGTCATTTGAGCATTGCATCGTTTTTAATTTCGTAAGAAAAATGAAAATCTGAATAGAGGTTGATCATAAGTTAGAACTTTGAGTTAATCTTTATGGTCTCAGTACATACCTACTGACGAAAGACAATTTCGTTGTTGACTGTACAATTTGATCCCAAATAGGTGCGGTAGTGTCGTTCATTTGGCAACAACACTACCTACCCAGAAAATGGATCGATAACGTGTAGTCACTGAAATTAGCAACTTGCACATTTTCAAAAACTCAAAATGAATCCAGGAACACTCAGGATCAGGGTTGTCAAAATTACAAAGACACCTATAACGTACGAGACTAACGAATCACATGTATGTGGGGGCTAACTTTTCTACTAACGCCATCTATTATCTTCTATGGTAAACTTTTCATGAATGGCAATGGTATCTAGGCCGAGATTAAATCCATAGAGGAAGTACTTATACTTTTAGGGAAATTAAATCACACGGTCAGTCTTTAGATAGATGACCGCGGGTGGCATTTACAACTGAGCGCTACCATGGCTCGGATGACACGGATAAATTATAGGCCCCGAATCAGGTTGCATTAGCCGATTAGCCATGTCAGAGGCCTTTAGAGGGCTCAAAAATGACACCAGGGCTAGCCACCCGGCCTATATAAGTTCGTATATACTTAAGAAGTTTGATTAGGCCTGTAGCAAAATTCTCAAATGAAGACCACGCTCCGGTAAGCCCAGTGTAGGACGACCATCTTCAAAGCGGACGAAGGGTCCAATAAGAATCAACAGAGCGTGTTAGATGCAAATTATTTCGATTTCAATTAGTTTATTTACAGAAAATGGCGTTTCATTTTTTATCCTTGTAGATACGAATTAAAATATTAAATAAAAATAGAACAGAATATACAAACATGAAATAAAATTAATGGGAACAACAGGTTATTATTATTTTTTACGCTAACTACCTATACCTACCGTTAAACGCTAGGAATAATAGATCACAATTTGACTTCTTCGCAATATAAAAGAATATCATTATACGAGTGAAGAGTATACAGGGCTATCTGCTTACCCTGGTCCGAAAGGGGGTGATTAAGCCGCTATCTAATCACAAAATACCTGTATAGAGCCCTAGTTAAACTGACTTCTCCATCAAACCTTGAAGTTGTCGGATAGAAAAAAAAATAATACTCAAAATTCTCAAAACTTTAAGGTTCACAATAGGGAAGTTTCCCGTTTTCTAGTTTTATTTTTATTAAATTACACCAAGTCTGAAATAAATTATGGTGTTTTTATTTTTCAATTATCTTCAAAAATGACGGAGTTATGAATTTTTAAACATGACCGCACGAAATCAAAATACCTCGCGCAGATTTACGCGTGTGACGTCATCCGGCTCCAGAGCCGCGCCGTGGGTTAGGCGGGAGTAAGGAAAAAAGGAAATAAAGTGCTTCATTCTATACCGGGTATTTTTCTAAGCCACGAATAAGTTCTAGGATATCATTGTACTTATTTTTATGTTATGATCAACATTTACTATGGGACTAACCCCCCAATATAACGAATAAAAAGTCAGCATTCCTATAATTTTGTCTTGAGTAAATGAACTTTATATCTAAATGGAACAAGACTTGGTGTATGTGTCTAGTGTACTGCGGTTTTTACATCTGTAACTATTAACTAGTAGCTCCCAAAACAGTAGACCTCGCAAGTATACATTTTCTTGTAATAAGTTCTCAAAAATGCACAAGTTTCACAGGTAAATATATACTTAATCATAAAAATAGTAAGGTTCTTTACTAAGATATTGTATATTATGGCCAAATTTTACTATGGGACTAAGTACCTAAGTAAGTTTGTATAGGCCGGGTGGCTAGCCCTGGTGTCAGAGTTTGGGACTGATCCCCTATACAGGGTTAGCTAGCTAGAACTGGTGAAGCGTAATATATTTTGTTCTAATAAAATACTATAAATTTTTTTTTCAGGGTTTTTAGTTTTCTAGTTTCAATAAGTTGTCAAGTGCGTGTCGAGACATGAGTATGATAGGCTTCCGCAGACGTGACGATGATTATGATGATGATAAAAACCAATTTTTAAGATGTTTGATTACTAAGAAATCGTAGTTTAGTATGAATTCTTGGTTGCCTGGAAGAAATCGCTTAAAGCGATAAGGCCACCAGTTAGAAACCTATAAATTGTATTGTTTTGTCCCCGTAATTTGTTTTTTTTTAAGTCATGTGGTTGCCTAATAATGTGTTACTGTTTGTTTGTTTGTATGAAATATACTTGTGAGGTCGATGACCTCTAATGTTTAAATATTTCAATTTTCCTTTATAGCTCAAAAATTTATGATTCTACAGTGCTCAAAATAATTTTCAGGGGAAGTTTTAATATGGTCTATAAACGGCGTCCGTCCGTTACACGGATATAACGAAGTTTTAAGGGTCCCTCGTTTTACTACGAAACCCTAAAAATGACTGAACAAAGTGACAGCTGTCATATTCTAGAATCCATACTAGGATGACATGTTAGGTCTCAAAGTGACAGCTGTCAAACTTAAATGCGATTTATTTCTATAACTAACGATTTTAGACCATTGTAGAACATTTTATACTATATATAACGGGACTAAACTCACGTGTAGGGATAGTCGTAACGACTATAGTTTCGGTCGCATTCGGCGACCTTTCTCAAGTTGGCGAGTGCTAGCACGCGGGCGGCCCCCGCCCCACCACCGCAACCGCTGTCATCGCGAGCGCTACGCGCCGCAGCCCGCAGTGCATTGCGAGACGGCTCCGCGTGCTAGCACTCGCCAACTTGAGAAAGGTCGCCGAATGCGACCGAAACTATAGTCGTTACGACTATCCCTACACGTGAGTTTAGTCCCGTTATATATAGTATAAAATGTGTGAAAACCACGTAAATTTTCATAGTAAAACCATTGTAGAACTCAACAAGATCTCTATTTCAGATGACAGCTCTTCAAAGTAATTTATCTCCGTAACTGTCGTTTTTAGACCGTTACTTTAGGCACAAAATTGATAGAGCTCAACGAGATCTACATTTCGGATGACATCTGTCATGCTACTCTAGTATGAATTCTATAATAATATGCCATATAATGGCAGCTGTCACTCTGACATCTGTCATTTTCGGAACTAAAAAATAAGTCCTGAAAAAACCTATTACCTACAAGTACTTTATAAGAACAAATATTAGGCTGAGAAGTTTTGGATAACCCTGTACAGAGGATTAGTCCCATAGTAAAAGTTGTTCATAATATAAAATGATATTTTAGGACAGAATATTGTAATTATGAATATATTTGCCTGTGCAAGTTGTGCATTTTTGAAAACTGATTACCAGAAAATTTTCACCAAAATGTATACTTGTGAGGTCTACTATTTGGAAAACTACTAGTCAATATATACAGATGTAATAACCGCAGTACACTAGGTACACACGCCAAGTTTTGTTCCATTTAGAAATAAAGTTCATTTACTCACGACAAGATTTATGGGAATGCTGACTTTTATTCGTAATATTGGGGGGTTAGTCCCATAGTAAATGTTGATCATAACATAAAAATAAGTACAATGATATCCTAGAACGTATTCGTGGCTTAGAAAAATACCCGGTATAGAATGAAGCACTTTATTTCCTTTTTTCCTTACTCCCGCCTAACCCACGGCGCGGCTCTGGAGCCGGATGACGTCACACGCGTAAATCCGTCGCGAGGTTTTTTGATTTCGTGCGGTCATGTTTAGACATCCATAACTCCGTCATTTATTAAGATATTCGAGTAATTTTTTTACTGTATCTAATACATTTCTAACGTCTTTAAATGTAGATAATTATTTTTAGTTTTTATGATAAAGGAAACTTCCTTATTCAATAAACTTCGCTCGATAGAAAAATAAGTTGTTATGTGGGTGTCGAGACACGCCTATAGCAAAGAAGATATAATAATACTGACCCGAGCTAACTATTCTGCTTTACATCTCAATTGTGAGGTAAGTAGAAAAAACCGTCATTACAAGAATAAAACATTATTATTATATACTACGGGACTAATCGCGCACTAAAATTACGAGATAAATAAACTAACTCACTCGGCCGAAACGTCGGGATGATGACGTAGTATATAATAATAATGTGTTCACTTCGCGAAAGTTTAAAAACAACAAGAACAAAACATTTTATTGAAATTGAGCTTCGCCGTTCGATATTTAAAATCAATGACTATTATACTCACACGAAGACAAGGATGAATAGCAAAGCGACCTCTTTGGTCATGAGGATGAATGCATGATGTCTATTGCCAGTATGATGGTTAGATGTACGCAAACTTTTTGAAAGAAAGAAGTGTTTTTTAATTACTTACCGCCCTAGGGCTTTTCTAGCTACATTATTACCCTAGGGCGCTAATTAGTCACCTACAAGCCCCATTTGTAGGTAATAAGAACCTACTTACCGAACATGAGAGATGTAATAGTAGATTACTTACCGCCTTAGGGCTTTTCTAGCTACATTATTACCCTAGAGCGCTAATTAGTCACCTAAAAGCCCCATTTGGAGGTAATAAGAATCTACTTACTGAACATGAGAGATGTAAAATATATTAACGGGACTCCCATATGGTACGGAACCCTTCGTGCGCGATTCCAACTCGCACTTGGCTGATAATTTACTTTGTAATGGCATAGCTCGGTGCGTGTGATGAACTCGCCGAGATGAAGGCGAACACTCGGTCTGTAGCACCGGCTGGGAACAGCACTTCAGGCCGGGCCAGGTACGACCACACTCGGCAAAACTCGGCGCGTGCGCCCGACTCACCGAGGTCGAACCGTCCGGGCTTGGAGATAAACACTCCATCCTTGGCACCAGCTAGGAACGACACGTTACGTCGAGTCAGGTAGTTGCGCGCTCGGTAGAACTCGGCACATATGTCGGACTCACCGAGATCGAATCTTCCAGGTTTGTAAATGAACGCTCGGTCCGTGGCGCCCGCCAAGAACAGTACGTCAGGCCGGGCCAAGTAGGACTGCGCTCGGTAGAACTTGGCGAGGTTGATCTCGAGGTCGCTGTCGAACACCACGGCCCCTATCTCCGCGTCGTCTTCCAGGTACTGCAGGAAGTACGTCTCGTAGTCGTCCACCTCCACGGAACGCGGCTGGAGACAACGTAAGTGATATTATAAGTTTTAGTTCAAATAGAAGCCCATCGTGCATTTGCAAACCCACAAAAAAGAGACGTCATTGCATATAATTGTATACTGCGCAGTTTTTCGAGAATAGCAGCATTTTAATTTGGAACAACTGGAACTGGAATTCATATGAAGCATCATTTCTAAGAAATAATAAAATATATTTTAAAATTTAATAAATTCATTAAGTTGTACTGAATTATAAAAATGTGATTATCGATACTCTAATATTACAAATCACTGACATGATCCTTAATAAATATACTAATAAATTGCAATCACAAATCAAGCATTAACTATTACTAAGTTAGTTATTCAAAAGTCAAATTACATTGCGTCATTAAATACAAAACTCAAGCCTAGCTTACTAAAAATTTATCGAAAAGCCCGCCCCTGATTGTCCCCGGCGCAAAGGTCCCCATCACACTGGCTGCATTACCGCGCTGAATGGCAATGGCCAACCTCTGCACCAAAAAACAACCGGAGCGGGGGTCACCGTTTCTTTCCCTGATCCGTTGCCCAATCTCCCGAATCTGCTTCTTGCTCTCGGTCAAAAAAATAAAATATATCAGAAATAATTTTATTGAATTTGGCACAATCATTTGTAAATAAACTTCTCGCAAAAAATGGCAGAACCAATTTCCATCTAGTACCTACACAATTCGAATAGTTTGCTCGAATTGATGTATATTATTGTATAGCATTTTTGAAAAATGAACAATAATTTGTTCATTTTTCAAAAACGATTTCGATAAAAAAAAATTAAGGTGAAATATTGAAAGCTATTTATTTTCATCATAGCGAGTCTATTGTTGACGGATGACCTCATCAAGACCGCAGGATCGGTAGAGCTAATAACAATCCAGAGCTACTACGTTTCAGCCACAGTATTAATAAATGATATTCAACAGTATTCATTCCGTCTTCATACAAACCACAGAGATACCAGAGGGATAACGTGGTCGATCGAGAAAAAAAAGAAAGAGATGCAATGATTTAATAGGACATGAGTTAGAAAGAGATTTAATAAGAATCTTGATTCAGTGGCTATTTGCCGTGTTTTTCTCTTAGTAGTGTCAAATTCCAATACATATTTGACAGTTTTGACAGCGCTGAGCCAGATTTTCCATACATTTTTGTGGTTGAGCGACAACAGCGCCATCTCTCTAGTTGTAATAGCTCTGTGATACATACGGTCGGAACGAATTATCAATTTTGATGTTTGAGGCATTTTGACATGACAATTTTAACTTATTTTCGTAATATGGACTTGTGCGTCTGAAATAAATAATAAATAAATTAAAAAAATAATACCCACTCGCCGCAGAGTTCGGTATGCTGTCGGTAGACTCGCGGTATGCTAGTCAGTCGCGGCGCATCGTAGTGATGAAAGAACGTGTCTATTTGTAACTAGCAAGCGTGTGACTTACGTTTTTAGAGTTCCTCGTTTTAGTACGAAACCCTAAAAATATCAAAAAGCAATATTAAAAGAACGTGTCGATTTGTAACTAGCAAGCGTGTGACTTACGTTTTTAACATTCCTCGTTTTACTATGAAACCCTAAAAATATCAAAAAACAATATTAAATTAATAACATAATTTTGTATAATTTTGTTTTTATTGAAGGGCTGAAGACTTCTTTTTTAATTCACAGAGAATTTCTTTTTTTTAAATATAATAATTTTACATTATAATAGATGTAACGCTATAGGTGTTGAGCTTGATTTAAAACTCTGGTCGTTACAGTAAAATAGTTTATTTCTTCTTCTACAAAAGTCTTCTTAGAGTTAAAATATTCTAAGTGGCCCACAGTGGTAAAGAAAGCTAATCGGCTGTCCGAATTGCTCAGTGCAACCGACTAGTAACTATGACCACTGCGGGAGCGTCCACTACCACAGTTCTCTTCCCGTTGCGGGTGCGAGGGCTGCGAGCAGTCAACTGGCCTCCGAGCTCCCACCGGGCGGCTTATAAAGGTGGCGCGTCGATGTGTGCGCGGCGGCGAGGGGCGCGACGCGGGAACGGGCGGTGAGGTGCGCATGCGTGGGAGCAGGCGCGCCGGTGTGTGTGTGACCGCGGCGGCGAGGGGCGCGGCGAGGGGCGCGACGCGGGTACGGGCGGTGAGGTGCGCATGCGCGGCAGCGCGCGCGCAATTAGTACTTGGTGCTTCAGTCTCCCCCTCTGGCTGCGACGGCGTCCCGACGGGCAGACAGACAGTAGGCTTGGGTTAGTAGTTTGTCTTCCGGGGCCGCCCACGTCCACGAGCAGCATGGACTGGGGCTGAAGCTGGCTTTGGCTTGGGTGGTCGGCCACGCTTCTTCAGCGGCCGTACTGGAGCGGGCAGCTGACCGGTGCTACCCTGATATGGAGTCAGAGCCGAAGTGTGATACACGCCGACAGGGTCGCCGGGTGTAGTGGGATCTGCAAGTGCATAAGAAGAGACACCATGCTGATTACGGATTAAATAAGGACCGTCTCGTCGAGGGCAAAATTTAGAGCTGATTCCCCGAGCAGCCTGGCTAATGGGATGCGTGGATGCCAGAACTAGTTCACCGGGCTTGTAACCAGGGTCTTCTCGGCGTGTCTTGTCTCCTTGTTGCTTCCTGCGTTCTTCTTTTCCCTCTCGTACCTCTCGGGCTCTTTCTAATGTATTCGCGAGTTGTAGAAGCTTCGGAGTAATCTCAGGTATAAAATTCTCTGACAGCACGACCTGACGGAGATCATGAGAGTTGTCGTCTGGTGTTCGAAGCTCTCGGGCAAAAGTTAAATACGCTGGAGTATGTCCTGTCACAAGGCTATTCGCAGTGTTCATTGCGAACCTTATGCTGGGAAGCTTGTCATCCCAAGTACGATGGTCATCTCCGACGAGGATGGCCAGTTGTGTCTTCATATCTCTGTTTTTACGCTCCACCGGATTAGCTGCAGGATGGTATACCGGAGTGAGAGTATGTTTAATGCCGAGGCAATACGTGAGTTGTTGCATCACAGCACTGACGAACTGAGGTCCATTATCACTTATCAGCCTTCGAGGGGTTCCATATCGTAAACAGATCTCATCTACCAGAATTCTTGCACAATTCTCGGCACTGGCTGTATCTAAAGCGAAAAGTTCAATCCAGCCGGTAGCTATGTCTTCGATGATGAAAATCCAGGTTTTGCCGCTGGCCGTAGCAGGCAACTGACCAAATAAATCGAAAGCTAAAGTTTCAAACCGCTGGCTGGCTGGAGTTGTTTGTAGGAGGCCAGCTGGTTTTAGATTCGATGGTTTGTATCGTTGGCATGATATACAATTCTTGACATGGGCTTCAATATATTTCCTCATACCCTTCCAGTGATATCTTCTTGAAATGCGGTGGTAAGTCTTGTCTGCTCCGTAATGGCCTGCTAAGGGGTCATCATGATACGCAGCGAGAACGTTTGCCCACTCGTGTTGTGGAACTACTAGTTGAGCTTCTTCCGAGTCTTCAGTTGGATTGTATCTATAGAGTAATCCGTTGTTCATAACAAATCCTTTGCTGCTCCAATAAACAGCATTTTCAGTTCGTTCGGCGTCTTCGAGTGCGGTTACGATGTTGTTTATTTGTTCATCTTTTAACTGTTCAGCTCTGATTTCAGAAGAACTTCTTCTCGGCATGTCCACGGCGACGCTACATATTCCACAATCCTTGGCGGATGTTTCATCGCAGATGGGTCTTGATAAAGTGTCTGCGACAACATTAGTTCTTCCAGGACTGTATTTGATAACTATATCATAGGCTTGTATTTGAAGAGCCCATCTTGCCAGTCTTCCAGTTGGTGATCGAAGAGACATAAGCCATTTCAGTGCCTGGTGGTCAGTAACGACGGTGATCGGGAGACCTTCTATATAACCTCGAAACTTCGAAATTGCCCAGACTACGGCAAGTGCTTCTCTTTCCGTAGTGGAATAGTTTCTTTCGGCAGGCGTAAGTAATCTGCTAGCGAATTCGACAGGGTGCTCATCTGCACCCTCCCCCTGCATTAAAACAGCTCCGAGGGCATAACTGCTGGCATCAGTCTTGATAGTGTACGGTTTTGTTTCGTCAGCTTGACGAAGAATTGGAGCAGTAGTGAGTCGATGCTTTAATTCCTGAAAGGCCTTTTCTTGGTGTTCGGTCCATTCCCAATCGGACTTTTTCTTCGTTAGACGTGTAAGCGGTTCGCATATCTTTGAAAAGTTCGGTATGAAACGCCGAAACCAGGAACAAGTCTGAAGAAAAGATATCAAATGCTTGAGATTCTTCGGCGCTGGATATTCTACAATGGCAGCTACTTTGGTTGAGTCAAGTTTTAACCCCTCTGGGGTAATAAGGTGACCTAAATACTTGATGGTTGAGCAGCCAAATCGGCACTTATTGAAATTGACTCGAAGGTTATTTTCGGTCAGTCTTCCAAGAACCTTATCCAGATCTGCCAGGTGCTTCTCATAGGTTGCCGAAAATATGATTAGGTCGTCAAGATAGGCCAGCATCTTCACGTCTTCCAGGCTGACTTTCACTCTGTCAATCAACCTCTGAAAGGTTGATGGCGCATTCCGTAGTCCAAAGGGCATGCGGATGAACTTGAATACCCCAAAAGGCGTTATAAAAGCGGTTTTTTCTTGGTCGCTTTCTTTAACCTTGACCTGCCAGTATCCTGCGCGCAAGTCAAGCGTAGACATGAATGGCGTCGGCTTAGCAGCATTTAACAAGTCATCAATCCGAGGTATAGGATACACGTCGGGTACTGTTACTTTGTTCAAGCGTCTGTAGTCTACACAGACCCGCACTGAACCGTCCTTCTTGGGTACCATGATGACAGGTACGGACCAAGGTGATGAACATGGCTCAACTATCTTCTCGCTTATCATCTGTGCCATTTCTTTCTTGAGCAAGTTTAATTTCGGAGGTGATAAGCGATATGGAGGCACTGAGATCGGATGGTGAGCGCCCGTATCAATATGGTGTTCCGCTAGGTTAGTCGGAGCATCACTCTCCCCAAACGCCTTTTGGTGTTTTATTAAGATTTCCAACAATCGTGATTTCTGCAGTGAATCCAGGATATCTGAAGTCACGTCGTCCACGGATAGTGAGCAGATCTCTATTTCATCAGAGCTGTCGTCGCTTCTTTCCGCGCCTGGGAAAAGATTCCTTGAACGTGGTGACAACTTGATTTCACGTCCGTGCGCATTGAGTTGCGCATCACGGTACATAAAGTCCACGAAACTCGGAGAGAATCCGTCGAACAACGTGCGGGATCGTTTCGGTGGCGGTGTTGGATCTATCGGGATCAGCTTGTAGGGAATATTGCAGGCACTCATTTCCGGTAGTGAGGGCTCCAAACTTTCTTTAGATTGTCGTGAACCTACAGCATGACACGCGCTTCCTTGTGGTAATGACGGTACGGCAGTAGCCACCGTTTTGTTCTGTGTTCCAGTTTCAGAGGTCTCGCTAAGGTTTGATGGCGTGCTTGAGAGTGACGAGAGCATATCCGGCAGCTGCATCTCCTTCAACCACGACTGTAGCGACGGACTGAGCCTAGAGGAAGTCTCTACGTGAGCTACAGAAGTTTCTGTAACGTCCTCTTCTTGTAGCTCGTAGATCATCTCCGGTTCTCCTGCGAAGTGCCACGTCATTTGCGGAATGTTGAGGATCATTTCTGCGTCCTGGATAAACCCAATCCCCAAAAGAGTACGGGATTCCCTTGATTCAGGGAATATAATAAATGTAGTGGGAACTATGCGATTGCAGATATTTATGGGTGCTCTCACTGTCAACACATCTCGCTGCTTCCTCTGGCCATCTGCCAGTGTCACCATCAGCTGCCGTTCTCCGAAAGAGTATCCTTGTTTTTTAAGACAAGTGTACAGTTGGTAGGATGCGACGCTCGTTTTAGCACACGAGTCGATGTACGCCGTTCCTGCTATTTTACCCACTCCGATACCGATGATGGGTCTAGGTCGAGCGTCCATTCTCACATTAATGGAACAGAAGCCAATTTCGAGCCTCTCAGAGCTACTTCGTGGCCTGTTCGTGCATGTGGGACATCTTGATCTCACGATCCCAGGCGCGCCACACCCGTAGCAGGAAAACTTGGCTTGTGAAGGTGAAGGTGCCTGTGTCCCTTGTACTGAGTACATAGGCCTGCTCGAGCTCGTAGCCACATCGCTGCTGCCGGCTGTTGCCTCGTCTCTGATCTTCTTTCTGCAGTTGTCAATTACGTGACCCGGGAATCGGCAGTACTCGCATTTTGGTTTCTTTGATGGTGCATATTTCTTGCCTTTTTCCATTACAGCCTGGAGCTTTGACTGAGGCAGCTTTTCACCTAACAATCGTTCGACACTTCTAGCTGCTTTCAGGAATGCGTCAAAAGTAGTCACAGACTCACGAGGTAACTTTTCACGTATCCTGTAGCTGATCTGGCCATAAATCATGTCGAGTTGCTGAGCTTCGGTGTGAGTTGGCGGCGGCAATTGTGACAATAATGCTCTTTTCTTTGCTACGAACGTCTCCGTTAACTCGTTTTCCCTTTGAGTAACGCCGATGATGTCTTGATAAATCTGATAGGCTGGATTCTTTGGGGCGTAGGCTATGCGTAGCCTAGATTGAAACTCTGTCCAGGTGGTGACACTGTCTTGAATACTGTTCCACCAGGTAGCCGCTGGCCCCTTCAGAATAATCAGAAGGCTTTTTAATGCGTCCTGATCGTTGATGCCTTCGACCGACTTGTATACAGTTGCAGCGGCGAGAAATGTTTCCACGGTCTCTGGGTCTCTTGCACCATTGTAGTTTAGTCCTGAGCCCGAAAATGTTCCACGCCGCTGAGAGCCAATCACGGACAGTAATTTCTCAAATTGTTGAGTTGACATATTCATTGTTCCCGCCGAATCTTCTTCTTCTTCCTTCATTATTCTCCTTCTTCTTGGAGTTTTTCCAAGAGCCGGACTTGCTCTTTTCTTCGCCTTTACGTTGAGCGCCAGATTGTAACGCTTGTCCCTGGAGATTCTTCTTCTCGGAATTCTTCAGAGAGCTGGACTTGCTCTTTTCTTCACCTTTACTTTGAGCGTCAGATTGTAACGCTCATCTCTGGAGATTCTTCTTCTTTACGTTGGGCGCCAGATTGTAACGCCTATCTCTGGAGATTCTTCGAGCCCCACGTTGGGCGCCAGATTGTAACGCTATAGGTGTTGAGCTTGATTTAAAACTCTGGTCGTTACAGTAAAATAGTTTATTTCTTCTTCTACAAAAGTCTTCTTAGAGTTAAAATATTCTAAGTGACCCACAGTGGTAAAGAAAGCTAATCGGCTGTCCGAATTGCTCAGTGCAACCAACTAGTAACTATGACCACTGCGGGAGCGTCCACTACCACAGTTCTCTTCCCGTTGCGGGTGCGAGGGCTGCGAGCAGTCAACTGGCCTCCGAGCTCCCACCGGGCGGCTTATAAAGGCGGCGCGTCGATGTGTGCGCGGCGGCGAGGGGCGCGACGCGGGAACGGGCGGTGAGGTGCGCATGCGTGGGAGCAGGCGCGCCGGTGTGTGTGTGACCGCGGCGGCGAGGGGCGCGACGCGGGTACGGGCGGTGAGGTGCGCATGCGCGGCAGCGCGCGCGCAATTAGTACTTGGTGCTTCATAGATAAATATAAACTCGAGTAGGTGAAGTAGGTAAAGAGTAAGTAGATGAAATTAACATACTGAAAGCGGACAGCCCTAGCGCGTGATACCTACGTGCTACGTGGCCACGTAGCGCTGTCAATATATTTCAAGAACAAGGCTGAGTCACAATACTGTTACATATGATCGCCATGTTTTAGCCATCTCCTAGTCTAATAGGTGTATATTACTTAGTGTCTTGTCACTAAAAATGTTGAATCGGTGAATTTTCACAAACTTCAAATAAATCACATTCGTTATCCTGCAAGAAGATATCACTACTTAGTCATCGTAGGTACTCGTAGTTATCAGTAATAAAAGCTTTTACACGGTGATGTGAAAATTGTATCATAAAACATTATCATAAAATGATAACTCTGGCTTAATCCTTTTATGTCGGAATTGCTGGTAATAACAAAATGGCACAGCCACGGATTGGCAAGTTGAAATGTGCAATGGGCAGGGCACATTGCTCGCAGGACTGATGGGGCGAAAAGTTCTCGAATGGAGACCACGTACCGGCAAGCGCAGCATAGGAGGTCCACCCACAAGGTGGACGGATGACCTCATTAAGACTGCAGGATCGCGCTGGATGCCAGCCGCTACGAACCGGTCTCATTGGAGATCTATAGGGGAGGCCTATGTGTAGCATTGGACGTCCTATGGGTGAAACGTACGAGCAGCCACGGTAATGGTATCTATACAGTATTTCGTCTTCATAAAAAAAACAAAAACCGGACAAGTGCGAGTCAGGCTCGCACATCGAGGGTTCCGTACAAATCCAGAAAATTTCACAAAATTGAGAAGCATGTTGTTAAAATCTCTATACTACCTATAACCATCGACAAAAGTTATTTTTTCAATTTTCTCGTCATACATCGAAAATTACTGAAAATGTTAAAATACTCAAAAACCTGTTTTAGCGTGTGCTAATGAAGTTCTTTTATATGATACCTTACATCCTATGATTTACTCACTTTGAATTTTGAACCTATATTTTGTGAATTTTGAGGCCCTATTTATTTGTGATTTAAATAAAAATGTACAGTTTTCAGATTTATTCCTATTGTACTCTGAGACGAAGCTTCTCGCCAAATTTCATAGTTCTATGTCAACGGGAAGTACCCTGTAGGTTTTGATTTTTGTGAGTGCGAAATATACGGTTTTTTACGACATAAACGGCTCTAACTTTTTTAAACGATAACTGAGAAGTTTTTCTTTTACACAACTGCAAGAATTTATCAGTATACAGTTTAAATTTCAACTCGATATCTTTACGCGTTCCCGAGATAAAAAGTCTTGACATACACACTGACGGACGGACGGACGGACGGACAGACGGACAACAAAGTGATCCTATAAGGGTTCCGTTTTTTCCTTTTGAGGTACGGAACCCTAAAAATCGCGTAGTAATGATCGGAACACGAATCATTACTACGCGATTTGGGCTACAACAACGTTGTCAGAATGCTGATGCGGCTTCCGCCGTTTTGCAGCGCGCCCTCTGTTTGCGGAGTTGCGTACTGATGGCTTCGCAGCTATCATGCGCAAGAAAATTGCCTCGCTGTTGAGCAAGACGCGTTCTGCGACAGCATTCTGATTGCCATTACTGATAACTACCAACATCACATAACAACAGTTCTATCTTGCAGCATCACATTAAGCATGTTAAAGTAAATGAAACAATAATAAGATAACTATTGACATTTAATGTAATAATTTAATTTAATTCTATAATATAACAATCGTTCCGTTCGTTCGTTCGTTTCAGCTTTAGGACGTGTACTGCTGGACATAATCCTCCCTAAAGATCTCTAATAAGACCGGTTCGTAGCGGCTTGCATCCAGCGCGATCCTGCGGTTTCAATGAGGTCAGATGGAAAGCGATATTGTAGCCGAAGATGGAGTATGTAGACCTAGAAGATACCTATTCACTCTTGACTTGAAGATATCCAACTTGTAATTGTCAGGAAACAATGACGGAGGCATTCCAATCCCTGACGATTCATCAAGGAAGAAGCGAATCGCTTAGTACGAGCAGGTGGTACTCGTACGTCGACTATGTATACTATTTTTTTAAGAAGTAAGCACGCCATTTACCTGCCAGGTGGGCTTGGCAGCCCTAACGCGTGTTACGTAGGTACTCTAACATTCCATAACATTATATTGATGGCCGAGTGTACCATTACCGTGGCACAGATGACGAAGTTCACACGATTATTGTTATCAGATTACACGTTATCAGACCTATCTATTCACTAATAATCCACGTGAGACCACGTGCGAAGATAATGGATGGAACTCATTAATCGTTATTAATAACCACTACCAAGTTACAGGTCATTAGTAGTAGGTACCTACATACTAACATATTTCAGCAAACATTATAGTATGATTTGTTATTGATAAAATAAAAGTGCATTTAAGTCTTTAAGAACTTTGTCAACGTAAAGCAAAAACTTCGAGCTTCGAAGATCAAAAATGATGGTTCTCAATTATGACAAGGTTTCATTCCATTCCACTGCGAGCTTGCTGTCTTGGCTGTGAAGTTAGCTAGAAGATGCACGAATAGTCAGAACTATATTAATACATATAGTATACAGGGTTATTGGTAATCAATTAGCATCCTTTTAGAGGCCTGTTCCGTAAATTTTGTCGCGGTTAAACGATATTGAACATTTTCATTTTGTATGGAACAACAATTTTTTTGAATTTTGGCGGGAGCGAGGAAATGTTATGTCGCCTCATTGTTAAACTTGTGTTTTTTCAGTGATAATTAGTGAAAAGTTGTAATATTTCGTTGATTATGAGCTGATTTGCGTGCATACGTGTTGGCAAGTGATATAATGTGACGTATCATGTCGTTCCGTGTTGTTACTAAAACTCCATAGACGCCTCTAGTAAAGTCTCCACTGCTTTCCGAGGTATGAATTAGACTACGTTTGGACTTGACCGCGATTTTATTGGACTATGACGATTACAACAGTGACTATTTTGATAAAATATCAAAAAATATTATAACTTAATACTTGACACCCGCAAATGCATAACAATGCGACGCCAAACGAAATAAGAAGAAGAACAATATTTTTTTTAAATTTGATAAAAGTCGTTCAACAAAAGTTGTTAGTTTTGATGTACAGAATAAGCCCCTATATAAATCACGCGTCACGTTATTTACCCGCGATGGACTCCTAAACTGCTTAACCGATTTTAACCAAATTTTGCACACATGTGCAGTTTGATACAACTTGACAGATAGGTTAGTTTACTCGTATATCTCTATATATCTTATCTATCTTTGTTGGCACAGCGACCCAAAGTGGGTCTTGGCCTCCGATACCAAGGTCCGCCATCTGTCCCTATTCTGCGCGAGTAGGTGCCAGTCTTGCATTCCAATCTCCAGCAGGTCTTCGGCCACTTTATCTTTCCATCTGTACTAAGTAAGTAAGTAAGTTCGTATAGGCCGGGTGGCTAGCCCTGGTGTCAGAGTTTTTAGGCCGCCTGAAGGCCTCTGATATGGCTAAACGGTTAAAATAACCGTTCATCTGTACTTATTTGGGACGTCCAACAGGTCTTCGCCCTTCCGGCATGCCCAAATAAGCCTTCTTTACGGCACGATCCTCTCCCATCCGTTCCAGGTGTCCGAGCCAGCGGAGTCTGTGGGATTTAATTTCACCAACAATGTTGGGCTCCGCCACCAGCTCTTCAATTTCACGGTTTTTTCGGATCCTCCAACTTCCATCTTCCCGCATGGTTGGCCCCAAAATTTTTCGGAATATTTTGCGTTCCGTCCAAACAGTTTGGTTTCTTCCTTTTGTGTTAGCGTCCAGGCTTCACAGCCGTACATCAGAATCGGTCTAATGACTGTTTTTATATCTCAATTGATAATTATTGCATTGCATTTGTTTATTATGACTTTTTAAATTTATCCATACCGGGGCGAAGCCGGGACGGGCAGCTGCCCATCCCGGCTTCGCCCCGGAATAATAACTAGCTAGTTTTTATCCTACTTATAAACGCGAAAGTTTGTAATTATGTATGGGTGTTTATTACTCTTTCACGCACAAACGGCTGAACCGGTTTTAATTAAATTCGGTGTGAAGTAGGCAACTTTTTATATACTGAGCGCCACACAAACTGAAGGATGGGAAGTTAGCCGCAGATGACACTTGCGCATGTGTGCACAATGCCTATATAAATGGCGAAGTAGTGAGCTCGGGCGTAGGGAGCGCGCGGGAGGCATGAGGTTGGCTGGCGGGTGTGCCCGGGCGATTCGTCTCTCTGGTTTCCGCGCGTATCCATTTTTCGGCTTTTGCGCAGAACGCTGCGCATAACTTCCCATCCTTCATTTCGTGTGGCGCTCAGTATAACAAAAGTAACACCGCGGGGCGTAGCTAGTATACAATATTGTTGTCAGAACAGGAGAGACCTACGTTCAACAGTGGGCAATACTCACGCCGGTCTCAGAGCGCAGTCCGTAGGACTTTAACACGTTAACAGTCTCGGCCGTGGTGATGCAGTACCCGTACAGGAGCGACCTACGTTTGACAGTGGCCGATACTTACGCCGCTCTCATAGCGCAGTCCGTAGGACTCTAACACGTTGACTGCCTCGGCTGTGGTGACGCAGTACCCGTACAGGAGCGACCTACGTTTGACAGTGGCCGATACTTACGCCGGTCTCACAGCGCAGTCCGTAGGACTCTAACACGTTGACTGCCTCGGCTGTGGTGACGCAGTAGACTTTTTTTTTAAAGTTGATCGAGGTAAGGTACTCCGCTATCGCAATCGACGGGATTGTCAGCCTCTCCTGGAAACCACGTCACATTATTATTAGCATTCAAATAATGGATAACGTCCCAGCAAAGAATAACCAAGGAATGGAACAAACTGCCAGCTTTCGCTTTCACATAAGTTCGAAAACTCATACAAACAGTCAGAATGTGGCAAGTATTTGTGTGATGAACATAGTATAAATTAGCTGTTTGGTCCGTGTCTAGATGTTATTTAGGTACTATCTATATATGTATGTATGTATCCTACTATCCTACTCCTACTAATATTATAAACGCGAAAGTTTGTGAGGATGGATGGATGGATGGATGGATGTATGGATGTTTGTTATTCTTTCACGCAAAAACTACTGAACGGATAGAGATGAAACTTTGCAATAATATAGCTTATATATCAGAATAACACATAGGCTATAAATTATAATGATATATTGCGTATGCGGGCGAAGCCGCGGGTAAAAACTAGTAATATTATAAACGCGAAAGTTTGTGAGGATGGATGGATGGATGTATGGATGTTTGTTACTCTTTCACGCAAAAACTACTGAACGGATTGAGATGAAACTTTGCAATAATATAGCTTATACATCAGAATAACACATATGCTACAATTTATAAAGATATTTTGTGAATTGTCCAAAATATAACGATAAATGTTGAGTTAGTAGGAATATTCTGCCATCTGCGAGCTACTCTAGCGTGCGTTGCAAGAATGTCAAAATAAACAACTGTCGATCGAATATCTGTCAAATCTATCGATGAGCAGTCCTTGGATATCATCATACTGATAATATATTATGTACCTATATATAACTATATTTAATATTATAAATCCGAAAAGTTTTTTAGTTTGTTCTTCTTTCACGCAGCAACGGAGCAAAAGATTGACTTGATATTTGGCATAGATATAGTTCGAGGGCCGGAAAGTGACATGGGCTACTTAAATAAAAGGTTCCTGTGAGATAGCATAAATGTCTAATTCCACGCGGGCGGCGCCGCGGGTAGAAGCTAGTTTATAATATTTAAGTAGTACATCAGTCTCTGGCAGCCATATCACAAGCTTTGCTTAGTTTGGGGTCAGAAGCCGTGTGTAAGATGTCCCCAAATATTTATTTATTTATTTATAACAATAAGATTCGCCTTGTCTCTGGAAAAGGTTCAAAAGGCATTTTTGAGATACCTATACAAACGTAGGTATGGATACTACCCGTTCATGTAACCAGCTGAGAACAATGTGTAAAATCTTGCGCGGCAAAGTTGATGCACCGGAGCTCAGTGGGCAGTTATGTCGCCTCTATCACACTCCCGACAACTATCATCGGGCTAGGAAACATAAATTGTTTGCTGTACCACGCTGTAGAACAGTGGCTCATGCGACCTCCCCGATACCGCGATCCCTTGCTGCACTTAATGCTCTACTTGACGCTCAACCTGATTGTGATGTGCTAGCGGGCGAGTGGAATGTTCTGATGAGAGATTGTTTACATTACTGTGAGTCTGTCGCGTCACAAAAACAATCCAGTATTTTTAAGTAGATAACTGTGACGTAACTATTTATTGTATTATTATGGTGATTTTTTTTATTTTGTTTTTTTGGACATTTTCATATCTGTCTATTAGGTTGTATTCTTGACTGTTATTTTTCTTTATTTTTAGTATTATTTTTCTTTGACATTTGTATTATTGACATTAATTTTATATAATTGATTTATAAATAATTATCATTAGTGTAATTCGTGCATGCGGTACTAATTGAATAAATAAATAAATAAAATAAATAAATTTTTATTCGCGTCTGTCGCATCACACGAGGGCTTCGCCAAGGCTATCGCGAGAGCGTGGATGGGGCATTAAAGGCTTCTCCTGTAGCTCCTCCAAGGTCCATGTTCACTGCACCGTAGCGCTCGTAGCGTAGTTTGATTAGAAGTTTGTCAGCGATCACCGAAATTAAGCAACGTTCCGCACGGTCCGTATTTGGATGGGTGACCGCGGGTGGCATTTTCCAATTAAACGCTACCGTGGCTCTGATGGCACGTTAAATCGTATGTCCCGGGTGTTTTAACCGTTTAAGCAAGTCAGAGGCCTTCAGGCAGGCTGAAAACTCTGACACCAGGGCTAGCCACCCGGCCTATACGAACTTATTTACTTACCGCACCGTTCTCGATGCCGGCCGCCTGGAAAAGGTCCTGGTAGTTCTTTTTGCTCCGCAAACTATTGTTGGAGACGAAGTGCGCCGGCTTGCCGAGTCGTTCCAGATGAGTGAAGAACTCGCCCACGCCTGGCAGCGGCTGGGCCGTCCACAGCACGCCTGCAACCGTTCAACATAATAAATAAATATTAGGGGACATCTTACACACGGCCTCTGACCCCAAACTAAGCATGTGATATGGCTGCCGGAGACTGATATACTACATTTTTGTTATTATTTAACCTGTACTGTCCCGCTGCTGGGCAAAAGTCTCCCCCAATTCCTTCCATTTCTTTCTGTTCTGTGCTACCTCCGTCCAATCCTTATTAAACCTCTCGATTTCGACCTCGGGGACGACTACACATACATATTTTTAAATATTATACTTATCTCTATCTTAATATTATCTCTATATAGTAACTAAATAACACCCAGACACAGAGCAAAACACCTATGTTCATCACATAAATACTTGCCCTGAGTGGGGATCGAACCCACGCCTCTTTGACCCAGAAGTAAGGGTTAAAGAGGCGTGGATTCGATTACCACTGAGCCACCGAGGCAGTCAACATAATAGGTTAGATGACTAAAAATATGATGGGTTCATCAGATAGATTATCAAAAATACATACAAACGAACATAGTACCTCCTCCTTTTCGGAAGTTGGTAAAGAATCAGAAACGTATTTTTTGTTTCCGATTAAACAACAGACTAGACACAGCTTTATCAGCGTACTACGCGTTTGCATATTCGTGGCTAAACTATGGCATCATCCTCTGGGGAAACAGTGTAGATACTAACGACCTGTTCATAGTCCAAAAAAAGTGCGTACGGATATTGGCCAATATCAAGCTTCCAAATACAAATAGACAACAATTCCACAAACCCTACTTCATTAAATTAAAGATATTAACTGTGGTGTCAATATATATCTTTGAAGCGTGCAAATTCGTAAAAAAATACCCACAGTTTTTCACAAAACTATCAAGTGCACGTGTTCATCCTGCCAGATCCCAATATCAGTATAACTTAATGTTACCGAAATCAAAATTATCGATACACAGCTCCGGGCCATGCTCGATGGCTGTTAAAATATTTAATAAACTTCCGGTCGAAATTAAGAAAATTGAAGACGAAATCGAATTTGCAAAAGTATTAAAGAACCTACTTATCACGAAATGCTATTATACATTAAACGAGTACCTATTGGACAGTCATAAAATAGCAAATTGAAACAAATAAATCGTTCCGCACAATATTGCTATACCCTAATAGGGTCATATGTATAACTTATAGAATATAGATACTAAACATGTTTCTTAAGACCTGCATGTAAATTATACTACATATGATGCAATAAACGATTGATTGATTGATTGAACAATTGATAAACCATGTTAATTGATAAACCAAATATACAGGGTCATAGGTATTAAACGCAAAACCTAGGACGGGTCTAGTACATCTAGACAAATAACTTTTGACAATTCGCAAAAAAAAAATTTGTACGTTTGTACATGTTGCCGCGCGTTGGCGAACTTTTTGCATGGAAAAGCTGATTTTTTTCTTCGAGATTTTCCATAAGTCTTATAACAAAAGTTGTTTGTATAGATGTACTAGACCTGCAGGCCAATCGCGGTAATTTTAGGCAGCTGCGTTCCGTCTCTAATTCAGTTAAAGTTCGGCTGCAATCGTAGTTAAATTTTGATTCGGCTTTAACGAATTCGGTATCACGCTTAACTTCATACAACAACCGTTCGTTTGACAGCGATTACGTTCCAACTCTGACTGAGTTGCGTTTCAACTTTTGTCAAAATCAATAGCGCGATACGAAAATAGACAAAAAGTTGAAGTTCGGTTAAAGTTCAATTGTGGTTCAGCTGTAATTTTTTAGTGCGATTGGCCTGCTGCCCTTAAAAGGTTTGCTTTTAATACTTATGACCCTGTATAGAACGTTAAGTTCCGCTTTACTTCAAGCTTCACTTCTACGTGGAAAGTATCTTAGCACTTTTCTCCTAGAAATGGCGTGGCGAACTCCCACTCCCGAAATTTGACAACGTTTATTTTTGTCATTTTTATAGTTTATATTTTTATACCACACCCACTCGGAAAGTGTCTTCATCCGTCCATCCATCAGCCAAAGGACGTCCACTGCTGGACATAGGTCTCCCCTATGGATCTCAAATAAGACCGGTTGAAAGCGGCTTGCATCCAGCGCGATCCTGCGGTCTTAATGAGGTCATCCGTCCACCTTGTGGGTGGACGTCCTACGCTGCGCTTGCCGCTACGTGGTCTCCACTCGAGAACTTTTCGACTCCACCGGTCATCAGTCATTGCCATTTCAACTTGCTAATCCGTTGGGCTATGTCGGTATATAACTTTGGTTCTTCTACGGATCTCATCCCTGATTCGATCCCGCAGAGAGACTCCGAGCATAGCCCTCTCCATAGCTCGTTGGGCTACTTGGAGCTTACTAATAAAGCCCATAGTGAGAGACCACGTTTCTGTGCCATAGTCATCACTGGCAACAAACACTGGACGAGAAGACACTACGCAATTTGAAATGAATTACGGATAGTGTCTTATTACTCGTAAATTCTAATGAATTAAAATTAATATTTCTAATGAATTCGTACAACCAGGTCAATAAAAAAACCATCCTCTGCTAGATTTTAGACGAAGGGTTTGTTTTTCATGGAAAAAAAAAATCAGAAGGCAGGACAACTAAACCGACTTCAGGCTCTTCCGAAGTTCTTTTGCAACCCGTCAGATTTGACAATTTAGGTCACTACATGATGAAGAAGGACAAACAGAAGCCTTGTTAAGGACTGGATTGTAAGAAAAAACTTCTTACTTTTTGACCGACGAACCACCGGAGGAGGTATACAATTCGACGCGTATATATATTTTTTTTATGTATAACCACGCATAACTTTTTTCGTAGTAGTCCGATTTCAATAATTCTTTTTTTACTGGAGAGAGTATACTTCGAAATTGGTCCCATTAAAATTTTATCGAAATCGGCTGAGTTATTTTTGATAAATAAACAATAATGTGAAAAATGCTACATCGATCTGTGCGAAATATTCGCGAATTCTGTACACGGGTGAAGTCGGTCATGAAATTATTGCAAAAAATAATCTTGTTGTATCAAATGCGATAAAACACTTTGCAGTGATTTTTTTGTACCTTATCATACAAAATAAGCTTTTAATGTTATCATTAAAAATTGAGTGCGATAATACTATTCAAATAAATTTGATTTTCTTATAAGTTTTATCTTGCATTTTTCTGAGCATATATCCCCAGTGCCCTATTTATAGGACGGGTTGATTCTTCAACCAAGGTATTTTTTTATTTATTTTATCATACTTTCTTAACATATAAGAGCCAAACTTACGAAGAAGGATGTCACAAGTTCATACATACCAGTAAGCTGAGTGTGAGTTTTGTCGTAAACATCACGCGCTCTTCGGCGAGCGCGTAAGCATGTAATTTGTATGAAGAAATGTACAGCGCCACCAGTGGCGCGTTTTTGAAACACAACAAGTTCATACAAATTACATGCTTACGCGCTCGCCGAGGAGCGCGTCATGTTTACGACAAAACTCACACTCAGCCTACTGGACCTGTAGTATAATAATAATAATATAGCCTTTATTACCGAAAATTTAAAATTAATAACTAAATTTAAATGCAATTACAGAATGTCTCTGATTTCGGTGTGCCTTACGGCAAAGGCCTCCTCCAACTCTTTCCACTGTTTCCTATCCCCTGCCACTCTAATCCAATGAGCTCCTACATTAAGTGTCATGTCATCCTCCCATCGCCTTACTTGTCGTCCTCTACTCCTGACACTGTCTCTTGGGTACCAGACTGTCACCTGTTTACTCCATTTCTCCTTATTGCATCGAAGCATATGCCCTGTCCACCTCCATTTGAGTTGATCAATGCGTGTTAGTATGTCTGTTAATTTGGTTTTATTTCTTATGTCGACATTTCTGACTCTATCTTTTAATTTTAAGTGTAACATGCTTCTTTCCATACCTTTCTGACATCTTTCTAGTTTGTCCCTATGCTGTTTCGTTAGGGCCTGTAGTATACGAACACACTAATTTCTCCCAAGTTTATTTCTAAGGGCCGCTTGCATAACGTTCACTAAATGCGTTTAGCTGTTCTCCTAAACACATTTAAGGAGTTAATCACGTTTAGTGTCTTGCACAACAAAGAATCAACCCTTAAACGTATTTACCGAACTGTCAAATTTAAACGCTCCAAAATGGCTGTTTAGCGGAGTTAAATTCGTTTAGCGCCATCTTGAATGACCAGCTGTTCGCCGCATTTGGGAACAGTGTGCATTTATGACTCAATATTTTTGTTTGTAACAAGTTTTTTGCATGTCTTTCATTATTCTAAGGTTTATTGTATTGTATGTCTATTGTCTGTCTAGTGTGTAACGGTGATGTGAAAAAATGATGCCCATGTCATTTGTAGGTCACACTGCTTAATTTGAGCTTGGACCCGATAATGTTTATTTTTAAGTAACATACAGTTTCATACATTCTATAGATACCTAATAACTGATCTTATTTAGTATCGGTCGGTGCAAGATTTCTCGCCATTAGATTTTTCACCTTCTCACTCATTTACAAAAATAATCTCAACAGAACTGAACAGAATCCGAAAAAACGGACGTGGTATTATATTGTAATTGGTCTTCTACTCTCTCTAGAGCAATTCACAAACCAATAAGAGAACAAGTTCAGATATTCGTTTCACGCAAATCTTTAGTCAAAACTATGCGCGCTTAGACGTGCTTGACGGTGGCTCGACAGGAAATACAATTCAATACATGAAACGGAACGCGAGGGACGGTTTAGGGCACGTGTTAAAAAAGTTTAGTTAAATAGCATCTGGAGCGCCTTGTGCAAGGCCACTCTAAATGTGCTTAGCGTTAAGAGCGTTTGACCAGTTAAATGTATTTAGTTAAATATGATTTTAAGCCACATGTTACGCAAGCGGCCCTAAGAATGTTATGTTCACCAATGTAAGTTATGACGCTTCTAAAACTGTTCAGATATGTACAATATGGCTAAAAATTAATAAATATAAAATAAAAAAAAAGGAAAACAATTTTCAAGCTATAAGTACCTATAAGACAGTGATATACACCAAAGATTAAGGATTGCCAGGTTTGCTATGTTTAGAGTGTTAAAATGGTGCTAGATTTTAAAAACTTGATGTCATGTATTTTTGAGTCAATATTGTCTCAATGATATGTATTTACATTGATTTTATTAGTTTATTAATCAGTGCATGTCATTTTGTCTGTAATTTCAGATTACGTTTTGGAGTTCATCTATTTATAAGACGTTATCACGTCAAATAAGCTCAATGTTTAGGACTGTTATAAAAAGAAAATGAAAAACGGAATGATAATGAATTTCGGTATTCATCCATGCCATTAGCAATAGTACAAGAACCGCAACTATAAGTTAAGAATATAAGTAAAGCAGCTATTCGAACCTCGGCTGCAGCCTGCGGATGCAGGTTGCGAATGGAGGTATGTACCTAGCAAACGCATGACACTCAGCCGCTGCTTGTATCCGCAATCGGGAATAATTCCCGTGCTGGTTGCTCGTGCTGCGTCGTACGCCCCAGGCACGTTGGACTTGTCTAAACAGGTTCACAACACTTGCAGCCGAGGCTCGGTAGCACATGCTGCCGCAGCCGTGTTCGGAATCTTTTTGTAGAAATTCATACAACTACATAGATAACTAGAGCCCTTAGTGCAGGATTAGTATTGCCTTTCAAATTTAAAGTTGTGGAAATGTTAAACGTTATACTTGCGGAAAGTTAACTGTACAACTTTCAGATTATGTTTCATGTGTAATGTTACTGCAACTTCACGTTTAAACGTTATGAAAAGTTTTGGTGATCAGCTCTGGGCAAGTTACAGGGTTTATCTACAGCGCGGCCATTAGGGCTTCGTTTCAAGCTCGCTGTAAGCTTGTATGAACGTTGCAACCTTATATTTGTAAGTTACAAGCTCGTTGATGTTACTTTCAGTAATGTTAATGCAACTTTTGTTTGCTTAGCGGGTTAGGAAGTTTTTTATTATGCCGGTGTAAAAAGTAGTACAATGACATTTTCCAATTTTTTTACTTTATCCTCACCAAAAATCAAATCAATCCGTTGTTCTGTTGCTAACATCAAATTAATTATTGATCTCACTGTATTTTATGCATGCGTTTTGTAAATTAATATAAATGAATTATATATAATTGTTCCTTTGGAAATAAATGATTTATTTATTTGCTGCGTGTAAGAGTTAAAAACTAACAAACACACTTTTGGATTTATAAATAACTAGCTGCCCGCCCCGGCTTTGCCCGGGTACGATTGGCTAAATATGACAGATTTTATAAGCATTGTGCCTATATATTTACCACGTAATGTAGGTATACGTCACACACATGCTATACATACAGGATGTACCATTATGATGAGTTATAACCTACCCAAATCGCGGTTTGCGTAGTCTTAAACTGTTCGAATATTTACGTAAAAGAAATATAGTATTGGCCTATCTAAATAAAAGTGAGTTCGTATGTGTCGGGTGGCTGTAAATAATAAATAGCCCTAATTTCAGAAAATGACAATAAAGAGAATGAAAGAGACTGTTAAAATATTAGAGATCCACAGTTTATCTACATTCTACCTATGTAAGTTAGTTTCTTGATCTTGTCTTCACTTGAGAACTTTGTAAAACATTGGACCATCAGTTCTACTTTTACGAATTGTGCCCTACCTAAGGCCTCTTCAACTTGCTAACCCAAAGAGCTGTGATGGAAGGAATCAAAGCGCTGGCATGCAACGTGTTCCGGTGGTCTCGACCAAATCTTAGATTCACGTGAAGACCTTCGCTACACTTGCCAATACATTGTCTACATTCGAGAACTTTAAGGTCCCATCGACAATTCGTTTCACAAACTATGTGTCAGGACATATAGGGGCGTAGCTACCGCAGTATCAGCCGTATCAATGATACGGGCCCTCCGGGCTACAGGGGCCTTATCGTGTGTAAGCAAAACTTAGTAAAATGTTATCCACAATGTCACTTAATCTCGTGCTTCTTCTTTTTTGCGTTCGCCCAAAAGTTGTCTATAGAGGCAGAAATTTTAGAACAACTGAAATCGTCTTCAGCTATACCTACTTAGCTGATATACTCGTAGTTAATTATATCCTATTGAATCAATTTGCCGAAAAAAATGCAAGAAAAGTGTAAATTTAAATTGAATTGTTTGGCAAGCCCAATTGCTAGGAGGAATAAATAACCGTCTTACCACAAAAGTTTTACGCACGCTTTAGATAATGTTTGACAGTACACATTGCACGGTTTCACGGTTCAAGTTTCTTTTGTGAGAAATGAGTGATTTGGGCACCCTATCTATGTTTGATTCAGGGCTCCTCCAAGGCACGCATACCTATATTCACTGCCAATAAAACATAAATCGACACACTATTGGCGGAGATATATAGCCGTGGTGGTCTAGTGGTACTAACGCTTGTCCTACAATCGTGAGGTGGTGGGTTCAAATCCCGGTCCCATATCAATGAGTTTCTTTGGAACTTATGTACGGAATTTCAAATCATTGGCTTTTCGGCGAAGGAAAATATTGTGAGGCAACCTGCACCAACCCGCACTGTGCCAGCGTGGTGGATATGGCCCAATCACCCTTCGTGAGTAGGCCTATGTTCTGCAGTGGACTATTAAAAAGGCTAAGGCAAAGGTAGGTATATGTACATTGTACAAAGTACAGGATTAGCCAAACGGGGTGAGCGGCGACCACGGAACTTTTTACACCTAATACATTTTTAAACTCTTGTTATCTTCGTAATAAAATATCTGAATTAAATAATTTAAAAAGTTGTATAAAGCTATTGAAATAGTTATGAATATGAAATAATTTATTTTGATAAGGATTAATACCAAGGTACAATTTAAGATCCTTTTCTTGCGACGGCATCTCAATTATAACAGTTATTGTAGCTTAACTATTATAATAGTTAGATATAGCCTGTCGCGACACTTTTTGTAAATAATGGTGTGTTCTGCAAATTCGTTGTACATTATTTTATTCTATTACCAATAGTTTTCGCAGCGCACGCGATGTAAAGAATATTTTAGACATCTTTTGACACCTTGGGTAACATTATTGTAGTTTTAGTAGGAATCCTTTTTTTTCTTGCTATTAAAATAGCCTATGCTAATCAAAGGATTCAAATGGTGAAAGAATTTTTAAAATCGGTCCAGAACTTTTTGAGCCTATTTGTTACAAACATACATACAAATCTTTCCTCTTTATAATATAATAAACAAAATAATAAAAATGATAATATATAATAAAATATACAATATATATATATATAAACATAATTATACGTAAATCCTACTAATATTATAAACGCGAAAGTTTGTGAGGATGGATGGATGGATGGATGGATCTATAGATGTTTGTTACTCTTTCACGCAAAAACTACTGAACGGATTGAGATGAAACTTTGCAATAATATACTCGTAGCTTATATATCAGAATACACATAGGCTATAAATTATAATGATATATTGTGTATGCGGGCGAAGCCGCGGGTAAAAACTAGTAAGTAATAAGTATAGATATAAGGGTTCGAAATCAGATTTGAAGCATGCGCATTGCGCAAGTCAGCTGTGCTTTGACAAATGATAATATAAAATAAAATATACAATATATATAAACATAATTATACGTAAATCCTACTAATATTATAAACGCGAAAGTTTGTGAGGATGGATGGATCTATAGATGTTTGTTACTCTTTCACGCAAAAACTACTGAACGGATTGAGATGAAACTTTGCAATAATATACTCGTAGCTTATATATCAGAATACACATAGGCTATAAATTATAATGATATATTGTGTATGCGGGCGAAGCCGCGGGTAAAAACTAGTAAGTAATAAGTATAGATATAAGGGTTCGAAATCAGATTTGAAGCATGCGCATTGCGCAAGTCAGCTGTGCTTTGACAGTTGGCATTTTGGCAACACGACAAGCAGATTAAAAAAATCGCAATGCTAGGAACTGCCGGTGAGAAATCCATAAAAAAAAACATGAAACTTATCGTTTACTCACCGTCACAGTCAGAAAAAACATAATCAAACGAATCGATAAATTGTTTAAACTCGTCCGGACTCATATTTAACACATTCACGGGGGCCATTTTGGAATATTAATTGATTATTTTAGAGAATAAAAGAAAAAGATAAGCGCGCACACACGTGCGGCTACAACCTTGGCGGTGCCAGCACTGCGCATGTGTGGATCACACCTACCTACAGTCCATCAAATCTAAGAGGTACCGTTTGACGTTTCATATTTTTTCATCCCATCCCTTTCATTCAATTGTCAGAACTGTCAAACGGTACTTCTTAGATTTGACGGACTGCGTCAAATCTAAGAAGTACCGTTTGACAGTTCTGACAATTGAATGAAAGGGATGGGATGAAAAAATATGAAACGTCAAACGGTACTTCTTAGATTTGACGGACTGTAGTTATAAATACGACAGTTTTGAGTTATGTCATAGTTGTGTGTGTTTACATCAGCTTTTGGAACTGTATTAGAATCTGTGATACTGTCGTCATGGAAGGTTCTGATTGGACTAAATTGGAGGAGTGGTAGCTGACACAGAATATAGCACTATACCTACTTATCTAAGTTATCTTCTAAGCAGTGGTGTCTTCTAGGATTATTATTTTTCGATAAGGAACTTTAGAGAATATTATTAAAATAAAATTAAATACAAAATGTGTCGGTTCTATTATGTCGTTCGTTTCAGCTATAGGACGTCCACTGCTGGACATAGGCCTCCCCTAAAGATCTCCAATAGACAGGTTGGTAGCGGCTTGCATCCAGTGCGATCCTGCGGTCATCCGTCCAACTTGTGGGTAGACGTCCTACACTGCGCTTGCCGGTACATACGTAGTCTCCACTCGAGAACTTTTCGACCCCATCGGTCATCAGTCCTCCGAGATACGTGCCCTGCCCATTGCCATTTCAACTTGCCTATCCGCTGGGCTATGTCGGTAACTTTGATTCTTCTATCTCTCATTCCTGATTCGATCTCGCAGAGAGACTCGACAAATAAATTTCTTTGTTTTCCTACTGCTCTCTTTGCGTCTTAACGCATTAGTACTCGTACATTAGCGCGCTAATTAAGCCGTTATATAGATGACGTAAGCCGAGCAGCGAGTCCGCTGTCAGAGTATTATCAGACACCTGTATGCTGAGTGTGAGTTTTGTCGTAAACATGACGCGCTCTTCGGCAAGCGCGTAAGCATGTAATTTGTATTAAAAAATTACAGCGCCACTAGCGGCGCGTTTTTGAAACACAACAAGTTCATACAAATTACATACTTACGCGCTCGCCCAAGAGCGCGTCATGTTTACGACAAAACTCACACTCAGTATACTGTGTGTCATCCGAGTCGTGGCAGTGCTCAGTTGTAATTGTTACCTGCAGTCACACACCCGACTATCCGTGCCATACGTTACTTAACTTTGGTGATCACTAAGAATTACCGCAATCATACAAAAAAATAAACCTAGAAACTAATGTTTGAAACATAAGAGTACTTACCTAGGTATTAAAGGCATGTATACATTTTACCGATTATCATTTACATATCATTATTCAAATTCAATTTAATCATAAAATATTCCAGTACGATAGGTTTACATAATCCACTATCTAGAAAATAGACAGTACTTAATTGTCTATTTTTCTTAGTGAATATGTCAATTAAAATACATTAAAAATAATAATAATATCATTGTCATTATACCAATAAAAATGTCAAAAATCCAAATTTAAATATCGATACTGAAAGTAAAAAATTACATCTTCTTAGTATAACCAAAGATTATTAAGGTACATTTTAGTCTTTTTTTTTATTTCAAATAGGTTTGCGTTTGACTACTCACTGCCTGATGTAAAGCAGATATGCGGTCTAGGATGTAGCACGCTTACCTAGAAGATACCTATTTACTCGAGATTTGAAGACACCTACATTGTACTTTAACGGAAAGACAGACTTAGGCAAAGCGTTCCACATTCTGGCAGTTCGTATGAGGAATGTGGACTCAAAACGCTTTGTTCTAACGCGTGGGATGTCCACCATAAAAGGGTGGCGCTTTGGTCGCGTCTGTCTAGCCGTACGATAGAAGAAAGGGGCAGGTGGGACTAGATCGTGCAACTCCTGGGCGCACTCACCGAAGTGTATCCGATAGTAGGCAGACAGACACGCCACCCTACGTCGATGCTCAAGACTTTGCAGCTTCGACTCAGTCAAGGTTTCGTTGCCTATCAGTCTATGGTATGGTATAACCTAGAAATTTCATAATACAGCATAGTAAATATTTTACACATTTAAAAACGTCAAAATCTTAATAAGCCGCTCAATAAGCCAGCGTTTTCACTGAGCCAAGCCGAGCCAATAAAACAAGGAATGCTAGGCTAGGGCCATCGATAACATTTTTGGCAGCATAATTATACATTTCCCTGGCAATACTGTATTTTCTATTAATAGGTAGGTATAATAACTCTGACTGGCGGTTATACTTATAAAATTATTATTATCAAATGTTATCGGTTGTGAAAAAAGCTACAGTTCGTGTCAAACTATACAGACGGCTCGAAGGACAAATCAAATCAAACAAAACAGGTCAACCAGTGTCCACAGGAACTAACCCCGTCTGAACGATGACTGAAATCAAACGTGGTCTCTCGCTCAGGGCTCGGGCTCCAAGTAGCTCAACAAGCTATGGAGACTCGTGGTCACACTATACCTTTTAAAATATAGCTTGATACGCAAGACATTGACATTGACATACGCTTAATGACTCACGCACATCAAGTACCATATTTTATAGTCAAAATGTTCGGTTCACACATAGTGAAGTATACAACTAGACTAGGCGCTAAATAATAATCATTACAAAAGTAAGAGAAGGCGAGATGTGCAAGTGTAAAGAGTGAACAGGACGAAAGTAATATCTTTTGTCTCTATCTGCGTATACGTTTATTTGTCTGACTATTACGCACTACCTAGACGTAGTATTAGTCAGACAAATTTTTCGCGCCAAAAACTACTGTTGATTTTTTGATGAGATGCTTAAGTAAATCAACATATTTATTACCTATTTATTATCATTTCTATTAGTATTATGCAGGTTTTTACTATCATCTAGCTAGAGTCTAAATATGATAAAATCATAAGAACGTGTATATAAGACTATCTAAGTATGTATAGCACGAAATAAACTGTATTTCTTTCTTTCTTTTTTCTCAAATCCTATACGCAAATTGACGATTCTAGTCATACTTAACTATGGGTACACAATGCTGTACTTCATGCTCGTGCATCTCGACCATGAAGTACAACATTGTGAACCGAACATTTTGACTACCTATAAAAATTATGGTACTTGATGTGCATGAGTCATTACGCGTATGTCAATGTCTCTCGTATCAAGCTATATTTAACAAGGTAAAGTTCAGTAGTAAATTCTGGGCGGTTAATATATTTGTCTTGACTTATAATAATATCACTATTGTTTACTACTGTGGATAACTAGAAGTCTGTCGACGTCAATATTGCCACGTGATCGGCCGTTTGGCAACACATTATGGACATAAATTAAAAGATCAGCAAGATCACTAAATTTTGGTTTGCAAATAAAATATTTTCTCAACTTGCGGTCAGCCCAAAGATTTTGCTAAGTGAGGCATTTATTATAGCCGTGGTGGTCTAGTCTAGAGATAGTGACGCCCGTCTAATAATCGTGAGGTCGTGGGTTCAAATCCCGGTCTGGTACCAATGACGAAGGATACAAAGCCGTGAACACCACGTCCATTACAAAATTGTTTCTGACAGACGTACGGTGAAGTAAAGTAGAGTACAGTATAGTACAGTAGAGTAGAGTAAATTGCAATGTGCATGCCTATACTTAGTTAAGTTTGTGCGCGAGGTCAAGCCAACGGGTATGCTCACTCAGATACGAGGTATGGTGGATTCTCCAAGGAGAATGTATCAAGCATCTGCGAGCCAGACGCCAACGAGGATGTTCCACACATCTTGCTCCGGTGCCCTAAAATTTGGTTTCGAACAGGCTGCAGGAATAAATGTAGAGTAGAGAAGAATAATTTGAACAACTCACGATTATATTTGAACGGTGGAGTGCGCCCGACCGGTTTCATGCGTCGGGGTCTCGGGGGCGGGCGTATTCCCAGGTGGGTATTTCTTAATGAAAACAAGCACATAAGGCGCTCCTAACGTGCTCTTTGTTTCAAAAAATTCGGGTGCAAACTCAGTGCAAATAATTTCTTTTCAAATAACATAACTTATATTCGGTTTTTAATTTATTTTAAAGTAATTTTATATTTTCATATTATGTTGTTTTTGAACTTTCGCGATTTGAACACATTATTGTTACCTATATACTACGGGACTAATCTAATTTGAGTCTACCCGTGACCACGGTCGATGCAACTCGGCCGAGACGTTGGGATGATTTTAAATAACATTTCTTAAATTAAATCACTTTTTACTACTATTACTATACTATATTTAAAAACCTAAGCAAATTAATAAAATAAAATAAAACTTGAACAAAAATATGATAATTTCTTATTGATAACGATAAAAAATTGAAAAATACAAAATAAATAAATAAGATTATAATAATTATACAGCGTGTTTTTACAAAGTTGATATTTTCATGAGCGAAATATGTTTTAAGTATGTTCCCCTGTCCCTGATGATTCCCGGATGCTCAGTACCTTCCTAATCTACGTCGAAAGTGACCCGAGTGCACTGATTCCTACTACCTACCTACCTATTTTACAGAATCGTCGTATGAGATACGAAAGGTTAGTGACACCGTAAAGCACTGTTATACTTTTGTAAAAAATAATGTATTAATTTTATCTTCTCTTAAAATCACAAGCAAAGCTTGGTCTTTTGGTAGGCATCACTGGGGCCGAAGCCAACACTGAGAGGCCCTTTTACATTTCTTTTTTTATAAAACTAATATAAAATGTTGTGTACATAAAGTAGGATGAAAATATAAAATAACTATTGCTAGATGTGACTTACAGTATATTATGGCTATTGTGATGTGCTGATCGATGACTTAAAAAGATGGGCTATGGAATGAGGTACGGCACCCGCCAAATAATGCCTCATTTCAAATTTTCAGGCGGGTGGTGACTTGCCATCCACTAAATGGGCTTAATATTATAAATCCGAAAAGTTTGTTGGTTTGTTCCTCGTTCACGCAGCAACGGAGCAACGGATTGACTTGATTTTTGGCATGGATATAGTTCAAGGGCCGGAAAGTGACATGGGCTACTTTTTATCCCGAAAAAAAAAGAGTTCCTGTGGGATAGCACAAAAGTCAAAAACCACGCGGGCGGAGCCACGGGCACAAGCTAGTTGTAACCTATAAATTGGGGGACCGGCTGTCTATAATAAGATACCTACCTACTGACGTGCGTAGTGCACCTTCCGTCGTGTCTTTTAAAAATAAACTTAAGTCGTGGCCTCAAACCAAATACAAAAATCTTCGTTAGTGAACAATATTGTTTTACGAGATTGATGACTTTCTAAAATTACTAGAATCAGTATGATAGTATTATTATTTACTTCATTTATTTAAATATCTTAGATTACATTTTTACAATACTTCTATAAAAACAAATATAAAAACATTATAAAAACTTAACCTAGGCTTCGAGCATTCGAAGAACCTAGGTTGCCGCCGGTAGCGGGGCGGGGTATTATTATTATTTTTAATGTATTTTGATTTTCACATTACGTTTATATTAACTGGTTATTAGTACATACCTAATGGACTAGTTATTTTTTTAATTTGACATGTAATAATGAAAATTACCAATAAATGATTTGTATTTGTACATACTTGGCGACAACGGTTTTCATTGAAAATTGTCTAGATCTCTGTTCTGCTGTTCTGTGTATGTGGTCTATGATCATTAAATAAGTACCTCAAGGTACCATAGGGTACTTAATGTATCTGGTACTAAAACTTTTTTGGAAATCGGCTTGTTCGGAAGGTTGGAAGTCATCAAGCCTGCGTTCGAGACGGTTTGAAACAATCAACCATATAATTTGACGTAAGTAAATATGTGTTTAGCCCTTAGGGACAAAAATTAGTAAGTAGACTTAGTAATTTCTAGAGTCTGGCTAATGAAAGTTGATACTTACTCGAATTTTTTGCTAAGTTTTTAAATCACAACACACGGTGCTAATACCATCGCGGATTTACCTTTAAATTACCTTACCTTACTTACCGACTGCCTCGATGGGTCAGTGGTTAGCGACCCTGACTTCTGGTTCAAAGAGGTGTGGGTTCGATCCCCACCCAGGGCAAGTATTTATGTGATGAACATAGGTGTGTTTGCTCTGTGTCTGGGTATTAATTAAGTATGTATTTAATATATATCAGGGTCTGTCAGCCATATCACAATAGCTTTGCTTAGTTTGGGGTCAGATACCCCAAGAATGTGTAATATGTCTCCAAATATAATATTTTATTATACATTACCTTGTATTAAAAATATTTTGTAAACCTACGTCATGTACAAAACTGAACAAAATGATTCATAATAATTATATACTTAGTCTTCATCGTAATGAAGTACTTAGATAGGTACGCGTTGAAATCATTTGGATTATTTGGAGAGCAATGCAAAGCCTCAGTTTGGCATAATAATGACGTCAAAATACAGAAAATAATTAACGTAATGAATATAAAACAACAATACGACAAGTTAAAGCTTGAAAAAAAAATAGTTTGCGATTCCCCCAAAGATTTGGAAGAATCAGAATCGCAGTATGGTAACAATGGTACATCGTGTGAGTGAGAGGAAGTGTTTCCCTCTTAGTAACTGAAGCTGGCTGGCTGGTATTTTACAGATATCTGTGCTGGCTGGCATACTGATATTTTTTTTTAAAGCTGCGCTTGTTCAGTATCAACTTTCGTTAGCCAGACTCTATCAAAAATACTTAGTGATTTCTTGGAGATAGGGATTTTATGTATAGAAGATCCGTCATTTTTCATTTTTCATGCTTTCATGGCACTTAGAGACTTTCCCCAAGAACCTTAAATAGACCATTCGAATGAGAATGAAAAAATAAACAAATCAGTTGCTATCTCAAAATCATAAAAACTGGACTTAGGGATTTCTTGAGTTGGGTTACCCAAATGTTGTAGGAAGTATACATACTTACCTACACAAAGTTCAGATCAATAACTTCGTGGAAGTATAGTTTACTTGGAAGAGTTATCCTCATAGTTTACTTTAGACAAAGATTATTAAAAATACAAGCTTTAGATAGTATTATTATATCTTCTTTGCTTTAGTGTAGTATATTAAAAAAAATGCCTCATCACTCTATCACCATGTCAATGTCATAACTCAAACTCATTGCAATGCTGCCATATACTGCCTTTTATAAAATAGTAAACGGTATTATTTATTGAAGTAAAAACTTTTGTATCTTTGTTTTTATGTACCACAAAGTTAAATGTCTTGATTGAAAAACACATTTTAATATTGTTATTTGAAAACTTCAGTTAAATACTTAGTAGTTTCAAATAAAATAAATGCTTCTTCTGCCAATCTGCAGCTTTCTAAACATAATTACTGCGTATATTTTGACCACTCAGTACTGGCAATATTAATATATTGTTTTGGTTTGGGAATTAAAATGCCTGAACAGAAATGTAATTTTCTTGCTTTAAATCTTTCACGTTCTTGGATTCTGACTGCATAAATGTGTAGATTACCATGCAAAATCACTATTTCAGGCGAGCCGAAGTGTAGTGGTGAGGTTATATTATAAGTGGTTTGATAAATTATATTCAACCCGCCATGAGTAGTTCTACGGTGAGTATCTGATTTCTTTCGTGTGTTTTGCTATAGCGATTGTTACCGACCTTGCACAAGCAATCAGAGAATACATAAATCAATCATTCTGGTATCTCGTAGCTAAAATTGATCACCTTAAAATCCCATGTCAATATCGCCCTCTGGCGTCCTCTCAATGAATATGCGTAGGTTTCTTCTTTAATTTAGAAAATATATGCTGGATCTTGCTAGTTTCTAGATTTATAGACATATATCTGAAAGTTGTGATATTTTCCACTTGTGTAATGTATAACATCAGGCATCAGCAAACTACTTACAAACAGACAGCAGAGTTGAGTTGAGATGACATTAAGTACAGAAATGTTTACATATAAGGTCTTCAAAGTGCAGAAAATTTTGGAGATTAACTGAACTTAACTGACTTAAGAACTAATTAATGAACAACTTGTTCTATGGACAAAAAATTTAATGATCCATATCAAATGACTGTCTCGGTGGCTCAGTGGTTAGTGACCCTAACTTCTGGGTCAAAGAGGCGTGGGCTCGATCCCCACCCAGGGCAAATATTTATGTGATGCACATAGGTGTTTGCTCTGTGTCTGGGTGTTATTTAGTTACTAAGCCCGATTACAGAAGCGCCAGCGTAAATTAATTAGCAATGTATAAAGTGTTCTCTCTATCGAATGCCTAAAGTGAAAAAGAAACAGAACTATGCTATTTAGCCAATATAGATACGCTGGCGCCTCTGTAATCGGGCTTATTATCTACATTAGTATGTATTTAAAAATATGTAGTATATCAGTCTCTGGCAGCCATATCACAAGCTTTGCTTAGTTTGGGGTCAGAGGCCATGTGTAAGATGTCCCCAAATGTTTATTTATTTATACATTTTGTTCAACCCGCCGTTTGTGACCTATATGTCTCAGAGACCGGGTGGACAGAAAAAGTCAAAAAACTTAATCCTTGATCAATTGAGCTGGAATTTCGAGTAGCTGCCTAGTTTTGGTGGCTGTGATGTTAGCTACCAGCTGTGGATAGCCCGATCCTGACTGAAGCTCACCTAATGGCTGCGCCAGGCTTGGGTGATCCGCAGCTTGTAGCTATCACGACAACTGCTAAGATTCTTATTCAATGTGGGGCGTCAGCTTCTACAGTGGTGTGTCTCGTGAGGGCTTTGTGCAGTTTACTCTTCTCTCCAGTGTCTACACGAGCCAGCCCAGCTCTTTAAAATAATGGAGTGTGGCTCTGGGTCGCTGCCACATTTCCTCCTTCTTGAACGCACCGGTGCTCCCGGCACTTCGTGTGTCTACTCGCCTGGTGGTAGACCAGGCGTTGCCACACACACTGTCGTCCTTCTCGGGCCTGCTTGAGTGGATGGCCAGAGCCCCATCACTGACCACCCGCGAGCCCAGGGGTCCCCTTTTAGTAGGCTCTTACTACAGGCAGGGGATACCGATGCCGTATTCTAGTGCCCCGGCATCAGGGCAAACTACCGATATTCTATAATGTCATTGTACTCATTATTGTAAGCAACTTTTACTAAGGTACCAACCTTAAAATTGCCAACAGAAATCTGCTGTTCCATACATTTTGTCGAGAGTCAATGAACTGAATGGAATAGCAGATTTTTTTTTGAGATTTTTAAGGTTGGTCTTTTAGTAAAAGTTGCTTACAATAATAAGTACAATGATATCCTGTAATATCGCTAGTTCGAACCCAAACACACTGTAGCTGATGACAAAGCAGTTGTAGCGTCATGCAACTCGCAAGCAATTCTAGTATTTACTGTGACCTCCGAATGACAGAACAAGCTCTACTGTTACATTTTCCTGCAACCATGACAGCCGACAGCCCACTCTGGCTGTCGGTGGCTCCCAGTTTTTTAAATCCATGAGACTATTTAAGTTGCAGTGACCAGTGATGAGCCCTACCATAAGTCGAAGGTCTTGTTGCTGCAACACCAATAGGTTGTTTGTGAATTTTCTGTTGAGACTGTCTTAGTCCCCAGTGGTTAGTGACCCTGACTCCTGGCTCAAAGAGGTGTGGGTTCTATTCTCACCCAGGGCAAGTGTTTATGTGATGAATATTGCACTGTGTCTGGGTGTTATAATATTTAGGTACATATTATTTGTTTATGTATGTATTTCAAAATATGTATATGTAGTATTTATTTATTTGTTTATAGGCGAGCAGTGTATTACATACTGATGTGTCTATATCAAGCAGAGTCGAATAAAATTAGTATTTATCTGTCAAATAATTTTTTTCCTTCTTTATCCAAAGGTCCAGTCTATTCTTAAATGTGTTTATAGTTCTTGCTGAGATGACATCCTCAGGCAACCTATTCCAATTGTAGACAACTCTATTGCATAGTATGTGGTGTCCAGTGTTGGTTTGTGATGGTGTAGGCTGTAAGAGGAATTTATGGCGCCTGTTATTGCCCCCTAATATTTATTTATTTAGAGTTGGGAAAGCAGCAGCCACCAATATGTTAGATTTAGCCTGTACAATATAGCTGACAACATTTTTTTGATGTCCTCTTGTAACAGCTTACCATAAACACAGCCAATTAACGAAAACAAAAATTAATCAACTTAGAAATAAAAAAGTTACAAGCATATTTATACTCTTGCTAGACAGAGAGCGCACTATGGCAAGCTATGACGTCACTGCCTGTAGGTGTCATACATTCGCCATACTATGTTATGCTTTGTGGGAAAGGGACAAGGCATTCCCTCTTAATACCTACCAAATCATTACAAGCTTATATATCTGAACTTGATTAGCCAATATTAATTATTTTTTCACCTATGAATCATAATTAATTGCAGAATTCAATAATCCTAATACTTTAAACTAATTCAATACCTGTGAAGTACCCTATTCTGTTTGATATTGTTCCGCAGAGTGCGGGCGCGCCGGCGCCGGGCGTGGAGGGCGCGTGGGACGAGGCGTACCTCACGCTGATGGCGGCTCTACTCGTGCGCAACACCGCGCTCATCAAGCGCAACAGCTCAGGGGTCAGTATTACATTATACAGTATCCACATTATACAGTATCCAGATTATACAGTATCCACATTATACAGTATCCAGATTATACAGTATCCACATTATACCGTATCCACATTGTACTGTATCCACATTATACAGTATCCATACAGTACAGTATCTACATTATACAGTATCAAAATTATATAGTATCCACATTATACAGTATCTAATCATACAGATTATACAGTATAATTATGGCACAGAAACATGGTCTCTTACTATAGGCCATATTAGTATGCTCCAAGTAGCAAGATCGAATCAGGAATGAAAAGAACCGTAGACGAACCAAAGTTACCGACAAAGCCCAGTGGATTGTTGATATGGAAATGGGCAGGACACATGATGGGGTCGAAAAGTTCTCGAGTGGAGACCACGTACCGGCAAGCGCAGCGTAAGACGACCCACAATGTGGACGAATGACTTCATTGAGACCGTAGGATCGCGCTGGATGCAAGCCGCTACGAACCAGTCTTATTGGAGATCTTTAGGGGACATGTCCAGCAGTGGTCGTCCTACGGCTGAAACAAACCAACAAACAGTATCCAATCATACCGTTTCTATGTTACTTGTTGACGCGGGCCCTTTCCACGACTGAGCTCTCCATGGGCCCGTTTCATATGGTCACCCGGCACCCGCTGTCCTCCAGAACAACGCCGGCGCCTCCTCCCACACTATTTCTCAAATATGCTTGGAAATTTGAGCATTATTTTGATAACCTTCTTCGAGATGAATTGAAATTGCTGTACTGGCCAAAATATGTGAGCAGCGGCCGGCCAAAGTGGTGAAACACGGCGCGATGCCAACACACCGATGCCACAGTGCCAACCGTTTGCGGCGCGGAACGCCACAATACCCCAACATCCATATCTGTTGTTTTGCTGCATCTAATCAAAGGTTTCATTTCGATATCAAGCTGGCTTGGCAGACAGCTCTCGGTTTTATTGAAAAAAAAAACCGGACAAGTGCGAGTCAGGCTCGCACTTCGAGGGTTCCGCACAAATCCAGAAAATTTCACAAAATTGAGATGTAAGTTTTTAAAATCTCCATACTATAACCATCGACAAAAAAGTTTTTTTTTTCACTTTTCTCGTCGTACATCGATAATAACACATGTTAAAATAATTAAAAACCTGTTTTAGCATGTGCTAATGAAATTCTTTTATATGATACCTTACATGATACGATTTACTCACTTTGAATTTTGAACCCATATGTTGTGAAATTTGAGGCCCTATTTTTTGTGATTTAAATAAAAATGTACAGTTTTCAGATTTATTCCTATATGTGTACTCTAAGACAAAGCTTCTCGCCAAATTTCATAGTGCTATGTCAACGGGAAGTACCCTGCAGGTTTTGATTTTAGTGAGTGTCGAAAAATTAGGTTTTTTACGACATAAACGGCTCTAACTTTTTTACACGATGACTGAGAAGTTTTTGTTTTACACACCTGCAAGTATTATAGATATACGTAGGTATACAGTTTAAAATTCCACTCGATATCTTTACGCGTTCCCGAGATAAAGAGTCTTGACATACACACAGACGAACAACAAAGTAATCCTATAAAGGTTCCGTTTTTGAGGAACGGAACCCTAAAAACAAGAAAACAAATGAATATTTTGTATTATTATGTTGTTCGTCATTGATTTTGATAGAACTTTATGAGACATTATTTTATGATGTTACTAGCGACCCGCCCCGGCTTCGCACAGGTTACCAATTTTATTACACTGGTTTTTATGTTTTTAGAACGTATTTTACAGCAGACATTTTAATAGACGAAAGTTTTACCATAGACTTATACAGGAAGAGAATGTTGCCGTAGACATAAAGATTATGGTAGAACAGAGATGCTACTTGAAAACAATCGACTATATATCAACACTAACGGACTACTAATTATAATAATGAATTATTTACCCAGTCATCATACCTATTATAATGTTGTATTGTATTGTAATGTTGTGTGTTGCAGCAACGCAAACGTCGCGCGGCGCTGGAAGTGGGTCGCGCGCTCGACCCGCCGCTCCCCATGCGGCAAGTGTACAAGGCAGTCGACCGCTTCATACAGATATACCTCACCAAGGTGCCTATACTATACATATACCCCACTACTTTATTTCAATGAACTTAATTTTAACAGCGTTATATATTACCGATACTGAACACGTTCGTGAAGAAAAAAAATGAAAATAAGGAGCAAAAAAAATGTCTCGAAAATTTGGTAATTATTGGACACTAATTATACAACGCAACGGTTTACGCATTTACGTTTACGTGAAGTTGTATGCGTCAGCGAAATAAAGTCATTCATAAGCAGTACTGCCCTAGCCCTCATCGCTCAGCTGATAGGTATCTCCAGTCGTATTTTTCTGACCGCACGGCGACGGCAAGCTCAAATCAAAAGCGCCGAAAGGGCGGCGGACATGAAATTCAAATTCAAATTAAAAATCTTTATTAGGACACAATATACATGCTATTGAATTGAATCCACCGGTTCCGAACTAGTTGAAAACTGTGTCTCGGAATCCGGTGGCTTCTCCCTATAGTTGCACTAGATTAAAATAATTATAAATAAGAAACTTGAATCAATATTAACAATAAGTTTTGAAATAATATTTAAAATAATAAAATTTAAACATTCATGCATAAGCTATTAAAACTATGTTAAGCATAGTTAGAATCGTTTTTTAACATAAATAATTAATAGAAGAAATTTAATGAACATAGATAAAGCTTTCAGTGTTTTGATAGTCCATATCTTTTAGGAAAGATAACATTTTTTTTTTAAATTTATGCGCATTTAGCGTCTGAACAGTAGATAGTCATGTCGACAGCCACTGGTCATGGGATATTTGTCTCGCCGTAGGTATCTCAAACCCATGTCTAGACACCCACGCAATATGGCGTGATTATGAGACCACCGGATGCTGACACAGCGACTCCCGGCCACCCAGCGCGTAGACTAAGCTCTAGATTTAATTAACATTTTATTTTGTCATTCTGCTCTTGGTCACTGCGTGACACACTTGTCTTGTATAATTAATTAATATTCAATTAAAATTAGTTTTTAAAAACAAAAAGGACGTTTCCCTAAACAAGTCTGGCGCAGCCTTGTGGATTTTCCAGAATTTTCGCGAGTTTCAGTGTTGTAGTGCCCCTAAATCGGTACGCGATACGGTGATTTCGTGAAGAAGGAGAACTACGAACCAAATAAATACGACTCCCTGGGAAACGCGTGGACCTAGTGACCGGCGCAGAATCAGGAGGCCATGGGATCGAGCAGCCTAATGTGAGTAAACCTTTTCACATCCTGTTCTTATTTTCCCGTGACTTTTCCAAATTTTCCTCTCGATTAACATTATTGAGTGGAATAGCTGTAAGATTATCTGATTTTGTTTTACACGCAAATTGGTAAATAGTCAGATTAGTTTTAGGCAAATTCCCTTAATTACAATTATTAAGCGAATTTAAGCATTAATTAGGTAAACTTCCCGCAATTAAAAATTATTGTGTGAAATAGTTTTAAATAACTGATTCGTTTTACACTTGTATCGGTGAAAACTCAGTGTAATTTAAGTAAGTAGAGTAGAATAACTTATAAAAATGGAATATAGAGTAATTCCCAAAGAGATTTTAAGTATAATCCCGAAGTATGACGGTGATGAACAACAATTAAATTTATACCTTTCAAAATGTGATTATGTGGTGAACGGAAGTAGAATTCCGGGAAACCTAGCCCAAGAGCTTTATATATTTCACTCAATTACCAGTCGATTAACTGGTAGAGCCGCAACTCTACTTAGCGATCACCCAAACATAACCAACTATGACGCTCTTAAAGAGTTACTTACTCAACATTTTGGCGACCCGCGATCAGAAGAGTGCATTGCTATCGAGTTAGAGACCCTTAAATTAAAAACTGGGGAAACGTACATACAATTTTGCCATCGCATACAAAACGTTAAAAGCTCGCTATTTGCCAAAGTCAACAGGCTCACCGACGAAGGCATTAAAGCTGCAAAAATGATTGTATATAATAATACAGCTTTAAATGTATTCTTATATAACCTCCCAGAAGATATGATTCGCATTGTCAGGTTAAAAGGAGCCCCTTCATTGGAAGCTGCACTGAGTATCGTAACTGAGGAAGTTAACTTTAAGTTCCAATATGACGCCAAAAATAAATTACTTAAACAAGCCTCAGTACAACTACCTACGATGAGCTCACAGCCTACACCAAAACCGTTTAGCGCACCTCCAGTTTTTAGGCAAAATATCAATCCGGCGCCAATGCCGACATTTAAGTTTGGCATTCCCCAGAACCAAGGTTTTAGACCAAATTTACCACAACAACCACGTTTTACGCCACCCATGCAAAATCTTCATAAATTTGGACAACCACAAGGTTTACCTCAACGTAATTTCGGTCAAGCGCCCCCACAGCGCGCACCGTTCCAGTACGGTGGCTATAGATTTGGTATCCCCCAACAACAAAATTTTAGATTTGGTATCCCGAATCAGCAGCACCCGAATGCCAATCAGTTCAAGTTTGGCATACCCAACCAGCAGGTACAACCACCTAGACTTCAGGACTCAGACGTCACCATGCGTACAGCACCTGTCAGGCAAAACCTTATGGTTAACGAATTGTTCTACGACGAGCCTAGTCAAGAGCATGCTGAGTACGATTACGGTTATGGTTACGAAGAGGACGTAGGATACGCTATTAACGATTGCAATTATACCGAAAACGTTAACGATTTTGACTATTCGAACCCTGTAATTGAAAACGGTTGTAACGATACCGACACAGCCGCCAACGCGGAAAATTTTCAGGCAACAGCCTCACCGAATGTGGTGAAATAATTAATTTAAATTACTGCGATAGTATCCTTAAATTACCACACGTGGTAATACCCGAAATTAACTCAAAATTCTTAATTGATACCGGAAGCAGCCGATCTTTTATCAGCCCCGCCAAAGCGCAAGAGTTTTTCAATGATTTCAGGTACTATGAACCGTTTAAAGTGATTAGTACACACGCGCAAAGCACGCACGACGAAATAATATATATACCTTTACTGAAAACCTTTAAGAGCACACTCCGTCAAAAATTTTACGTTTATGACGTAGATAAACGTTACGACGGTTTGATAGGATCTGACCTTCTGTCAAGATTAGGAGCGAACATTGATATGCGTAACCAAATTTTGGTAACGCACAACGCGAAAATTCCAATAATATACAACCCACCTTACGAGATTGAGATTCCACCGCGATCTGAAATGAAAGTAAAAATTCCCACGGATTTACAACACGGCGAAGCAATTTTAGATTTCCTGCAATTTCAGGAAGGCGTCCGCATGCCTACTGCACTCGTCAAGTGCGAGAACTATTTTGCGGAAACGGTCATACAAAATGCAACCGAGACCAAGACTGTTATCAGTTTCAAAGAGCCTTTCCATGTAACGGTTTTTGAGAACGAGGAATGTGAGGTAAACGTTGTGAAAGATGACTGTGTGATTGACGATGTACTGAAAGAAAATTTAGGAAAATTACGCCTAGATCACACAAACAAACAGGAACGCGATGCCATTACTAAGCTATGCTATGAGTACCGCGATATATTCTATTGTGACCAATTACCACTGACTTTTACAAACCAAGTAAAGCACCAAATTAGAACAACTAACGAAGATCCAATATATATCAGACCTTATAGACACCCACCTGTTATAAATCAAGAAATTCAAAAACAAGTAGATAAGCTTTTGGCAGACAACGTAATAGAAGAATCCCACTCACCCTGGAGTGCACCTGTGCATTTAGTGCCAAAAAAAATAGATGCATCAGGTGAAAAGAAGTATAGGATGGTCATAGATTACCGACGCCTTAATGAAATAACAGTAGATGATAAATACCCTTTACCTAACATAACGGATCTTTTCGATAAAATAGGTAAATCGCAATACTTTACAACAATAGATCTCGCCAGTGGCTACCATCAAATTGAAGTAAATGAACGGGATAGGGCTAAAACCGCGTTTACGACACAAGCAGGACATTTTGAGTTCAAAAGAATGCCATTTGGCCTTAAAACAGCACCGGCAACCTTCCAAAGGGCCATGGACAATGTACTACGAGGCCTACAGGGTATGCATTGCCTGGTATATCTTGACGACATAATAGTGTTCTCTAACAGCCTAGAAGAGCACGTCGAGAAACTCCGGAAAGTGTTTGATAGGCTTAGGAAGACTAACCTAAAAGTAACTCTAGATAAATGCGAATTTCTACGAAAAGAGGTCCTTTACCTTGGACACACGATCACCAAGGACGGCCTCATGCCTAATGACGATAAAATAAAGGCAGTATTAAATTTCCCACTCCCGCGAACTGCTACGGAAATTAAGAGCTTTCTCGGCTTAGTAGGATACTATAGAAAATTTATCAAAGATTTCGCCAAGCTCACTCAACCCATGACCGCGTGTCTGAAAAAGAGAAATAAAATAGACTGTACAAAACAGGAATATATAGACGCGTTCGAAAAATGCAAAGAGCTTTTAACAAACGCACCGCTCTTGCAATTCCCGGATTTTTCCAAACAATTCGTCCTTACAACCGATGCGTCAAATTTCGCTATAGGTGCAGTCCTTTCTCAAGGACCTATAGGAAGCGACAAGCCCGTAGCTTACGCGAGTCGCACGCTAAACGATGCAGAAACGCGATACAGTACAATAGAAAAAGAGTTACTTGCCATAGTATGGGCAACCAAGCATTTCAGGCCATACTTATACGGAAAGAAATTTACTATTTATACAGATCACAGGCCGCTAGTTTGGGCAAAATCCATAAATGAACCCAATAGTAAATTAACAAGATGGAAATTGCGTTTAGCGGAATTCGATTACGATATTATACATAAACAGGGAAAACAAAACTGTAACGCCGACGCTTTATCCAGAATAAAGGTAAACGCATTAGAAGAAGGCGATAACGTTTCGATGGAAGTCAATGTAGATAAAAATAAGAAAAAAATTAAACGACAGCAACTAAGAGGCGAACCCGAACCTGTTCCGTCTACGTCACGTGAACAACCTCCATCCCCAATAGAACTGTCAACTGATTCCGAAGGGACAATATCCATATGTAGCTCAGGTAGAAGATCTCCCTACTCGATACCATCCGAGGGTAGCGTCACTGCAACCGCCTCTGAAGGCCAAGACGAAACAAATACTATAGGTACAATTCATTCAGCCGATAATTTAGACACGGACGGTATTCTTATATTACAGGAAGCTATAGACACCAAGCCTAACCAGATACTCATTCACGCATGGAACAGGAACGAATTGTCAGTCAAAGACTTGTCTAGAGATAAACAAAAGGTATTAGAAGTCCACCTCCCTTTAAATAACACAGAGCTGATTAAGCGATTCTTGAAAAATTACATCAGGCCCAAAATTAAATATTTTTTCTATTTTGAAGACCCAATACATCGTAGTCAGTTTTCGGAAACTAGTAGATCTCTTTTCCAAAAAGGAACAGTAAAGTTTTACGAGTGTACCAGTCGCGTAGTTTATGTAGAGGATGAGGAAGAGCAGCGCCAAATTGTACTTAAATATCATGAAGGAAAGAATAGCCATAGAGGAATTAGGGAAACACTGGTACACCTCAGACGCACATACTATTGGAACAATATGACCGAAACAGTGTCATGCATCATAAATGCATGTGAATTATGCAAAAAAATGAAATATGACCGAAAGCCACTAAAACCAGAATTACAATTAACGCAAACGCAAATCAGACCATTCCAAGAACTATTTATTGATACTTTCACAATCGACGGAAAAACATATCTGACAATAGTAGATGCTTTCAGCAAGCTAGGCCAAGCCTTTGAAATTAGCGCAAAAACTACCCCTGAAGTAGTTAGAGCCCTTATAAAGTATTTCTCTTTGTACGGAACACCGAATAGGATCAGCGCGGACCCAGGAACCGAATTTAATAATGCACTAATGAAAGAAATGTTATCGTTCTATAAAATAGATCTACATATCGGTACACCTCATAATCCTAACTCTATGGGGGTTGTAGAGCGATTTCATTCAACACTTATAGAGATATATCGAATTGCTAAGTACGAACAAAAGGTAACGGACGCCGCGTCTGTTATGAGTTATGCAATTATGTCATACAACCACACAATTCACTCTACCACAGGCCTCACCCCGTTTGAGGTAGTTTTTGGACACACTGAGGCAAACACGGCATTTCATGTAGACTTTAACAAACAATTTACGCAACAATTGGTAAAAGAACATGTGAGGCGAACAAAACATCTGTACGAATACTTAACCGACAAAATTATTGATACAAAAAAAGCCGAAATTAAGAAACGTGGGGGAGATACAGATTTTGACTTAGATGTAGGCGATACGGTTTTTATCAAAGGGGTAAACGTTAGGCGAGGTAAAGACAAACCGCGATACCAAAAAGCTCAAATTACTGGAGCTATACGTAGGAACGTCGTACCAGTTACTACTCAGAACCGAGCTACTAAAGTTCCTATTAAAGACATCAAGCGTCCTCCACAGGTTAATCCTCCTGGTGGCTCAAGCGGGAGCCCTCCAGCTGCAACGGATTGACAAGAACCCTGGACTGTTACCCATAAAAGAAGGTCAAGCAGTCGTAAGTCATGACACTTGGACTGTCATTAAGATCCTAGACTTAAATTCTTTATGTGAGGAACTAGAGTCTAATATTAACAATTACATAAGTTTGAAAAAACAGGTAAAAAAATATTTTCAGGGTAAAACTGTTGAAATAGACTTTACCGAGATAGAACAGCAAACCGATTATACTATGAATATAACTATAGAAAAGTATAAAGAACTGATTCCGTCAATAAGATATAAGCGTGGCTTAATCAACCCCCTCGGTTCATTGATTAAGGCTATTACTGGTAACCTCGACAATGACGATGCTATAGAATACGAAAAATTGATTCAGGAAGTAAAATCAAAACAAAACCATCTTGAGACCAAAATGACGATAGTTGCCGAAATGTTGGGTACATTCACGAAAATGGCTAACTCTACCAAAAGCAATTTTGACCTCATTGAGGAAAGCATTCGAGATATCAATCGTAATCTCAATGACTCTAAATTAATACAAGCTAATAACAGAGTCGTTCACATCTATAATGCATATACACATAACTTTCAAACCCTCTACTTAAAACTAAATGAGATTGAAACAGCCATTGCTTTTGCTAAAGTTAAACTATTACACCAATCAGTTGTAGACACAGACGAACTAATAGCATTGTTACAGAAAATTGAGAAAACTGAGAAACTTGTATTTACTGTAAACATGGAAAACATTGTTAAAATAGAGCAGTGTATAGAGATGAAAGCGTACATAAAACAAAATCAGATAAAATTTATTATGCATATTCCTTTAATACAAAATGAGGTTTTTAACTATATAAAATTGATTCCTTTACCTGTTCGTAATCCAGACACCGGCCTTACCTCCCTAATTATCCCTAAGCACCCCTATATCCTTGTGAAAGGGTTGAAAGCCAAGCCGCTCTCCCAGCCTTGCCGCGAGGTCGACGAAGCCCGTTTCCTGTGCTTCGAAAATGACGCATCACCACTAATTGAAGACAATTGCGTCACCGATCTAATGAAATTTTCCACAAATATTTCAAGTTGCCATCCAGTTCCCGTAATCATTAAGGATGTAAGAGCCGATTTGATACAACCTAATCGCTGGATCATTTATGCAAACTCCGCCACACTCCTTACTAGATATTGCGAAGAGGAAACTACCCAAGACACCATAGCCGGAACATACCTATTAACCATGGATGACGACTGTGAAGTAAAGATAAAAGAATTAAAGCTGAAAAAACACCAAGATCAGGGAAAGAACGTTGTTGATAGCAAGCTCATTCAATTACCTGCGACACTGCGGAACGAGTCAGATTGTACGCATGGGATGAGACCTGTCAACCTTAACGGAGTCGATCTTTCGGATACGCAGTTCCTGAATTACTTATTGCAGAAAAGTGGAAGTGAATTTAGTGATAGTGAAAGCCATTATAGTGCATTAGATCATAGGAGTGTTAGCATAGGAAACCTTATATTTTGTGTAATCCTTGTAATCGGCCTTGTATTAGTAGCATTTAAGCGTAAAATTAAGTTTTTAAGTAAAACTATTCGGGATCATCCCCACCCTGTGGATAATCCCGAACTTGAGGAGGGAGGAGTCATGTCGACAGCCACTGGTCATGGGATATTTGTCTCGCCGTAGGTATCTCAAACCCATGTCTAGACACCCACGCAATATGGCGTGATTATGAGACCACCGGATGCTGACACAGCGACTCCCGGCCACCCAGCGCGTAGACTAAGCTCTAGATTTAATTAACATTTTATTTTGTCATTCTGCTCTTGGTCACTGCGTGACACACTTGTCTTGTATAATTAATTAATATTCAATTAAAATTAGTTTTTAAAAACAAAAAGGACGTTTCCCTAAACAAGTCTAGATTGTTTACTAAGTTTGTTGTATAATTTAGGACCCAAATAATATGAAAAGTGCATTGCAAAAACTGTATTTGTCAGTGGTACGGTGTAAATATTATATGTGTTCCTATTGTTGCGTTTATTATGTACTCGTAAGTTATTGTTTGAAAGAAGAGCGAAATACATCAGTCGAGTGCTAATTGTAGTCTAAGTCTAAGTAACAACTGAACTGACCTTTCGCCACCCGTGGATGTGTTTTTTTGAAAATGGCGTATCGGGCCCTGCGATACAGGTTATCCTAGTGCAGGGTCCACTGGTATTTTGGTATATCTGTAATTTTTTGGTAAATAAAACATTTTTTTTTTTTTTTTGTAGTTCAGTGCTCGTAAATACTTTGAATTCGGAGGGAATGCATCTGAGCCATTATTGAAAGGTACAAGAATTTAATAGTGTCAAGTACAGTCCGCGAATCAATTCGGTGTCAAAATTTTTAACTGGGTGTTGAACGATGCAAGTGAAAACATTCTCTTTTCGGATGAATGTTTGTTTACGAGAATTGGTTTAGTGTAGTGTGCTGGAGTTTGCATTGACAATGGAGGTGGACATTTCGAACAATTGTTAAAATACCTGTAAAGTAAGTGTGAATATCTTTGTAATTAGCAATCACTGTAAACAATTTGGTTCCAAATTTTTAAATTCGGCAAAATTACCTAATTTTTCATTTAACGTTTAGGTTACTTTACAAAATGCAATGTTTTATTCATATGTGTTGCTTTATCAGTCGCAATTAACGTATTTTTGCCGGTCCTGAGCCCGTAAAAATATGAAGGGAAAGTTAGATCCGAAAACTATTTAAAATTATTTCAGAGACAAAGTACTTACCTACTTCGGCTTAAACTACAGTAGTATTGTTTCTGAAAAGTCGGTTCATCTTATTATTATCAATACTTGATAATGATTTCACTGTCCGCTTTCGGTGTAAGTAATAAAATGCCTACCAAGCGACACCATGATCTGACACATTAATCAATGAAGTGTTTGTGAAAATGAAATGGATGTAATAAAATAATAGAGAGGTAATGAGCGCCATTCATTATACAGTAGTGAAAGTGAAATGGATGTATAAAAGTAAGAGAGGTAATGATCGCCGTTCATTGAAAAACGGTGACGTAGTATTTTGATTGTACTAGCGTAGTATGGTGTTTATAATTTGTGTCAGGATATTTGTAATTTTAAACCTGTCGTAGCTATGGCAATATGGCATAAAGAGGTGTACTGACAGCGGATTTACGATGTATGTATAGGTATATATCGCGTGTTGAAATTAAGTTAACTTAAAAGAAGTAGTAGTGTATACAGGGGAGGTGGGTCGCGCGCTCGACCCGCCGCTACCCATGCGGCAAGGGCTATGGTTACATCTATGGTTATCTGCTTACCCTACTAAGTCAAAAGGATGAAGACCATCATTATGAACAACTTTTACTATGGGGCCAACCCAAAATTCGCGAAATAAAATCAAAAGTCCCGCGGCAGAGGGTAACGTGGCCACAATGCTGGCAGCATTGCCTCGCCGAATAGCAATACTCAGCTTTTGAATAGCAATAATAATAAATTTATAAAAATAAATTATTTGTAATTAAAAAAAAAAACATATCTTTGATATCAGCAGAGTGAGCCAAGACAAGTAAAGCGAACGCGAACACGACGGGTCTATCTTGTTTAGTACAAGAGGTCCTATGGCCTCCTTTGACTCCATCATTAGATCAGCTCCATAAGTACCATAATATTATTGCATTGTCACTCGATATACATATGCTTGGAAAATTTCAGCTCAGTCGGAAACCGTGAAGTTTGTAAAATTTAACTTGCAGGATTCCAACTTAGATAGGTACATCCATTGCAAGTTAAATAAAAGCTTGTAAAAATGTTTGTCTAATTGAAATGTTTGTGTGTAGCGAGCGGAGGTGTGCCAATCATCACGAGGCGGCGTGCGGAAACTGTCGGGCGCTCCGCCGTGGTTCTCTCTCATCGACCCCCACCTCCGCCGCATCACCTCACCCTCCACCACGCCCGCCGACCCGACCCCCGCCTCGCGCTCTGCCACACCCCCCACGGTAGCATGCTCCACCGAGCAAGCGGAGGACGTCCTCTGCGCGCTGACAGAGCGAGCGCGCGTCCTCCGCAGTACGCGCGCGGCGGACGTCTGCCGCCACCTACCGGCCGCGCCGCGAGCCAAGCCGGAACATCTGCAGCAAATCTGGGAGAGGATGGTGACAGCGGCTAAAGGCAAGCTTGAGGCTTTAATCGCCGGCGGCGACTCGGAAGCGGGATTACAGGTGAGGCATTTATACATATAATCTACCCTCAAAAAATTATAAATGTACATTATTTATTATTGTTGTTACACGGTGTTACTAAGTTAATTAGTGATTGAGGGCTCACACACATAAACACTATGCAGCGTCGTATCTGATACGACGCGACATCGTTTCACGATACGCCGTCGTATATAACGTGTCATACGTTGTGACGTCGCATTTTGAAACGATGTCGTGTCGTAGCATCGTGAAATAATGTCGCGTCGTAGCATCGTGAAACTATGGTGCATCGTAGTACCGTGAATCGAGGTCGCGTCGTAGCACCGTGAAACGATGTCGAGTTTTAGCACCGTAAAACGATGTCGAGTTTTAGCACCGTAAAACGATATCGCGTCGTAGCACCGTGAGACGATGTCGCGGCTTAGCACTGTGAGACGATGTCGCGTCGTAGCACCGTGAGACGATGTCGCGGCTTAGCACTGTGAGACGATGTCGCGTCGTAGCACCGGCCACCGTGAGACGATGTCGAGTTTTAGCACCGTGAAACGATGTCGTGACGTAGCACCGTGAAACGATGTCGCGGCTTAGCACCGTGAGACGATGTCGCGTCGTAGTACCGTGAAACGATGTCGCGGCTTAGCACCGTGAGACGATGTCGCGTCGTAGTTCCTTGAAACGATGTCGCGGCTTAGCACCGTGAGACGATGTCGCGTCGTAGTACCGTGAAACGATGTCGCGTCGTAGCACCGTGAGACGATGTCGCGGCTTAGCACTGTGAGACGATGTCGCGTCGTAGCACCGGCCACCGTGAGACGATGTCGCGGCTTAGCACTGTGAGACGATGTCGCGTCGTAGTTCCTTGAAACGATGTCGCGGCTTAGCACCGTGAGACGATGTCGCGTCGTAGTTCCTTGAAAAGATGTCGCGGCTTAGCACCGTGAGACGATGTCGCGTCGTAGTACCGTGAAACGATGTCGCGGCTTAGCACTGTGAGACGATGTCGCGTCGTAGCACCGTGAGACGATGTCGCGGCTTAGCACTGTGAGACGATGTCGCGTCGTAGCACCGGCCACCGTGAGACGATGTCGCGGCTTAGCACTGTGAGACGATGTCGCGTCGTAGCACCGTGAGACGATGTCGCGGCTTAGCACTGTGAGACGATGTCGCGTCGTAGCACCGTGAAACGATGACGCGTCGTAGCACCGTGAAACATGTCGAGTTTTAGCACCAAAGGCGTCGTAGCACCGTGAAACGATGTCGCGGATTAGTACTGTGAGACGATGTCGCGTCGTAGCACCGTGAAACGATGTCGCGTCGTAGCACTGTGAAACGATGTCGAGTTTTAGCACCGTGAAACGATGTCGTGACGTAGCACCGTGAAACGATGTCGCGGCTTAGCACCGTGAGACGATGTCGCGTCGTAGTACCGTGAAACGATGTCGCGGCTTAGCACCGTGAGACGATGTCGCGTCGTAGTTCCTTGAAACGATGTCGCGGCTTATCACCGTGAGACGATGTCGCGTCGTAGTACCGTGAAACGATGTCGCGGCTTAGCACCGTGAGACGATGTCGCGTCGTAGTACCGTGAAACGATGTCGCGGCTTAGCACCGTGAGACGATGTCGCGTCGTAGCACCGTGAAACGATGTCGCGTCGTAGCACCGTGAAACGATGTCGCGTCGTAGTACCGTGAAACGATGTCGCTATTTCAATATTTGTATATTTCTACCTTTTGTACTGGTTTTCCTAACTAATCGTCTACACGAAATGCTTCATAACTTTGTCTTTGTTTATATCTTTTATGATCTGGCTTTTATGAACAATTTCAACCTTTTGCTTAACTAACTTATTATTATTCTATGTTTATTCTCTACGGCTCACTATTTGTTTGCATAGCACAGGGACTTCTCAGGTATACAGAATGTCCCAAAACTCAGCGCTATACCGGCAATGCTAGAACATCCAGTATACATGGGCCGCCTGTCTGTCTGTGTGTCTGTCACCAGTCACCAGGCTGTATCTCATGAACCGTGATAGCTAGAAAGTTGAAATTTTCACAATGATGTATTTCCGTTGCCGCTATAACAACAAAATACTACAGAATAAATTAATCTTCCTGCTTTTCTGTTTCCTGAGAGATATAATCTAAAGCTTTTCAAGGTCAGAGTAAATAGATATCTTCTAGGTCTGCGTGCTACATCTTCGACCACAACGTCGCTTACCATCAGGCGAGTCAAAAAATATATTTAAAGGGGGCTCCCATACAACAATGTGATTTGCCTTTTTTTACTCCATATTATAAGAGAGGCTTGAATATTCACAGAATCTTTAATTGTAAAGGTGACGTCCACAAGTGGTATATTATTCAGAGAAAAATTGAACCAAGATGATATATACATCATTTGAAAGTTTGTTTAATGGGCTTCCCAAAAATATTTAATTTAGATTTTTTCACCCCTCCATTTTTTTTTAATGTGAAAAATAAGTTGTATGAAAAATAACAATACAACTTATTACTTTTTCTAGTTTAACAATGATAAAGTGCTTCTATCGTTATTTTACTTGCATTCGTAGCTGATTCTTTCACATTCATCACTTAATTTGCTAAAATTAATAATTATAACCTACCAGTGTGACCAGTTAGTAGGTACAATGTGACAAAAAAACACTTTAAGAGTGTGTGTAATTGGTAAAAATGCTTTTATTTAACAATTTGAAGGTTACTTAATCAGGGTTGATAGAGATAAACTACCTATTGAGCCAAATATATTTATTTATCCTTGTAAATTCATAAATAATTTTAAAAAAATAGGAGGGCTCTTTTTTGTTTTTAACTGTTGTAATAGACTCAGAAAAATATGAACTTTCTCGAAATGTAACGAGTGTTGTGGTTAGAATTTTTGATTATTATTATACCAGCCTCCATACATTTTGTGGACATGTCCTTTACTTCAAAAATAAATTAAATCAAGAGTGGCTCCCTTACAGATAAAATAGTCATTTATTCATAACACCAATTGTTACAAATAATTTGTTAATAGTATGGAACCCTTCGTACTCAAGTCCGACTCGCACTTGGCTGATTTAATTTATCTTAGTTCATGATTTATCAATGTTATTTATGTCTTTCATGTCATACTCAATACGGAACCATAGGGGACCCATGTGAGTCTATAATATTATTTTTATTGTATTCTATTTGACCGACTACCAAGGAAAGGTTGTTTTTTGACGCTTCTTTTCACATCTTTTCTCTACTATAAAAATGAGATCTTACGCGCTGTTTGTACGCTTAAATCTTTTAATTATTTTATACTATATATAACGGCACTGAACTCACGTGTGGGGAAAGTCGTAACGACTATAGTTTCGGTCGCATTCGACGACCTTTCTCAAGTTGGCGAGTGCTAGCATGCGGAGCCGTCTCGCAATGCACTGCGGGCAGCGGCACGTAGCGCTCGCGATGACAGCGGTTGCGGTGGTGGGGCGGGGCGGGTAGAAAGGATTGTTGTGTCGGCCCGACCCGCCCCCGCCCCACCACCGCAACCGCTGTCATCGCGAGCGCTACGCGCTGCAGCCCGCAGTTGCCCGTTGGCCAGCGTTGAGAGTGGTAGTGTTTAGTGCTTCGCCTCCGCAATTAACAGTGCAACACAGAATTCGCCTTCCGCCTTCCAGCGGTTGGGTCGAGTCTCGTACGAGACTCCACCCCACTGCCAGCGAAGCGCGCACCGCGAAAACGTCCACCACGTCGCGTCGCCACGTGTGAACCTTGCACTCCGCCGGTCTAGGCGTTGAGAGCAGGGTCGCGCGCGCCGCCGCCACCCACGCGCAGGAATTCTGCGCCCCGCTGCCCTCCTCTCCGCTGCCCGCTGTCCATATCGGACGGTTGTCCAGCGAGAGGCCGCGCGGGTCAATCCAGCCGCCAACCGCCGTGGTTTCACCCACAGCCGCCAACGGCTCTGATTCACACGGATAAAGAAATAAAACCGTGAGTTAGTACCGGCCGCCAACGACACTGATTCACCCCGGCCGCCAATGGCCGTGATACCACCCGGCTGCTAATAGCCGTAAACCACGTAAAATTCCAACCGCCAAGTTCGTCGAATCGACCAAAAAAATTTGGTCCCGCGGTCCGTGCGGCTCAAGCTGTCAAGTACCTTGACGCGGCCCAAAAAGTGGGTGCCGCCATCCGTGCAGCCTAAGCCTCCAGAAAGTTTGACTCGGCCCAAAAAGTTGGCCGCAGTTATAACTATAGAATATAATACCAGTGTCCGAGCCTTAAGGGTCGACGGGCAGTTTACTGTGCGACATACGCCGCCCTCTCCGTTAAGCGTCCCTTTGAGCTGATCAGGTTAGCTGGGCCTTCACCGGTTTCGCCGGTGATCTCACTTGGCTGGCCTTGTATCGCCGTGGGGCGTGGAGTGGTGGTAGTGTGGGATGCACCACTGCTAAATTACGGAAATGTCGACCTCGGAGGAGGACGGGAAGACAGGACAACCAGCATCACCTGCGCTACAAGATTCGCCGGCACCAACGCTGCGCGACCGATTACAAGATGAGCACCTGGTAGTCAGCAGGGACCTCTTCGACCCGGAGAGGTCTACAATCATGCCGGCAACACTTGCGTCACGCAGCGTACCGCGAGCCCAAGCATGGACAGCAAGCGGCATATTTCGGGGTGTCGCCAGCTCCTTAGCGAATTCCGGACGGAAGGGCCTGCGCCGCGCGACACCATTGTCTAGCGTTGCCAGGAAGAAGCGACTGAAGGGCTCGCCTGACGCCAAGCACGAAGAAAAGAAGCCACGGAAGGAGTCGGAGACACCACCGCCGAACCCACAACAATCGCAATCAAAGATTCCCGTGCCTGTGGTGCGCGTCGTGCATCGCGACGCACTACAGGCCGCTGCACCGCGACCACGACGCGCACCACGTCACCAACCGGAGCCGACGGGTGTCGTAGACATACCGATACCCGCCCCGAGGGCGATTCAACCACCACCGGAGCAGAAAGCTCGCGCCGGACCGAGCCGAGAAATCCCTGGTGTTCCTCACCAGGGATTTCTCGGAGACCTCCCGTTACCACCACCGCTGACCATGCCGACCTCATCATCGTCTACCTCATTAAAGGCGATGTCAATGACGCCGACTCGCCCAGTGGTACAATTACAAGAACCCAACAGGCTCCTTTCGATGGATCGAAAACCGAACCGGACCTCAGAACAACCGGAGGCTAAACCTACAGAGCAACCTCAATCCCAACGTGAAGCTACGTCATATGCGGCACTGGAGTCGGTGCCAATGGATGCTGCACCCATGCCCAGCCCGCCATCGCCACCGCCGGCGGCGGCCGCTGCATATGCGGCGGCGCTAGCCACGCCGCCACCACTGCCGCGAATGTCACCACGTACATCGCCACGTATGTCGCCACAGCCGAGAGTAAACATACCGCCAGCGTGCGCTGCTGCGCCAGCACAAAGGAACGTGCGCATGGGCAAACATCCAGCCATCATCGTCGATGTATTCCCCGAGTGGCACGTCCACCTGGCAGCATTAAAAGCCAGGTTGGGCCATGCACCGAATGCCCGCCCGCTAGATAAGGGCATTATATTCCACCCAAAGACGCCGGAGGAATACCGAACGGTGCAAAAATACATGACGGAGTTAGATGAGAAGCCCGGGGCCCCACACTGGCACTGTTATTCGATGGACCAGGACAAGCCACAGAAAGTGGCACTATGGGGTCTACCTGCAGATACGGATCCAGCGACAATTGTGGGGGCCCTTAAGGACTTGGGGTTCCCGGCGATATTCGCAAAGGACCTCCCCAGAAGACGGGCTACCCAAAAGGTGGTCTACCATATACAACTGGAACCTATGGGAAGGGACCTGTTGGACAAACTATATACGACAACAGAGGTCCTCAATATGCCGCGGGTGGTTATAGAGGCGTGGCGCGGGACATCCACCGTCCCGCAATGCCATAGGTGCCAACTGTTCGGATACGCGAGCACCAACTGCCACCGACCGCAGAAGTGCGTGAGATGCGCTGGTCCGCATTTCGGCAAAGACTGCCCGAGAGACCTCACGACGCCAGCCACTTGTGCCAATTGCCAAGGAAGGCACCCAGCGAACAGCCGCACGTGCGCGGTATTCAGGGCTGAAGCCAGGAAACGCAAAATTAAGATTCCTGGCGACCACCGCCCACCTATACAAGAAGACCGCACACAGACGCAGAGGCTCAGCTCCCATCAGAGAGGGGCACCAATGGCTGGACCGCAGAGGGGGGCAGCTCGCCCCCAACCGATGCCACAACCCGGTGGCAGCAGGGGACTACCGCCTGGGTGGAACTGGCCGCCGGCACAAGTGGCGCCAACGACATTGGCACCTCCAGCTAACATGCCAACAGAAAAAAGAGGCACCCAGACAATCACAAGGGGTAGGAGCAGAAGTAGGAGGGGCAGAGCGCAAACCCCTCTGGCGGCATCGACTCCAATCCCACAGACGGGGGGGCTACCAATTTTCAATCCCTTCGCCCCTTTGGCCTTATTCGCGTCAGAGGACGAGAACGCCCTCCCTCCAACCACCACAGCCAACCGGCCCAAAAAGGCGAAAAAGAAAGCGCCGAAAAAGAAGCCAACCAAGGCAGATCAAAGGCATGCCACACAACCAGCGACCCAACCCGGGATGGAGGAGACCCCCGGTCCCTCCACGGCGGGACCCCCGCCGCCACCGCCACCACCACCAGCAGTAGCTGCAGCGCCAAGGGCCGTTGACATACCGGCACCAGCGTCTCACCCTCAACCACAGCCTAGAGCCACCACCACCAATGAGGAGGGGCCCAGACCTCCGATTCCTCCAAAAAAGACGGCCCCTAGGAGAAGGAGGCGGGCTACATCAGCGCCACCGTCACCGACAGAAGAGAGGGTAGGCCGGCAGGGGGTGAGGGTCCGATTTGCCCAAGCCCCTCAGGCCGTTCGCCCAACCGCACAAACCAATCAACCCCGCCATGCTCCGCCGGCGGCGGTGCTAATGAGACAGGCTCCAGGCGGGTGGCAACCTTGGCCACCATCACAGCAGAGCCAGCCAATCATCTATGGACCTCCTGGCCTCACAGGCCCGAGGCTCAGACTACCGCAACCACAAGCCCAACCTCGGGCTTACCCCCGCATCATTACGGCGGGGACACCGGCGAATGCCCAACGCGGGGAGCCCATCTGCGCAATGATGGGTGCCCTGGTGGGCCTACTTGCCGCCATCGCATCCGGCGAAGATCTCCGGGAAGCGGCGATGCGCGGATTGGCCACTATTCAAGGACTCTATTATGGATAGTCGCCATCTGCGCATACTATACTGGAACGCCGGGGGGATAAGGAATAAGATCCCGGCGCTTCGTCTTCTCGCCCGGTCGCAGGACATACACATAGTCCTCCTGGGCGAGACCAAGCTAACACCGAAGCAGGAGTTGGGGATGTCGGGCTACTTCGTGTATCGCCGGGATGAAGTCTCTCCCCGGGGCCCGGCTTATCGTGGAACGGCGGCCCTGGTGAGGAGGGACGTAATACACGAAGAGCTTGAGCATCCTAAATTCAAGCAGATAAGAACCACCGGAGTCAGAGTACGGGTGGCAGGACGCGAAACAAATATCTTCGCGGGCTACCGCCCTCCGGTGAACGCACCCTTGACCGCAGAAGATCTTGACGCCATCTTCGCCGAAAAGTACCCAACGCTACTTGCGGCCGACCTCAACGCCAAACACGTGTCGTGGGGGTCGCATAGCAACACAGCGCAGGGGAAGAGGCTGATGCACGCCACGGAAACCAGGGGAATCACCGTGGTGGGACCGGACTCACCATCTCACGTACCGACGAACCCGCACCATAGGGCCGACGTACTGGATATCGTGCTGCACAAGGGGATCGATGCGCCATTGCTCGTGGAGGTAATTTACGACCTAGACGAGCCGCATCTCCCCTTGCTGATCACAATCGGAGGGCCGACGTCCTGTGCTCGACCTCGATTCGTCCGATTCAAGACGGACTGGTCTAAGTTCCAGAGAGAACTCCAATCGCTGACAGTCGGGAACCTGAGCACCGCAGAAGAGGTGGAAGAATGCGCGTGCTCGCTGACCAAGGCGATTGTAGCGGCGAAGGACTCAGCCACCACGGAGTTGCCACGAACAGCATGGCGCGAAGAGCTGCCTTCGAACCTAAGAGCGGTACGCAACGAGAAGCGGAAACTCAGACAGCTGTGGGCCCACACACGCTGTCCAAGGACGAAGAGGCAGTTGAACGCCATAACAGAGAGATTCGCAGAGCTGGTAAGGGTCTGGAGGGGCACCACCTGGGACGCACACATAGCCCAGTGTGAAGAGGACAAGACCAACCTGTACAGTCTCAACCGCCACCTGACCCAGGCTAAAGCGTCAGTTTGCCCGCTGCTAGACAGCACAGGGCAGCGGCGTTATTCAGCCTTAGAGAGGGCAGAGCTCCTAGCTGACCATTTGGAAGGTCAGTTCAAGCTGCACCCGGTCCCAGTTGAAGCCTCAGACGACGTCAGGGAACATCACCAGCGAATCGCACGGGAGGTGTCAGAATTCCTACGGTCCCCGGCTACACCATTGGGAGGGGAGGACTTTATATCCCCAATGGAGGTGGTCCGAGCCGCGAGGAGACTTAATGTGAAGAAGGCACCGGGTCATGACGGGATCTCCAACGCCGCCCTCCGGAGGATGCCAGCGAAGGGCTTAGTCTGTCTGACCCGGTTATTCAACGGAATTCTGAGAACAGGACACTTCCCTACGAATTGGAAGACTGGAAAGGTGATCGTTCTACCGAAGCCCGGCAAGGATAGAAGGCAACCGTCCAGTTACCGACCAATAACGCTGCTGCCACACGTGTCAAAGCTGTTCGAGCGTTTGATGTTGCGGAGATTGCGCCCCCACTTCACACCAAGGGAGGAGCAATACGGATTCCGAGCACATCACTCCACCACGCTCCAGCTGACGCGAGTGCTGCACCACCTAACCAGCGAGTTGAACCGAGGACGACACTCTGTGGCCGTCTTCTTAGACGTCGAGAAGGCCTTTGATCGGGTGTGGCACGAGGGCCTTATCCATAAGTTGATGCGCACCACGGCGCCACCCGCGCTAGTCCGAGTCGCGGCGTCATCCCTTGAAGGCCGCCAGTTCTACGTGTCCGTCGAGGACGTCAGCTCCGGACACAGAAGAATTGCTGCGGGAGTTCCTCAGGGGAGTTGCACATCACCATTCTACTATGCCATATATACGGACGACATACCGATCCTGGAAGACCTCAGGCCTGGAGAACGGGGAGTCGTCCTCGCCCTCTTCGCGGACGACAGCGCTTACATAGCGTCGTCCAGGAGCGACAGAATAGCCGCTGGCAGGATCCAACGAGTCCTAAACATCCTGCCAGAATGGCTCGATAAGTGGAGGATTGCCGTCAACGTGGGTAAGACGGCAGCGCTGCTGACCGGTAACACAACAAGACGACCAATATCGATAAAGCCACTGCAGCTTAGAGGACAAGACATCGCGTGGGAAAACAACTGCAAGTACCTGGGTGTCTACATCGACCGGACCCTTCGCATGAGCTCGCAGACCTTGCACGCCGTTCACCAGGCGAAGGCTGCTCGAGCTCTGCTGCGGCCCGTGCTGAGCTCTAAGCTGCCACTGAAAACCAAGGTGTCGATTTACAAGACCTACATTCGTTCCCGGCTGACTTACGCAGCGCCCGCTTGGTACGCGCTCTGCTCAGCCAGCCAGAAGAAAAAGATGCAAGTGGTGCAAAACGTCGCTCTGCGGATGATCTCAGGAGCCGGCCGGTACGTTCGCAATGACGTTATCGCCCGGGACGTGCGAATCGAAACGGTGGGGGAGTTCGTGGCTCGTCTGTCACGCGGCATGTTTGACCGCGCAGACAATGGGCCACACCCCCACCTGAACAACATTGCGCCGCTTCATGCACGCCCTCCTGACGAACGTACATGGCGTGCCCTCCCTAGAGATCTCCTCCTGGCTGGCCCGGACACATGGCAGAACTCTGAGGAACCAAGCGGCATCCAGAATAGAGATGAGGCCCAAACTAAGAAGAAGAAAGTACCACCAAGCCAAAGAATGGCCACCCCATTACAACCAAGCCAAGATGTGGCCAACGATGGCCATACAAGTGGCTAGCGAGGGTGCTGAGAGAAACCGCCCGTCCTCGCGGACGGGAAGGGTACTCGCACCCTCCCAACATTGCCCCTCAGCTAGATAGCTGAGGCGTCCAGCCGCCGAAGAGAGCGAAAGCTCGAGTCGGCATCCTTACCCTCGCCAAACACGGGGGGGAAGAACCCGAATGAAATGAATGATGCAGCCCGCAGTGCATTGCGAGACGGCTGCGCGTGCTAGCACTCGCCAACTTGAGAAAGGTCGCCGAATGCGACCGAAACTATAGTCGTTACGACTTTCCCCCACACGTGAGTTCAGTCCCGTTATATATAGTATAAAATGTGTGAAAACCACGTTAATTTCCATAGTAAAATCTTTTAATTATTGTAGTATTGTAACAATTTCTAATAATAATAAAATTGTATCGAAATGATTAACGTAATTGGTTTCATTGACATGTTGATTGAAATAAATAATTGAATTGAAATTATTTTGATGCGGTTTTAAGCAATAGACAATTGAAAAGAATAGTATAATAATCAATGTTCATACATGCATAATATACAGACAGGAGAGCCTCGATTAACCGGATTAATTCGTGTGGATAACCGAAAATCCAGGTGAAATATATCCGGATGTTTTATTGTCCGGATCGAATGAATAAAAAAGTTTTTTTTTTATTATCTTAGACTAACTTAACTTAAAATATTTTTTTCTCTTTTGTAATGAGTCAGTAATATTTATTTTAAGCGATATCGCCACATCAAAATTTCTAATTTTAGAAATCGCGCGGCGACACGGCGCTGCGGATTACTCTTAACAATAAAAACAATTCGCGAAGAGCAGAGAAAGAGCCGGCGCCGGCGGATTATGAAATTTCTGATGTGTCCGTATATGTACGGATACAACAAGAAATATAAATTTTGTAGACCTTGAGTAGTCCGGATAATCACGAATCCGTATAACTGAGAGTCGAATAATTGGGGTTCTGCTGTACATATTTGTATTCATATGTAGGAACATTGAATATTATAGTAGAGAAAAGCTGATTTGTTGTTTAGTTTGTATGATAATGCATGTTTTAGTAGCAAGTGACGTCATTCTATATTCAAGACGGTGGATGGGCCAAGTTGGTGGACGGGTTAAAATGGCGGATTAAGCATGTGTACTTCCATGTTATAGGTATTGAAGGAAAAGATTTGCTGAGTTTATTGCGAAAAGTCTTGTTTATTTGTTTGTGTCGTTGTTTCAACCTGTAAAAAATGTAAATTCATTCATCAGGCAGTATGTAGTCAAAGGCAAACCTATACGGAATACAAAAGAAACCTTTTGACCGTCAAAGTCACCTGTAGTTTACCAACATTTTCGGGTGCCGACGATGTCTATGGTCGTCAAAAATCGGGCCCCATAATTTAAAATTTAAAATATAATAATTGAGGAGCGACGGTCGAAAGGCTTCTGAGTATTAATTCCTAAGTAGAAATAAATGTAGCAATTTTGGGATATTGCAATTATATTTATTAAAATATGGGAGTGGATGTTCGTTGTCATGTCTTTGTGTGTCATATTGTACTGCATTTTATAACCCAATGTCTAACATACTTTAATACGATCATAATATTATGTCGCGTTGTTGTTTAGTTTGTATGATAATGCATGTTTTAGTAGCAAGTGACGTCATTCTATATTCAAGATGGTGGATGGGCCAAGTTGGTGGACGGGTTAAAATGGCGGATTAAGCATGTGTAGCGACACAATATCGACATCGATGTGTTGTAAGACGGACGCGCGGCGATTGATCGACTACACTGGGTTTGACTGATCGGTTGAAAAGACCGCCTGTGTCCATGTTTAGTTATTTATTCATCCATCCATCAGCCATAGGCCTTTTCTATGGATCTACAATAAGACCGGTTGGCAGCGGCTTGCATTCAGCGCGATCCTGCGGTCTTAATGAAGTCATCCGTCCACCTTGTAGGTGGACGTACTACTCTGCGCTTGGCGGTGCGTGGTCTCCACTCGAGAACTTTATCCCCATCGGTCATCAGTCCTACCCGCTATGTGCTCTGCCCATTGCCACTTCAACTTGCCAATCAGCTCGGCTATGTCGGTAACTTTGGTTCTTCTACGTATCTCCTTCCTGATTCGATCTCGCAGAGAGACTCCGAGCATAGCCCTCTCAGTAGCTCGTTGTGCTACTTGGAGCTTATTAATTAGGCCATAGTTAAAGACCACGTTTCAGTGTCATAAATCATCACTGGCAACACACTGGTCGAACACTTTAGACTTGAGGCACTGAGGTATGTCGGACAAGAAGACGCTACGCAATTTTCCGAACGCTGCCCAGCCGAGTTGGATTCGGCGATTGGCCTCTTTGTTGAAGTCGGACCTACCTAACTGGACTACTTGTCCTAGGTAGACGTACGAGTCAACGGCTTCAAGAACCAAGCTCCCAACAGTATATGCATGATGACAGGGTGGGGACTGACTGACCAAAAAATCAATAATGAAATTGGCCCGTGAGTTAGGTTATCAAAAAATTGGACGCTTATTTTTTCTTTTGTCAATCAAACAACAAATGACAAATTTAAACCTTGTCAAAGTTTGGGAGTGGGGGTTGTGACGTCACTTCTCTTACAGAAGTATATACATTTGTATGGCACTTGTGACGTCACGCGGAACTTTGACGGGCTATATCTTCATCAGTGTTTGTTTAATTGACCAAAGAAAAAATACGTGTCTAATATTTTTTGATAGTCTATCTGACGGACTAATTACATTTTTTTAGTCATAATGCCTATTATATGTTATTTATTGGTATTAGTGTATGATCATGACCGTGACCGTGACCGTGTGCCGGCAGGCGGACGCGCGGCTGACTCGCTCCGAGTGGCGCTTGATCGACGCACTGTTGCTGTTCGACGACACCGGCGCCTTGCGAGTAGTGAGGTATACTCCGCGCCACACAAGTCGGCGGATGGCAAGTTAGGCGCAGAACGCTGCGCAAAAGGCAAAATATAGGTATGCGTGGGAGCCAGAGTGACGACCCCGGAGCACACCCGCCCGCCAACCTCATGCCTCCCGCGCGCTCCCTACTCCCGTACTCACCACTACGCCACTTGCGTAGGCATTGTGCACACATGCGCAATAATTAGCGAATTACGGCGAAATTTCATCTGAGGCTAACTTCTCATCCGCCGACTTGTGTGGCGCTGTTGCGTTACCTATAAAGGCTTTATCAAACACAGGCGGTACGAGCGGTAGAGCGGTACGAGCGGTAAAGGGCGGTACGGCAGTACCGCGACCGGACCTGTGTGAGCCCTTCTTATATAACCAGTACAATACAGATGCCCGCCCGTCTGCTATACCGCTCGTACCGCCTGTGTGTAAAGGAGCCTTAATTGTACCTCCTTTCTACCGAGACGCATTTGTGTTCGGATATTTGCTAATACTCGTAACTTACCGTATATGTTCAATAGTGTAGTTGACGATATTCTTTATGATGTCCTCTTGTAACAGCTAACCATAAACAGCGCCGATTACCGAAAACAAGAATTAAAATTACAAGCATATTTATATTCTTGCTAGACAAAGAGTCACTGCAAATAATTGTCATATATTTGCCATTATTATTTTTTTTTTTATATAGGTTTGCAAACGGGTTGATGCAGTACATACATAATTTTACATCTTAAATCTTAACTATTTACTTGCGAAGCTGATCAACCTTCTTAGAGCAAACACAACATGCGTATAATGATTGTGTTTCACAAAAGAAAAGAAAAAAAAAATATCCATAAGCAATAACTAATAAAATTAATATGACATTCAAAACAAATTTATTATATTATGCTTTGTGGGAAAGGGACAAGATATACCCTCTTTCCCTACCAAAATCCTGACAAGCTTATATCTCTGAACTTGATGAGCCAATTTTTTCAGTTTACGAATCATAATCATTTGCAGAATTAACTAATCCTAATGATTACCTGTCAACTACCCTATTGTACAGCAATAAGTATTTTTTTCTTTTCATTAATTAGTATGCGAGTTGTTATTTTCTTAAATTGATTGTTGAGGGGGTATAATGCTTCTTCCTTGGTGATTCCCATATTGGAGCTGCCTACTTATATCAGTAGTTCTCATTTCTATGTCGTGTTGTGCAGAGAGGAGCACGCGCGGCGCGCGGAGCCGCTGCGGGCGCTGGTGGCCGTGTTCCACCTCGTGCAGCTCTACCGGCTGGAGGAGGGGGGCGAGGGCGGGGGCGAGGGCGGCGACGGGGGGTGGCGAGCCGCCGCCGCCGCCTACCGCCGCCGCGGCCGCCTCGCCTCCGCTGTGCTGCTGCAGCGACGCTGGCACGACCTCAAGCTGCAGGTGACTGTAGGGTGGGGGTTGGGGGGCAGTGGCGGGTGGCGCGCCTCCGCCGTGCTGCTGCAGCGACGATAGAGAAAGAAAGATACCCAATGGTAGAAAGTAGGAGAGAGAAAGAGAGAGAGAGTAGGTAGAGCCCAAGCACATGCGCGTGGTATTCTTGTTATGCAGTGAAGTAAACATTGTGAACGTCGTGAAATTAGCTGAAATACGTACGAAGTTTCGCTTGTTCCGCGCGGAGGGACTCCACCTCACTATTTATCTATTTCAAATATGTGATGTATTGGTACAGACGCGGTGCCGGCTGGTGGAGGCGGCGCGCTCGGGCGAGTCGGCGGACGATGTGGAGGAGGCGGGAGGAGGCGGGCCCGCGCCGCTCCACCTCGCTGTGGCCCGGCGGTATCCACACGTGGTGCTGGCGCCGCTGCCCGCCTGGCGCCACCTGGTGGACTCGCGGGCGGTGGTGGAGGAGTGTCACCTGGTGAGTCCCCCGTCTAGCTGGAGGAGCCTGGCGCCACCTGGTGGACTCGCGGGCGGTGGTGGGGGAGTGTCACCTGGTGAGTCCCCCGTCTAGCTGGAGGAGCCTGGCGCCGCCTGGTGGACTCGCGGGCGGTGGTGGAGGAGTGTCACCTGGTGAGTCCCCCGTCTAGCTGGAGGAGCCTGGCGCCACCTGGTGGACTCGCGGGCGGTGGTGGAGGAGTGTCACCTGGTGAGTCCCCCGTCTAGCTGGAGGAGCCTGGCGCCGCCTGGTGGACTCGCGGGCGGTGGTGGAGGAGTGTCACCTGGTGAGTACCCCGTCTAGCTGGAGGAGCCTGGCGCCGCCTGGTGGACTCGCGGGCGGTGGTGGAGGAGTGTCACCTGGTGAGTCCCCCGTCTAGCTGGAGGAGCCTGGCGCCACCTGGTAGACTCGCGGGCGGTGGTGGAGGAGTGTCACCTGGTGAGTCCCCCGTCTAGCTGGAGGAGCCTGGCGCCACCTGGTGGACTCGCGGGCGGTGGTGGAGGAGTGTCACCTGGTGAGTCCCCCGTCTAGCTGGAGGAGCCTGGCGCCACCTGGTGGACTCGCGGGCGGTGGTGGAGGAGTGTCACCTGGTGAGTCCCCCGTCTAGCTGGAGGAGCCTGGCGCCACCTGGTGGACTCGCGGGCGGTGGTGGAGGAGTGTCACCTGGTGAGTCCCCCGTCTAGCTGGAGGAGCCTGGCGCCGCCTGGTGGACTCGCGGGCGGTGGTGGAGGAGTGTCACCTGGTGAGTCCCCCGTCTAGCTGGAGGAGCCTGGCGCCACCTGGTGGACTCGCGGGCGGTGGCGGAGGAGTGTCACCTGGTGAGTCCCCCGTCTAGCTGGAGGAGCCTGGCACCGCCTGGTGGACTCGCGGGCGGTGGTGGAGGAGTGTCACCTGGTGAGTCCCCCGTCTAGCTGGAGGAGCCTGGCGCCACCTGGTGGACTCGCGGGTGGTGGTGGAGGAGTGTCACCTGGTGAGTCCCCCGTCTAGCTGGAGGAGCCTGGCGCCGCCTGGTGGACTCGCGGGCGGTGGTGGAGGAGTGTCACCTGGTGAGTCCCCCGTCTAGCTGGAGGAGCCTGGCGCCACCTGGTGGACTCGCGGGCGGTGGTGGAGGAGTGTCACCTGGTGAGTCCCCCGTCTAGCTGGAGGAGCCTGGCGCCACCTGGTGGACTCGCGGGCGGTGGTGGAGGAGTGTCACCTGGTGAGTCCCCCGTCTAGCTGGAGGAGCCTGGCGCCGCCTGGTGGACTCGCGGGCGGTGGTGGAGGAGTGTCACCTGGTGAGTCCCCCGTCTAGCTGGAGGAGCCTGGCGCCACCTGGTGGACTCGCGGGCGGTGGTGGAGGAGTGTCACCTGGTGAGTCCCCCGTCTAGCTGGAGGAGCCTGGCGCCACCTGGTGGACTCGCGGGCGGTGGTGGAGGAGTGTCACCTGGTGAGTCCCCCGTCTAGCTGGAGGAGCCTGGCGCCGCCTGGTGGACTCGCGGGCGGTGGTGGAGGAGTGTCACCTGGTGAGTCCCCCGTCTAGCTGGAGGAGCCTGGCGCCGCCTGGTGGACTCGCGGGCGGTGGTGGAGGAGTGTCACCTGGTGAGTCCCCCGTCTAGCTGGAGGAGCCTGGCGCCACCTGGTGGACTCGCGGGCGGTGGTGGAGGAGTGTCACCTGGTGAGTCCCCCGTCTAGCTGGAGGAGCCTGGCGCCACCTGGTGGACTCGCGGGCGGTGGTGGAGGAGTGTCACCTGGTGAGTCCCCCGTCTAGCTGGAGGAGCCTGGCGCCACCTGGTGGACTCGCGGGCGGTGGTGGAGGAGTGTCACCTGGTGAGTCCCCCGTCTAGCTGGAGGAGCCTGGCGCCACCTGGTGGACTCGCGGGCGGTGGTGGAGGAGTGTCACCTGGTGAGTCCCCCGTCTAGCTGGAGGAGCCTGGCGCCGCCTGGTGGACTCGCGGGCGGTGATGGAGGAGTGTCACCTGGTGAGTCCCCCGTCTAGCTGGAGGAGCCTGGCGCCGCCTGGTGGACTCGCGGGCGGTGATGGAAGAGTGTCACCTGGTGAGTCCCCCGTCTAGCTGGAGGAGCCTGGCGCCGCCTGGTGGACTCGCGGGCGGTGGTGGAGGAGTGTCACCTGGTGAGTCCCCCGTCTAGCTGGAGGAGCCTGGCGCCGCCTGGTGGACTCGCGGGCGGTGGTGGAGGAGTGTCACCTGGTGAGTCCCCCGTCTAGCTGGAGGAGCCTGGCGCCACCTGGTGGACTCGCGGGCGGTGGTGGAGGAGTGTCACCTGGTGAGTCCCCCGTCTAGCTGGAGGAGCCTGGCGCCGCCTGGTGGACTCGCGGGCGGTGGTGGAGGAGTGTCACCTGGTGAGTCCCCCGTCTAGCTGGAGGAGCCTGGCGCCACCTGGTGGACTCGCGGGCGGTGGTGGAGGAGTGTCACCTGGTGAGTCCCCCGTCTAGCTGGAGGAGCCTGGCGCCGCCTGGTGGACTCGCGGGCGGTGGTGGAGGAGTGTCACCGGTGAGTCCCCCGTCTAGCTGGAAGAGCCTGGCGCTGCCTGGTGGACTCCCGGGCGGTGGTGGAAAAAAGAAAAAATCGATTAAAAAGCTGATTTTTGTCATGTACAATTTTAATTACAAAATATTAAAGGAAATAAAAATTTATGACCTCAGACGCAAGACCTTCCGGACGTGGACGAAACACCGGTAGGGGGGGAGCCCGAGGAGTGGGGGGCTGTGAGTCGCTCCCCCCTCCCCCGCCCCCACCCCTTCCACCCCCTCGAGCCGGTGCCCGAGGCGGAAGATGATCTCATACTGGTGGAGCGGGAGATAGAAACCGTCGACCTGCTGGGGGCAGACGATGATGATGATTGTGCACAGGTGAGATATATCCTAAACTATGTTATATTAAGGGGTTTACTAGATTCTTGGACTTAAGTGGTAGCTGCACAACCCTAGCAAGACTCAAGACTACGCGCCGAGCGAAGGGACAACACTAGCGACGCTACAGAATAACGTATTTTGTATTATTATCGATTATAACGACGATAATCTAAAAAAACCAAGCATTTTTGATACATGCGATTTGTTTAGACTTTCGACAAAAAATATGAAAAAGCTGTTTTTTTTGCGTTTTCAGTTGATCCCACAGTAAAAGTTATTCAAAATTTGCCATAGATGTCACCGCTTAAGGCTCCGACACCGGGAGACAAACACATTGTATTTACTCGGGACCCACCGGCGGATCGCGACCCATAGTTTGGGAAAGCCTGTTCTAAATCAAATCAAAAATCATTTATTTTGACCAATCATTGAGTCATAGTTCAGCATACAGAAACAAATCATTTAAAAGATGTCAGACATAATCAAATAAAAATTACATAATTACAATACAGACATACACTTTTAAAAAATTGGCACGTCTTAAAATACGCCTCTCGACATATCCTTGTTAGTCAATACATGAACCTTCAGACAATGGTTCTTGTATTGACAGTCGCAATAAATCGAATCGCAAATACGCTAAATTAACTTTGTGTAGTTATTAACCAGGTTTTTTAATTCGACTTTATGTTCTTTTCAGTAAGTATGTTACGCGATAATGTTTATTTATTTAAAAATAAAATTTTTGACGTAACGTATCGCAGATGGAGAGCTTGCACGAAGCCCGCGTAGTAGTAAAACGAGAGAAGACCTTCGACGAAGAGACGAGAGAAACGTTGCTCGAGCGCCGCCGACAGATGGCGATGGCTTTAGAGAAGGAGCTCGACCGACAGCTGCGGGACATAGACGGGGTAGAGATGGGGGGCGAAGGGGGGAGAACGGAGGGAGGGGGAGAAACGGGGGGGCTGGAAGCAGTTCCCGCCCTGCCGCTGCGGAACTTAGACAAGGGGGGATTGGGAGAAATGGGAGGGTTGGGTGCTATTTCCGTCTCCCAGGTGCAGGTATTGGATGGGGAAGGAGTGGGAGACATGGGGGGGCTTGGAGCCTTCTCCACCCCCCCGCGATACTCCCCCCTTATTATATACGAGAGCGATGAGGAAACTACGCCTGGAGATGGTGGGATAGTGAAGGAGGGTGGAGGGGAAGTGGGGGGTGGGGGTAGTAAAGGGCTGGGGGGCAGTGAGGCCGGGTCGGGGGCGGGGGGCAGCGACGCGGAACATGATATTGGTGAGTTGGTGGCTTTTTTTAAAATTTAATTGTGTGTTGAATCGAACTTAATGGTGTCTGTGAAGTTAGCTGGTAAATAATACATTACTGCAGCGGCCAGCAGGGAGCCATCGATGGACGCGCGTGAGTTCGCACATTCGTGACTCCATCAACGCCAAGTTGTAGCCAAGGCTTGGTTAGTACTTTTCTCAAATACTACGAGGGAATCAACTTCATTGAGGAAACTCAGGACTTATCGATGAGAACATAGCCTTTACTAAACTGTACCAGCCTTTTAATAGTCCACTGCAGGACGTAGGCCTACACACCTACCATATCCATATGATTGGGCCATATCCACCACGCTGGCCCAGTGCGGGTTGGTGGATTCACATACGCCATCGAATTTCTTCTACGGCCGTATGCAGGTTGCCTCACGATGTTTTCCTTCACCGAAAAGCCAGTGGTGTGAAATTCCGTACATAAATTCCAAAGAACTCATTGGTACGGGACCGGGGATTTGAACTCATGACCTCACGATTGTAAGGCGGGTGTCACTACCTCTAGACCACCACGGCTTCACTATGGATACAGCCTACACTATGGAAAATAAAGGTAAGCTGTGTTTTGTTCTGGGCGCCTGGTACTTGTGTCCCATATTACTTCTTTTAATGAGCATGAGTAAAGAGAATTTTATGTTAAAAATGAGCCTATCTATCTATCTTCTATATATATAAAAATGAAACCCGTTTTCCGTTGTCACGACATAACATGAAAACGGCTTGACCGATTTGGCTTATTTTTTTTTTGTAGTTTTCTAATACTCTGTACAAGGTTCTTACGGAAAGCAAAACGAAGTTCGCCGGGTCCGCTAGTTTTGAATATAACTTGATTTTTAGCTTCTTTTGTTTGATGGTTCATACTTCAAAGGTCCCACTTACATTTTATCAGAATAGGCTGAGCCCCTTTTGGAAAAATCAACTTTAATCCAAAATTATATGCATCAATTCCAGCTTAGTATTCGAAATTTGTTGTTTGGCGTCATTTGTACCATTTTTGGTGAAAAATAAATTATATATTGTTGTTAGACGAAAAGATCAACTCAGTTCAATTTTTAAATTACAAAAAATATATGTCGAATCCATAAAAGGATCCGCATCAGTTATGGTGCTTCAATGTGGTAATGATTTATACCACTGACCTAACAATGCTTCAGTGTGGCGTGGGTTTAGCAGGCGAGGAGATAAATGCGACGTACAATCAGATTATTTCACAGAAGATTACTTATGGTTAAAATTATAGAGAAAGCTTTAAGCGAAGGACATGGCGTTGCGCAGCGCAACGCACACTGCCACCGTACTATCAAGAACCACCACTAGAACTCTTATTTTCAACTGACATCTAACATGTCATCGCCCACCTCATGCGTAAGACCGATTCGCCGCTTTGTTGCGACTGCTTGAGTCAAAGTCAAAGTCAAAGTTTTTTATTCGCAATAATTGTGGTTACAAAATGGTCTTAATAATAATTGTATTTATGGTTCAAACACAATTAGCCAGTATGGCGTGCGAAAATTAGTGCAAACATCGCAAATATTATTTCTTTCGTAAGCATTTATACTTACAGTGCATATTATGTTCTCCAAAAAATTACTTGTATTACTACTGTTATTATGATAGTAAGTAAAATTGAGAATAGAAGATACTCGTACCTACCATATTTTGATGGAGTGTGTCCGGAACGAGGCGCCCAGACGCCTGTTATTCCGAGACAGTTCCATTGGTTTATGTAATTGGTATTTAGCTCAACCTACTTCTGATGAGACAAAGAAGGTACTAGCCATGGTGAAAACTGGTTTAGATAATAGGACAAATGTCTTGTAAATATTTAAGTTCTATGTAATTGATTTTCCTACTAGTGCGCCATTTTCGCTGTGCGAAAAAGCACTCTAATAAAGATTTAAAAAAAAAAGCATGCCATCATCGCATTTTCCCGCCCATCGGCCGATCATGCGATTAACCTCCTTGGAACCAATCACCAGCGTTTGTCACAACTGCTACCCCAGGAATGTTGCCACTTCCATTCCTAGTCCTTCGAAATTAATCTAAGTGGCACCATTTAAAAATAAACTTAAAGCTATTGTCCCGTTATATAAGTAAGTAAGTAATTTATTTATGAAACAAAAATAAAAAAAATGTTTATAAACAATAAAAATAAACTTAACACTACACTACACTAAAACACTAACTAAACATTATTTTACTTCTGTGACAAGTCGGCTCCATCTCAGCATAATGCCAGCTGCGAACAACCTGGGGTTCAGCAGATGTAAACAGGATTTTTGTTTTACAAAAACGTGCGGTTAGAGCAATCTACAGGCTTGGAAATAGAGAATCTCTTCGTGAAACATTTGCGCAAGTAAAGATCATGACACTACCTAGCTTATATATTTTCTTAAATATTATGTACGCGCGTAAGAATCTGCACAAATTTAAAAAAAACGTAGTGATATTCATACCTACAATACAAGGAATAACTCCAAAATTGTTCTACCAAAACCGAGACTTGCTAAAACCGACAATTCATTTGTAAGAAATAGTATTTGATACCTGAAAATTTGACAAAGAAAAATGAAACAATGTTTGAAAATATTATCAAGGATTTTCTTACACAAAAAGCATACTATAGTGTAAAAGATTTTATGTGTGACAAAAATTCCTTGCGCAAACTGACATGTGCCATTTTTTTTAAATGAAAATGTATTAATTCTGTTAGCTTTATTGTTTTATGTTAATTTATATTTATTGTTTACTTTTGACATTCATAAGTGTGCATTATTGTACCTACGTGAGAATAAATGAACTGAACTGAACTGAACCGGCGCTGATCTTCCGATGGCGCCGACAGGTGACGTCACACACGCGTCACGCTCACTTACATACCATGATTTTATACATATATGCATACATAAACTTAACAACGTATTCAGCGCAGAGGCAATTTAAAATATTATATAAAAGATAAATAAGTGAAAACAAGAAAATATTTTTACAAAATTATCACATGTAGAGACATGTTTTTTTTATACATGTAGAGACATGTTTTTTTTATACAGCTACATTGTTGTTGTGTTATATATTTCAGATCCGAAGCTGCTAATGACGGCGTTTATTCCCTTGATGCGAGTGGACCACCCCGAGTTTAGAGATATTCTCTCGCCGCGCAGATCTCATGCAAGCAGGAGAAACTTGCGTGCAAGATCTATTAAGGTAAATAAATTATATTTTACACACTTACTACCACCCACTGTAACTAAATTTAACCACACATTAAAACTAAGTTTAACCAACCACTAAAAAAAACAAGTTTAACCACCTTATTATTTGATACTACGGGACTAATTGTGCACTAAAATTACGAGATAAATAAATACCTCATCATCCAGACGTTTCGGTTAAGGTGGATTGCAGCTGCGGTAGTTCCTACATAGGTCAAACGAAGCGTACTATTGCTAAACGGATCAAAGAACATATCGCGGCAGTCAACAACCGCCAGACACAGAAGTCTGCTATAGCTGAGCATTTGCTTGAGGTACTGGTCGTTGGATCGAGCTCCACGACCCAAAAGTCCTCTCCACGGATCCACACTATTTTTCAAGAATAGTTCGTGAAGCAGTGGAAATCAAAAAACATAAGAATTTCAACCGGGAGGGTGGATTTAAGTTATCGGCATCAAGGACCATAATAACCAGTGGAGAAAACGCGCGGGGGGGCCTCGCTTACCAACGATAGATAGATAGATAAACGCTTTAGTCATTACGACACACAACACTGGCGTCAGTCAGTTAGTCACTTAGTCAGTTTCGTGGCAAAGCATTGGGTATTAATTGTTCTATTTTGGTTGTTCTTCGTGTTTTGTCCTAACCTAATTGTTTTGTCCCGAATAAAATTTTCTGTATTGTATTTCTGTATTTGTATTTCTTTATTGCACACCAAGAAATAACCATAATAAGAAGAAATAAAGATACAAAAACAGTGTAACAAAGGGCGGCCTTATCGCTAATAGCGATCCCTGCCAGGCTGTGATTTAGATCACAACCGACGGAATTTTCGTCAGTCAAAGTAATTCTGTGCCAATGTAAACACGTTACGCGCTTGATACGCTTGAAACGCTAACGCCATCTATTTTATTTTCGCGTATACATGTTTGTAGTAAATATGTAACTGACTTATAATGTGTATTTATAATATTGTTGTTTCATGTAAGGTTATTTTAATGTGTTTATTTTTTGTGTTATTACTTGTACGCATACCGAGCGACAGTCGCGTGCGTGACGTCACGTCGGTTCCATCGGAAGATCAGCGCCGGCTGTCACGGTCGGCATTATGCTGAGATGGGACCGGTTTTGTGGCGAAAATTTAACATATAATTACTGTTTATATTTATTAATGTACTATATTTTTGATGTTTGTCTTGTATTAAGTGTTGTTTTCGTTGCAAATAAAGTTATGTCTATGTCTATGATATGCGCCTTGTCAACAAATGTAAATCGCGTAGTGTAGGTAGAAGGACATTATTAGATAGCGTCAGTGTTGTGAGTCGTAGTGACAATTTTTCAAATTCAAGTTGAACTGGCGGTACCAGCAGTTCCTCGTTCCAGTCTACCCGTGACCACGGTCGATGCAACTCGGCCGAAACGTCGGGATGAGGAGGTATTTATTATCTCGTAATTTTAGTGCGCGCAGGGGCGGCTTTGTGGCGAGCCGTCGGTGAGTGGCGACACCGCGAACCCTGATTCCCTGGGGCTAAATGAGACCCCTGACTCCTCTCTTGCCTTAACCAGCCGGCTAGGAGTGGAAATCGCAAGAGCTAAGAACCTAAGCTCCAGGGTGGAAGTGTTAAAGAGCATAACGCCGCGAGTAGCTCTTAGTGAACGCGCAGCACACCTCTCGACACCCGACAGCCGTCCACACCAATGTTGCCCCTCCGGCGCCAATATACGGTAGCTATTATGGGGGGCCCATTTAGTGGCTGGCAAGTCACCACCCGCCTGAAAATTTGAAATGAGGCATTATTTGGCGGGTGCCGTACCTCATTCCATAGCCCATCTTTTTGAGTCATCGATCAGCACATCACAATAGCCATAATATACTGTAAGTCGCATCTAGCAATAGTTTTTTTTATATTTTCATTCTACTTATGTACACAACATTTTATATTAGTTTTATAAAAAAAGAAATGTAAAAGGACCTCTCAGTGTTGGCTTCGGCCCCACTGATGCCTACCAAAAGACCAAGCCGTGATTGTGATTTTAAGTGAATAATAGATAATAGAACTTAGACAAAAATGATGCATTTTAATGTATTTAATTTAAATGTTGTTGCAGTCAGAAAAACAACGTTTAGATAGAGAAGCCGAAGAAGAGAACAACAGGAGAGGTCGTATCCGACTTCCGGACATAGCGGAAGTGCGCAGAATCAACAGCGGCATGAAAACGGCGCAGGTGGCGCCACTGGTGCCGCCCGACACTGGTGACGTCACGACCGCTGGCGTTAGTGACGTCAGCGTCGCTTCGAGGAGGTCTTCCGGTGGTGAGTACTTGTTTATACATATAAAAAAATATTTTTCGCTTATAATCGCACAACCGACTTCAATCGTGTATAATATTCGAATAGCTCGCTCGGAACTATGCAAATTTTTTACTATTGTAGGTTTTTTCAAAAACAACTCAGCTGATTTCGATAAAATTTGATTCAATTCAATTCTTTATTTGCAAGTTAATGGGTAACAATAAAGGTCTTAAATATAACATCATCTACCAATAACAACCTAATACAAGGTATGCAAATATACACATTTGTTCAATTTTACAATTAATAATATAACGCCCATTTTGAAAACTACAAAAAATAATCAATTTTTAATATATGTCACGACAAATATGTAGGCGTGTGTAGGCAAGATGCGTTGTCCAAAAACTATTTTAATGAATAAAAACTATTGCTCGCTTTTTCAACTCTCTACAAAATTTATAATAAGGCAAGTCCACAATACCATTCGGTAAAGAGTTATAAATGAGAGGTGCCATGTAAACGTAGTTATTCCTAAATCCAGTCTCACATTAGGCATGTTAAGTCGTAAATGAGTATGTGTTCTTCTACCAGTATTGTTAAAAAGGGAAGGATTGCATTTCACAAATTTTGCTATTTCAAAAATATAAATAGTAGGCACTGTGAGGAGGCTTTTAGCCTTAAAAACAGGCCTACATGAATCCATCCATTTCATACCAAATATAGCACGAATGCACTTTTTCTGTGCTATAAAAACCTTTTTAGTCAAGTATTCAGACACATTACCCATGTTAAAATGCCATATCGTTATACAGAGCCAACATACGCGTGATAAACCATTAGGACAGTATCCAAAGAAGCACAACGGCGCAAGCTTTTTAAGGCGAAAACGAATCTATTCAATTTTGATTTTCATTTATATACTGAAGAAATAATAATGGCCCCAAGATACTGCCCTGGGGAACCCCACAACAAATAACCTTCTCATCTGAATCAAAATCAAGTATGCTATTGGTATTTTTGTCATAACGCGAGATTCTAGTTATTTGCTTCCTGTTAATTAAATAAGATTTCAGCCAATCGTAAGCAAGACCCCTAATACTGCAACGATATAATTTACTAAGCAGAATTCCATGATCTACGAAATAAAACGCCTTGCTCAGATCCAGAAATAAAGGCACATTACGGTGATTTTTGCTCCATGTTATTTAAAATTAATTTTAAAAGAGTGTAAGTAGCTAAAGTGGTTGACTTAAACTTTCTAAAATCGAACTGTTCTTTTGCCAAAATGTTGTATTTATTGAGATAGGAAATTAATCTTTTATACATAATTTTTTCAAAAATAAAAAAAAAAATAGGAACTAGCGTTATAGGTCGATAGTTGTCCTTTTCAATCTTAGAACCCTTTTTGTGCAAAGGTTTAATTATTGCAATTTTAAGTCTGTCCGGCACGTAACCTTGCTCTACAGATTAATTGACTGTATAATTTAATGGCTCTATTATAAACGGACAAATATTTTTAGTGAGTTTCGTCGTGATGCCATCAAAACCTGCTGATTTAGTGTTTTTAAGCGACTTTATAATTTTTTCTATTTCGTTTGGTGTTGTAGGTTCTAAATAAATGCTTTGGCTTGTCGAGTCTGCTCTGGATGGGGGATCTTGTGCATGTGTTGTCTGAGTTGATGATTGTCGCCTATTAGTGCTTGTAATATTAATGAAAAAGTCGTTGAAAAAGTTAGCTATTAATTTGTGTGTATTAATACATTTTTTAATAGATTAGAATAACTTTGAAATGTTCTTTTGGATTCGGCAGTTTTTACTTTGTAATAATTAGATCTCAAATTTCTTTTTTTTGCAACTAATTCGGATTTCTTTAGTGACTTTATTATGCTGACCAGTTTTTTCTAGAGTTTTTATTTTGCTAATTTGGAAACATAATTTATGAAACATGGAAATCAAGTCATGGAAAACATTGTAAGCGTCGTTTGCCGATTGTTGCTCATAAACTTCTGAAAAGGATAAGCTACTAATGCATTCTAAGAATCTGCAAATATTATCGTTACTCATATCGTATATGTCGCGGATTCAGATGGATTAGAATCCGCGTGGTTGTCGTCGTTGTCCGGCATCGTCGATATTATCACTTGTCAGTGCGCACAAGTGGCGCAGGCGCTGTCTCGAGTAAGACTGAAGTGAATTCAAGTCATTTCTCGAATGAACGCACCACTGACCGATAAAAGACAACTTCATTCGATCATCCATACAATCAACACAGAATACAAACTCTTGCGGTCACACTGTGTTGCCATTGGAATTGATTGAAATACTACTCGAATAAACCAAAATAAAACATTCCTCTAACATATATATATTTATAACTGTCTAGCACATTTCTTACAAATCAATTTTCTAAATGTTACAACTTGTGCAGTATTATGATCTGATAAGTAAATTATGATAGCGGTAAATTATGGTGGTCTAGTGGTAGTGACACCCGCTTTACAATCGTAAGGTCGTGGGTTCAAATCCCGGTCCCGTACCAATGAGTTCTTCGAAATTTAAGTACGGAATTTAGCACCATTGGCTTTTCGGTGAAGGAAAACATCGTGAGGAAACCTGCATACGTCCATCGAAGAAATCCGATGGCGTATGTGAATCCACCAACCCGCACTGGGCCAGCGTGGTGGATATGGCCCAATTACCCTTCGTGGGTAGGCCTACGTGCTGCAGTGGACTATTAAAAGGCTGTTACAGTCACAGTACAGTAAATTATAAAAATAAGTTCTTATAGGTCGGTTTGGCTTGCCCTAGTGTAAGTTTTTAAGCCGCCTAAAGACTTCTGACATGGCTAAACGGTTAAAATAAGCGGGGTCTATAATTTAACGTGTCGTTCGAGCGCTCAGTTGTAAATGCCACCTCCGGTCACCTATCCGAAGACTGACTGTGTCGATTTTTGCATAACTTCGGTGATCGCTAACGAACTCCTAGTCAAACAAAAACTAAAAGTTGTTTATAGTTATGGTCTGAATCACCTCGTCACGACTTAGTACACCAGTTTCGAATAACCCTGTATAAATATTAGTTCATGATAAAATTATGCGCGTTTTGTAGTATTTTTCATTTTTAAATCTCTTAATTTGCATAAGAGATCCAAAATAACACAAATGTTCCTAGTTTTCCCGACTTTCAAAAAGGAGGAGGTACTATCATAATAATATGTTCGTCTGTACTTAAGTTTGGTTTTCTGTATGTTCATAAATATTTACGCCAATTAGTTCACAATTAAAAAAAACTTTTTTTTTTCAAATAAGTGTATACTGCTCGCCACACAAATCGACGGATGGGAAGTTATGCGCAGAGCACTGCGCAAAAGCCGAAATATAGACATTCGCGGGAGCCAAACAAACGAGACGCCGGGGCACACCCGCCCGCCAACCTCATGCCTCCCGCGCGCTCCCTACGCACTACGACACGCGGCGTCGGAATTGTGCACATGCGCAATAATTAGCCAATCACGGCGAAGTGTCATCTGCGGCTAACTTCTCATCCGCCGATTTGTGTGGCGCTTAGTATTCTCCCGTAGTTATCCCAGTAAATGTTTATCGAAACCATCTGAGCCGTTTTTAAAAAAACGACATTGATTTAAAAATTACTATCTACATAGATGGCACATTGATTCATACGAACTATTTGAATTTTGTACACTGTGGAAGTCGGTTAATGCCAAAAACATGGAAAAGAGATATTATTATATTTTTCAAATTTTTTATTTGGGGACTTTTTGAACCCTTTCGGATATGCCAGTCTCATAGAGAACACAAAACAACATCCTATAAACTTACAAAGTATAACAACAAGCAAAATGATAAAATGCTCTGGCAGCAGTTGATATAGGCGCTGCCAGAACACTTTGGATACAACCAACATCCAGCCTATTTAAGGCATATGTATCGAACATTTGGTCTCTTTCGGATGCACTCGACAAGCAGGTGATAGACATCCTCAGTGGGCGCACGCAAGCATCACAGCTTGGATCCTCCACCAGAAGAAAATAATTAATTATAAGTGGTGTGAAAACGGCATAGGTGGCGCCACTGGTGCCTTCTGAAACTACCGCTAGCGTTGGTGACGTAAAATGTTCTTTTAATAATTACTCAATTATTACTAGCTTATCCAGCGAACTTCGTTTCACGCAATATCTTTCTAAATTATAGCCTATGTGGCTGGACTGCCTCGGTGGCTCAGTGGTTAGTGGCCCTGACTTCTAGGTCAAAGAGGCGTGGGTTCGATCCCCACTCAGGGCAAGCATTTATGTGATGAACATAGGTGTTTGCTCTGTGTCTGGGTGTTATTCAGTTGCTATCTATAAAAGTACTGTACTGTACCAGCCTTTTTTAGTAGTCCACTGCAGGACGTAGGCCTACCCACGAAGGGTGATTGGGCCATACCCACCACGCGAGCTCAGTGCGGGTTGGTGGATTCATATACGCCATCGAATTTCTTCTACGGACGTATGCAGGTTGCCTCACGATGTTTTCCTTCACCGAAAAGCCTGTGGTGTGAAATTCCGTACATAAATTCCAAAGAACTCATTGGTACGGGACCGGGGATTCGAACCCACGACCTCACGATTGTAAGGCGGGTGTCACTACCTCTAGACCGCCACGGATAAGATGTATTTAAATAAGTATGTATTTAAAAATATGTATACGTAGTATATCAGTCTCTGGCAGTCATATCACAAGCTTTGCTTAGTTTAGGGTCAGAGACCGTGTGTAGGACGTCCCCTAATAATTAAAATTTATTTAAATTTATGTGTTATTGTGATGTATACATAAGTATCACTATTGCAAAGTTTCAACTCAATACGTTCAGTAGTTTTTGTGTGAAAGAGGAACAAATTACATTAAGGGAGGCTTATATAGATTAGAATTAACTTAATGAATGTGTTATGTCAGCAGAAGCCGCGCTGTGCATCGACGAAGGCCCCGCCGACCCCCACCTCGCCGTGCTCTCCCGCGCGCAGCTCGCCCGCCTGCTGCGCAACGGCTCGGCCAGGAGGGGGGCGCTGCTCTCCCCCCCGCGCCCCGCCGGCACCAGGTTACTCATGTTTATATACGATGGAGCGACGCAGGACCCTCGACCCTCAACTCCTAGACCAACCGCCTGCAGCGTAACGGCTCAGCCCCTCCGCAATTTTTCACGCTCGCTTCGCTCGCGCTTTTTAAATATTCGGTTTTCTTTGCTCACATCTGATGTCACTTTTAATTCTCAAAACTTTCACTGACTAAATGGAAAAAAACCAAGCTCACATGACTAGAGTAGATCCGCGCATGTGCTCTGGCTAACTAGCTAAGGGACCTGTAATATCTAAAAAATAAGGGCGCAGTTATAGAAGCTCGCAGAAAACACTATTCACGGCACTGCGATGATAATACTTTTATACTGATAAATAAAGCAATTCAAGTTTCATGTTCAAGTTTTCAATTCTGCCGACACTCACGGAGTGCAACTCGTTTTTTTCACTAGATTCGCGGTGATGTATGGTTTATAATGAACGTGTGTTGACGTATGGGACATCCGTCCGGCGAAAATGTAGGAATTTCTTTATTGATGGTCCGTTGTCCGGTGGAAAAAAAAACGGCCGTGAAGAAGCGCTTTTATGGGATCACTTTATTTTATGACAACGTGATTTGTTTTTCGAATCTAAAATCGTTTTAAATATGAGTTCTGTATCCATATAGGGTATTTGACTAGTTTTTGGAAATCGTTTTAAATTATTCGTTAGTACATACTAAGCACACTACATTTATATTTCCGAGAGATCTACTGTATTAACAAATTAAAATCAGTGTTAAAGAATAGATATTCAAAATCCTACCAAAAACGACATTCTGTAATGGCGCTGGTCTTTGACGTCACTCACGAGTAAATAACGTTAGTTAATACTGGTAAATACGCTAGTTCAAATCTAAAAATAACAAAAAATATTTTAAAAGTAACTTACAGATCCAATAATTACTCCGAAATCACAAAACACAAATTACACAAACAACAGACAATCGAGAAATTCTTGTTTACCAGCACGTGACGTCACCAGAGTTGCCGCCCTTCTTAGAGCGTTTACGTCACAGATAAAATATCAAAAAAATATCGTATTTTATTTCGTTCGATTTGCGAAAATTAGTAATATTTTAGTTTAAATAAAATGAAATATGTCTTTTTCAGGCTATTATCTGTATGGATTACCAAAATGAATAGAATATTTTCAATCTAAATTATTCACGGATGCAGGACTCGAACCTTGCGTCTTCGGAACACTAGCCCGACGCTCTGCCCAACTGAGCTAATCCGTAATACTGCATACGCGTCGAATTTCGAAGTGTTTATCATTTAACCAACTTATACCGTTGGCGGCGCCACCTGTGATACCCGTATTAGACAGGTTATCACTCAATTGAAGTTATAAGAACTTCTGTATATTGACGAGAGATGGCGCACTGCTAAATCAATTAAATTATTTTAATTTTATAGTGCATCCCACACTAGGTTTATCTCAAAGAGTTATTTTTGTGATAAACAATTCAAAATTATTCACGGATGCAGGACTCGAACCTTGCGTCTTCGGAACACTAGCCCGACGCTCTGCCCAACTGAGCTAATCCGTAATACTGCATACGCGTCGAATTTTGAAGTGTTTATCATTTAACCAACTTATAGCGTTGGCGGCGCCACCTGTGCTATCACAAAAATAACTCTTTGAGATAAACCTAGTGTGGGATGCACTATAAAATTAAAAATAATTTAATATTTTCAATGTTGTCAAATAGCCTATTGGTAATAAGTAATACCGTGTGCAGGTGGAAGGAGCTGTACTGCTGCGCCGCGCGCTACCACCGCGCGCTCAACGACGCGCGGCGGAGGTGCGCCGTCCGCGCGGGGCGGAACGTGCCGCCCGACGCGCCCGTGCACGCCGCGAGATGTGCGCCAGCGAAGGTATAAACTGTTACGAGATGGGTTCTTGGATAATCACTTAAAAAGACGATCTTTCACTTTGCACTTTGTTGCACAAAATCACAATACACTCGACACAACTGTTTCGCACAAACACTTTACACTGGCACTGATATTCACACAAACTAGTCACTTCACGATCACTGGTATACTGAGCGCCACACAAATCGACGGATGGGAAGTTATGCGCAGAGCACTGCGCAAAAGCCGAAATATAGGCATTCGCGGGAGCCAGAGAGACAAGACGCCGGGGCACACCCGCCCGCCAACCTCATGCATACCGCGCTTTCTACGTACTACGACAGTCAGCGTCGGAATTGTGCACACATGCGCAATAATTAGCCAATCACGGCGAAGTGTCATCTGCAACTTCTCATTTTCAACTTCTCATCTGCCAATTTGTGTGGCGCTCAGTATACTGCACTTGAACACGAGATGTTTTCGCGACAACGACAGAAACGGTAACTGAGACGAACGAAAACCATCGCTCTATTTATCCTACTTCCTACTAATATTATAAACGCGAAAGTTTGTGAGGATGGATGGATGTATGGATGTATGGATGTTTGTTACTCTTTCACGCAAAAACTACTGAATGGATTGAGATGAAACTTTGCAATAATATAGCTTATATATCAGAATAACACATAGGCTATAAATTATAATGATATATTGCGTATGCGGGCGAAGCCGCGGGTAAAAACTAGTATCGGAATAAAATTCCTTAGAAATCTCTAGAATATTCGGTATGGCACCCACCTTTCGGTATGTGATTAACAAAGTAAACAAGTGTAAGTTTCTGGAAAAACCCTATTGTTATGTGAGATCGAAATACCAAAAAAAAAAACTATAACATTAGAGGACCCCAAAAGTGTAAAACAAGTTATCACGTAAAAAACACAGATTACATCATAGTTACTACATACCTATAATGTGCGCACATATCGCACCTATCGCGTTACAATAGTATAACTAGCTGACTCGCCAAACTTTGTTTTACCATATAAAATATATAACAATTATAAATTGAGATATATAACTAACTAAATATCTCTAAAGTTGGATCAAACTGCACACTTTGATGTGTAAAGGGGTTTGAAGTTTTGTGGCCTATTCGTTTTTTCTGTTACTTCAACCTTACCTTCCAGAGATATTTCAAGACCAAAACTAGCCAAATCGGTTCAGCCGTTCTCGAGTTTAAGCGAGACTAACAACAACGATTCATTTTTATGAATAAGATTTGCATGTGTACAGGGTGTCCCTTAACTCAACGTCAAGCCGGTACGGGGTGAGAGGTGGGGTCACACCAGTTCCGGGAAAAATGTAGAAAACATCCCAATCAGTTATTTGAATATAAACAGCCAAAATAAAAAAATAATGAAAATCAATACCCCTGAACCATATTTTTAGCTACTGTGACCACATATTTCACAATTTTACGATGATTTTTTCACTAACATGATCCTTAATAAACGAACTAATGAATTGCATTCACAAATCAAGCATAAACTATTACTAAGTTAGTTAAAATTAGCATAGTTTTTTCAAACCATAATTTAAAAAACCGGACTAGTGCGAATCAGGTTCGCACATCGAGGGTTCCGTACAAATCCAGAAAATTTCACAAAATTGGGAAGTAAGTTGTTAAAACCTCTATACTATAATCATCGACAAAAAAGTTTTTTTTTTCACTTTTCTCGTATACATCGAAAATTACACATTGTTAAAATAATTAAAAACCGGTTTTAGCATGTGCTAATGAAGTGGGTGTGCTAATGAAGTTCTTTTGTATGATACCTTACATAATACGATTTACTCACTTTGAATTTTGAACCCATATTTTATGAAACTAGGCCCTATTTTTCTTTATGATTTAAATAAAAATGAACAGTTTTCAGATTTATTCCTATATGTGTACTCTGAGACAATGCTTCTCGCCAAATTTCACAGTTGTTTGTCAACGGGAAGTACCCTGTAGGTTTTGATTTTTGTGAGTGTCGAAATATGCGGGTTTTTACGACATAAACGGCTCTAACTTTTTTATACGATAACTGAGAAGTTTTTCTTTTACACAACTGCAAGAAACCATAGATATGCGTATACAGTTTTAATTTCAACTCGAGGTCTTTACGCGTTCCCGAGATAAAGAGTCTTGTCATACACACAGACGGACAACAAAGTGATCCTTTAAGGGTTCCGTTTTTTCCGTTTGAAGTACGGAACCCTAAAAATAACATTACCGAAGTTTGACTCTTCATAAAAAAATAAAAATGTACTGTACTACCCTCGGCAAGTTACACCAAAAGATGGCCAATTTAGGTACAATTTTGAAATGGTGCAACACTAGCTACTTTTCAATCTACACCACTTAGTAGAATTTTTTTTCGAAATATGTCCATATCATATTAAAAATCGAATACTTAAGTCATCAATGCTGGTTGGCGTACGAAAATTCGGAGAAAATTAACAGTGCAGCGGCGGGAAAACAACACCTAGCGATTTAGAGATGTGATAGAGCGAGATAGCTATGATACTATGCTACATGTGTATGCAAGAAGGATAATGTAGCCGATGAATTTGTAATTATTTCCATTCATTACAGTTAGATCATATTTGTAGTAACTAAAGTGCACCAGGCAAAATAAAAGAGAGGCCTATACCCGGCAGTGGATAAACATGGTTACGGATGATGATGTTGAAGTGCACCATTACGCTGCGATCCTTCGTTTCCTGCGCATCTCCTTGTAAGGTTTTTAATTTTTTACAAATAGTCAAAGATCGGTGATTTTTTTTTTATTATGGCTTGAATAAACTATGCTGATTTTAACTTAGTAATATTTTTTGCTTGATTTGTGACCGCGATTCATTAGTACGTTTATTAAGGATCATGTTAATGAAAAATCACCTTATAATTTAATTTGTGGTTACAGTACTTAAAAATATGGTTCAAGGAATTGATTTTTCTCATTTTTTTTTATTATGGCTGTTAAAATTCAAATAACCGATTGGGATTTTTTAAATATTTTTCTCGGACTGTACTGTACCAGCATTTTAATAGTCCACTGTAGGACGCAGGCACACGAAGAGTAATGGACTGGTGTGACCCTAACTCTCACCCCGTACCGGTTTGACGTCGAGTTCAGGGACACCCTGTATATTTGGCTTTTTACAAGTTTTTGTTAAAGTTGCAACAGATAACGGTGTATGTGAATAAGACGTTGTGACGTAGGAGGGCCGCGCGCCGGGGCGCTGCCAGTGCTGCTGCCGGCACCTGCTGGACGCGGAGGGCGCGGCGCGGGCGCTCGGGGAGGAGCACGAGCGGCTGCTGTGCGACGTCCGGGACATACTCAACGGGACCTACTCGCCCGACGATCATAGTGGTGAGCCGATATCTATTATATAAAAGGCTTCCCTGAGTGACTGACTGACAGACAGCCTACAGCCCAAACCGCTTGAGATATAAACTTAAAATTTGGAACATAGGTACATTGTACGACGTAATGGAGCACTAAGGAAGAAAATTTTGAAAAATCGATCTCTAACGGGGTAAAACGGGCTCTTTTCGTTTGTATGTAACTTTTTATTCCCTGTACCGATTGACTTGAAACTTTGTATACATGCTTTTCAACCAAAATAAAAGTTACGTTTTTTCCTGCTTTTCCTAATTTTCCGTATCTAAGGGGTTAAATAAGGTCCCAAAGTTGGTGAAAAAAGCGTCAATTACATCCAACCAGCTGAACGGTTATGGTTAAAATCTGGTATGAAGGAAGCACACAGCATGTTTCAATACAGAAACTAATAATATCCAGGAAAATTTATAGGGTGCCTTAGGGATAGCCAAAATTAATCAGTTTAGGCAACAGCCCAAACCGCTGAAGATATAAACTTGAAATTTGGAATATATGTACATTGTACGACATAATGAAGCACTAAGGATGAAAATTTAAAAAAATCGACCTCTTACGGGGTAAAACGGGCCCTTTGTGTTTGCATGTAACATTTTATTCCCTGTACCGATTGACATGAAACTTTGTATTCATGCTTCTGAGTCTAAACAAAAATATGGTTGTTCCTGTTTTTCCGAATTTTCTTCAAAAATTTTCCTTAGTCCGATTCTTCTCAAGGTTGGCGAAAAAAGCATCGATTACAGGTTACGGATGAAAACAAGTATGTAGGAAGCACACAACATGTTTAATTGCTGGAACTATTATTATCCCGGAAAATCTTCAGGGTTTCTTAGGGATAGCCAAAATTAAACAGTTTTATAATAGAAAGCTAAGATAAAACGGATAAATGAATTCTAATGAAATTTGGTACGAATCTAGACGATGACACAAATTACCATTTAGAGTACAGCTATCCCGGAAAATTTGAGTTGGTCCTTCGGGATATCAATTTCTTTTAAAAAAATACTAACTGTTCGATCAATACAATTTCGTTTCAAAACAGCCCACCATTTTAACTAATAAATTACTATTGACGTCCTGGGAAAAGTCCCGGATTCCGTATCCGCTAGATTAATCGTAACCCTGAATAAGCGTAAAAAAGTGCACTTTTTTTTCAGAATGTAGTGAATTATCTAGAATAGAACTAATATAATCTAGAATAGAATAAAAATAATTTATCCGTAAATGGGGCAAAATGGGTCCCCAATAGTTTACGATTTTTTTTTATTTTGTGAGCTAATAGTCTTAACTTAGGATACATACGAGTCAATATACTTACTTTACTGTAGGATCAGCCCTGAAAAGCAAAAATTACCTACCTATTCCATACGTTTTGTCACGGGTCGATGAACTTTTTGTGTTGAAAAGTTGATTTTATTAATGTGATTTCGGGGTTGGTACCACAGTAAAAGTTAGTCAAATTATGAGTATAATAGCATATTAGAACACACCTGTCAACTAGATAATATACACCATGTGTTTCTACTTGTGTGCCATTTTCTCACCTGCCTGGGGTCAGACAACGTCTGAAAGTCCTACAATGTGTCTCGATCACTTTTGACTGGGTGAACGGTTTTAGGCGAGATTGTCATATCTCTCGGGAAAAATGAGCTTAGAATAAATTTTTAACGACTTAATGAAACACATCGAATACCTGTACCGGCCTAAATTAACAGTGCACTACTGAACGTAGGCCTACCCGCGAAGGGTAATTGGGCCATATCCATCACGTCGGCGCGGGTTGCTAAATACACATACGACTTTGATATGACGATTGATTTTTCTCTGCGGACGTACCTATACAGGTTGCCTTAATGTTTTCCATCAATAAAAAACCAGTGGTGTGAAATTCCTTACATTATTGATTTAACTTCAAATATTCAGCAATTTCTCATCAAAAAATTCACGCACTCAGTAATAAGCTTTAGAAACTGTACTGTACTGTACCAGCCTTTTTTAACAGTCCACTGCAGGACGTAGGCCTACCCACGAAGGGTGATTGGGCCATATCCACCACGCTGGCCCAGTGCGGGTTGGTGGATTCACATACGCCATCGAATTTCTTCTACGGACATATGCAGGTTGCCTCACGATGTTTTCCTTCACCGAAAAGCCAGTGGTGTGAAATTCCGTACATAAATTCCAAAGAACTCATTGGTACGGGACCGGGGATTTGAACCCGCCACCTCACGATTGTAATGCGGGTGTCACTACCTCTTGACCACCACGGCTGTAAGATACAGTAATAAAGGAGATAAACACAGATACAGATAAAGGAGCTTTAGATACAAGTAAATTAAATAAGCAAACACTGAGACAATGAAGGCCAATCCGTAGGCTATTATTATTTTAGGCAAATACTGAGACAATAATTCAGGCTAAGCCGTAGGCATTATTATCCTTGCAAGTAATACGATAATAGGCTCAATTATGAAAGCGCTATCGTAAATTTAATAGCAACATAATAAGTGTTCTCTCTGTAAAATATCTAAAGTGAAAAAGAAACAGTAATAATTATGGTAATTAGCTATTATAATTACGATGGCGCCTTCGTAATTGGGCCTAATGCGGGATTAACCACGGGCTATTATTATTTTAAGAAAGTGCCAAGACAACGCGGGCCAGACCGTGGGCTATTATCATTGCAAGTGATACAACAATGCAGGCTAACGACAGGCTGTTATAATTTTAAGGAAGTATTAAGAAAACGCGGGCCAGACCGCGGACTATTAGAAATTATTAAAAGCAAGTGCCAAGATAACGCGGGTCGAACCGCGGGCTATTATTTTAAGCAAGTAAGTACTAAAACAACGCGGAACAAACTGTGGATTATTATCATTGCAAGTAATACAACAATGCAGGCCAAACGGCGAGCTTTTATAATTTTAAGCAAGTATTAAGACAACGCGGGCCAAACTGCGTGCTATAAATTACCATCTTTATTAAGCAAGTATTAAAAATACGCAGGTTAAACCGTGACCTATTATCATTTTAGGCAAATACTGAGACAGTTCAGGCAAAACCGTGGGCATTATCCTTGCAAGTAATACGACAACACAGGCCAAATAGCAGGCTATTATAATTTTAAGCAAGTACTAAAACAACGCGGGCCAAACCGCGGACTATTAGATATTATAAGCAAGTACAAAGACAACGTAGGTCAAACCGCGGGCTATTTTCATTTTAAGCCTATGTACTAAGACAACGCAGGCGAAGCCGCGGGTTTTAAGCTAGTACATTATATACACGATACATCACCTGCTGGATGCGGGGCGCGGGGAGCAGTACGTGCGGCTGCTGTGCGACGTCCGGGACATACTCAACTCATATAGCTGATTTTTTTTCAGTTTTTCAGTATTTTTTGAAGTGAAACTTCTAATGTGACTTTCAACAAGATTGTGTTAAACGTTTAACGCTACCATGGAGGTGGTATGAAAGCACTGTTGCGTTCAACGTTACGAAGTTTCACTTCTTCCGCGCGGAGGGACTCCACGCACTATTTTTTTCTCTTCATTTTACTTGTTTATTAATTTTTGATTTTTTTATTTTTTTTAACAAATTTTAAAAAACTTATTGAATATATTCATAGATTCCAAAGAGCTAACCTAACTTAACTAACTGTCCGTTCCACAGACGACACAAAGGAAGTTGAGACTCCGCCGCCCGCAAAAAAACCCAAAAAAAAAAAGAAAGAAAAACCCGAGTCCGACACCGAAGAGGCGTCCCCCGACCCGCTGCAAGAGTGGATCCGACAGAAGAACCTCACGTCTCGCTTCTTCGACTTAAACCTGAAAAAACCCGAAAAACCCTCACAACCCGTGGTCTTCCACAAACCAAAGCCTGCGAATTTGAAACCAACCATCGTGACACTGCTGCCACCAGCGAACTCCACTCACTCCACTCTCTCACTCACAGCCTCCACCACCAAACCTACCCCTTCAGAAATCGCTCCAAATATCATCAGACTCGATTCCCCACCCCAAGCTACCCCTCAAAACCCTCCAACCCTCACAGTGTCCAACGGTCAAGTGCTGAAGAACAACCAGAATAAGATCAAAGTGACCGTGAAGTCCGGGGCCGGCACGAGCACTCGGAGCCTTCTGTTGAGGCCCCTGGAGCCGACGGACGAGGCCGGGAAGCCTGGCACCACTCGCACTGATAATGTGAAGGCTAAATCAAAGCAACCGGTAAGATATTCAAATGTAATCATTATTTTTGACGTGAATACGTCTTTAAAATTACAATATAGAAACAAGTCGAAAAAACCGGACAAATGCGAATCAGGCTCGGACACCGAGGGTTCCGTAAAAATCCAGAACATTTCACAAAATTGGGAATTTTTTTCACGGTTCTCGTCATACATCGACAATTGCACATTGTTAAAATAATTAAGAACCTGTTTTAACATGTGCTAATGAAGTTCTTTTACCTGATACCTTACTTGACACAATTTACTCACTTTGAATTTTGAACTCATATTTTGTGAATTTCGGCTCTATTTTTTTGTGATTTAAATAAAAATGTGCAGTTTTCAGATTTATTCCTATATGTGTACTCTGAGACAAAGCTTCTCGCCAAATTTCATAGTTCTATGTCAACGGGAAGTACCCTGTAGGTTCTGATTTTTGTGAGTGTCGAAATATGCGGTTTTTTACGACATAAACGGCTTTAACTGATTTATATGATAACTGATAAGTTTTTCCTTTACACAACTGCAAGAAATCATATATATACGTATACAGTTTAAATTTCAACTCGATATCTATACACGTTCCCGAGATAAAGAGTCTTGACATATACACAGACGGACAACAAAGTGATCCTATAAGGGTTCCGTTTTTTCTTTTTGAGGTACGGAACCCTAAAAAACAACATAAAAACTCACTGGCGCCCGGCGCTCTGGCGCGATCCTGTCGAGCGCGACCGCATAACATTTGTCCGAGGGAAGGGGCGCGGTTCTCGATTTTTGAGAAACAATAGTTTATCAATGCGTCACCTTAAAATGTTTTTAACAAAAATAACATATCTTTGAGATAAATAAATACTAGTTTGCGAAGCACTACACAATGAAATCATTTCATTTACAATAAATATCAAATAATTAAATATTTTTGGGACATGTTACACACGGCCTCTGACCCTAAACTAAACAAAGCTTGTGATATGGCTGCCAGAGACTGATATACTACATATACTTATTTTTAAATACATACTTATATAGATAGTAACTAAATAACACCCAGACACAGAGCAAACACTTATGTTCATCACACAAATATTTGCCCTGGGTAGGGATCGAACTCACGCCTCTGATCCTGAAGTTAGGGTCACTAACCACCGAGGCAGTCAAGCAGTTTTCCCATCAGTCAGCACAATGAATATTGTTTGTATTTGTCCCAGAAAACAATAAGTTCTCGAGTGGAGGTGGTGAAGAGCCGCGCGGAGCTGCCGCCCGACGCTATCCCGGTGACCATGACCAAGACCTCGTCCGGCCTGCGGCTGACGCCCGTGGCCGCGCCGGCGCCGCGCGCGCAGGCGCCCGGTGACGTCATCGACCTGTGCGACGACCCCACCCCGCCGCCCTCACCACCACCTCCCCCACCACCCACACCACCCACGCCACCCGCTATGAAAATACTGAAGAAACTACCTCCGGGGATATCGATAAAGGTACAGTGATAGCATTTTTTGTCCGACGAAACAGCTTAAGCTTAATTTCCTAGGTCCCCAGGGTGGGGCAGAGGGCGTCCACAGAGACTCTCCATCGCAGCCTGTCTTGAGCTTCACGCTTCACCTCCGGCCATGTTTTGCCAATTTTCTGGATGTCCGCCATGATAGAACGCCGCCAGGTGTGCTTTGGTCGGCCCGGCCTTCTCTTGCCTTGCGGGTTCCAGTCCAAAGCTTGTTTTGGAATGTGGTCTTGAGTCCTACGGAGCGTGTGACCAATCCAGTTCCATTTACGGCGTTTTACCTGGTCTTCAATTGGACTTTCGTGGCATCTCCGCTGTAGGTCTTTGTTAGAAATTTTGTTAGGCCAGAAAATCCGTAGTATTTGGCGAAGACATCTATTGACAAACACTTGGAGCTTCTGCATAAGGTCTTTTGTCACCTTCCACGTCTCGGATCCATAGAGCAGAACGGTTTTTACGTTGGACCGGAAAATCTTCAACTTTATTCGTCTGGTCAGTTTCCGTGATTGCCATACGGGTCGAAGTTGAGCAAAAGTGGCTCTAGCTTTAGCTATTCTTGAATGTATGTCTTCTTCCGTTCCTCCAGTTTCAGCAACAACACTGCCAAGGTAGGTAAACTGCTGAACGCGCTCTACCTTTTCTTGACCAATATGTAAAGGTGTGATATTCTTCGTTCCAGATCTCATCTCTTTCGTTTTTTTGATGTTTATCTTTAGGCCTGTTGCTGCTGCTTCTTGTTTGAGGTCCTCGATTTTAGCTTGCATATCTGCGCATCTGTGACTAAGGAGGCAGAGGTCGTCAGCGTAGTCTAGATCGTCCAACATTTCCGACAACCCCCATTCTATACCGCGACGCTTATTCTTATTCCGACGAAACGGAGGTACTCAATTTGACGCGTATTTGTTTACGCATAAAAGAAATCACAGTTTTATTCTTTTTACATGGACAAGTTTCCGCTTCAGAATCGCCGTAACATTAGGTGGTATACTACCTAGCTAAATTGTTCAGAAATAATAATAAAAAACTAATAATATAAAAAAAAAAAAACTCTAGTAATATTTTTATTTAATTTCAGTCTGCATCAAGTCCAAAGAGCTTTCTATAAAAAATCCCTTTGGACTAAGTGTTACTTTATTATTTATTGTAATGATGTACAAATAAAACACAGTCATAAAAATTGTAAAACTACTACGTCACACCGTGGTGGTCTAGAGGTAGTGACTCCCGCCTTACAATCGTGAGGTCGTGGGTTCAAATCCCCGGTCCCGTACCAATGAGTTCTTTGGAATTTATCTACGGAATTTCACACCACTGGCTTTTCGGTGAAGGAAAACATCGTGAGGCAACCTGCATACGTCCGTAGAAGAAATTCGATGGCGTATGTGAATCCACCAACCCGCACTGGGCCAGCGTGGTGGATATGGCCCAATCACCCATCGTGGGTAGGCCTACGTCCTGCAGTGGACTATTAAAAGGTTGGTACAGTACTACGTCACACAAGTCGGCGGATGAGAAGTTAGCCGCAGATGACACTTCGCCGTGATTGGCTGATTATTGCGCATGTGTGCTCAATGCCGACGCCGCGTGTCGTAGTGCGTAGAGAGCGCGCGGGAGGCATGAAGTTGGCGGGCGGATGTGCCTGGTCTCTCTGGCTCCCGCGTATACCTATATTTCGGCTTTTGCGCAGCGTTCTGCGCATAACTTCCCATCCGCCGCTTTTTTGTTTTTTTTTTTGTGTGGCGCTTACTATATATATACTAAACAATTTAGACTTTAAATTTATGTACTATGGGACTAATCCCGCACTAAAAAATATGAGGTAAATAATATATCGTAGTCGCACCGATTGTAGTCACAGGATGATATAGACCGCGCCACACAAGTTGGCGGGTGTGAAGTTAGCTACAAGTTGCACAATAGCCAATCAACGTGCGGCTCTATGTGAGCTTCAGTCAGGATTGGATATTGCTCAGCTTGTAACTAACTTCACATCCGTCAACTTGTGTGGCGCGGCCAATACCAACGATGCAACTTAGTCGAAACCTCATTATTTATTTATTTCATATTTTCATGGCGTGATTAGTCCCGTACCGTAGTATTTAAAAAATATTAAAAAATCGCCAAAGTTAAAAAATTAAATGACTTTGATTTTTTTTAAAGCGTCGAGAGCAACCTCAATGTTCCGAAGAAAGTGACAAGCCGGTGAATGAAAAGGCTAAAGAGATTTTGAGCAGCTTGCCGCCGGGGATCCAGGTGAAGAGGAAGGGGAAAGAAGAGGAAAAGAAGGGGGGTGCGCCCCCCGCAGTTTTACTTAATGAGAAAATACCAGAGAAAAGTGTTGAAGACGCGCCCGTGGCCAGGGGGAACCTTAAGGTAAACTGGTCATCATCTGTCCATCACAGTTCGCTCGTTCGTTTCAGCCATAGGAGGTCCACCGCTGGACATAGGCCTCCCCTAAACATCTCCATTAAGACCGGTTTGTAGCGGCTTGCATCCAGCGCGATCCTGCGGCCTTAATGAGGTCATCCGTCCACCTTGTAGGTGGACGTCCTACGCTGCGCTTGCCGGTACGTAGTCTCCACTCGAGAACTTTTCGACCCCATCGGTCATCAGTTCTCCGCGCTATGTGCTCCGCTCATTGCCACTTCAACTTGCCAATCCGCTGGGCTATGTCGGTAACTTTGGTTCTTCTACGGATCTCCTCATTTGGGATCTCCATCATAGAGTTACCAGAGGGATAATGTGGTCGATCGAGAAATGAAAGAAAGAGATGTAATGATTTAATATGGCTTGAGTTAGAAAAAGACATGAAAATTATCTCGATTCAGTGGCTATACTCTATAAAATTTAACTTGATCTCTGAGACAGCTGTCAGAAAAATCACGCCTGTACGCGTCTGTACTATTAAGAAATTCAGGACTTCATAGGCGTGATTTTTCTGACAGCTCAAGTTAAATTTTATAGAGTATAGTAGCAATTGGTTTGTTTATGTAAAAATCTGATTGATTGATCGCGACTCGCGTCATAGTGCGTCAGTGTCATTTTCAGCTAAAGTCAGTTTTTTTAATTTAATTGTAATTTTAATAATCTTCTATATGGTTTTTAAAACTGAAATAAACTGATTAATAATAATAATAATACACATAAGGTTTTGGTGTGGCGCGAAAAACATATTTGCTAAAATGGATATGCTTTTTTAATCATGTTTGCACGCTGTTGCTCCAACAATAGCCATATTGTTTTTTTAATATTCCCATGAGACGTCACCTGCCGGTCCCTCCGGAAGACCAGCGCTGGTTTTTTTTTTTTAAATATTATGGGACATGTTACACACGGCCTCTGACCCCAAACTAAGCAAAGCTTGTGATATGGCTGCCAGAGACTGATATACTACATATACATATTTTTAAATACATACTTTTATAGATAGTAATTGGTCCACAACCAGCATATGCTGAGGTGGGACCGGGTTGTTACATAAATAAAATTAAGTAATTAGGATGACTTTGTAAAATATTTAAGATTAATTGTTTATGCTGTTTATTTTGTTTTGTTTTGCTGTGTTGTTTACTTTATGGTTTTGTTTAATTTTATTTTTGACTTATTAAATAACTGTCTATTGTCTATTCAATAACCGTGGATATGAACAGATTTTTTTGTCGTCGGCGTTTTTTAATTATATTTATAAATACCCCTATTTCGCTCAAAAAGGAGGGAAATTTGCTGTCACGCTGTTTAGATTTCCCTAATAATTTGGTAATGTATTTTTTCCCTGCTGCTCTAGAAGGATGTTCTGGTATGTTCAATTATAATTGTATCTTTTGAGGCAGTACGGTAGTTGCCTGGTAATTAATTAATCAAAAGCATTACGATAAGTGAATTCTGCAATTAATTATGATTCGTTACGACCTGGAATAATAAATAAAATTGGCTAATCCAGTTCAGAGATATATGACTGTAAAGATTTTGGTAGGGATTAAGAGGGCATGCCTTGTCCCTTTCCCACACATAACATAGTATGGCGAATGTATGTAAGTGTCATACATTCGTATTAAATAATAATATTACAATAAAAGATGAGGCGCCTTTTGTTTTCTCATAGAGGTGATGAAAAGTAGAGTGTACCACTCGGGAGCAAAATATATTTTTGGCTCGGGCGACGTACTTTGAATCCCTCGCTACGCTCGGGATTCTACTAAACTCTGGATCGGTTCGATCTGGATTCAAAAAAGCGCTCTCGCCGTAAAAATATTATTTTGCTCCCATATGATACAATCTACCATCTCTATTCTTGCGTAAATATTTAAGACTGCTGTATGGTGAGTGTGAGTTTTGTCGTAAACATGACGCGCTCGCGGCGTAAGCATGTAATTTGTACGAACTCTTTTTCGCGCAGTGTTTCAAAAACGCGCCGCTAGTGGCGCTGTACATTTCTTCATACAAATTACTTGCTTATAATTTGTATGAACTCTTTCTCGCACAAAGTGTTTCAAAAACGCGCCGCTAGTGGCGCTGTACATTTCTTCATACAAATTACTTGCTTATAATTTGTATGAACTCTTTCTCGCACAAAGTGTTTCAAAAACGCGCCGCTAGTGGCGCTGTACATTTCTTCATACAAATTACATGCTTATAATTTGTATGAACTCTTTCTCGCACAAAGTGTTTCAAAATCGCGCCGCTAGTGGCGCTGTACATTTCTTCATACAAATTACATGCTCATAATTTGTATGAACTCTTTCTCGCACAAAGTGTTTCAAAATCGCGCCGCTAGTGGCGCTGTACATTTCTTCATACAAATTACATGCTTATAATTTGTATGAACTCTTTCTCGCACAAACTGTTTCAATAACGCGCCGCTAGTGGCGCTGTCCATTTCTTCATACAAATTACATGCTTACGCGCTCGCGGCGAGCGCGTCATGTTTACGACAAAACTCACACTCAGCATACAGGTTCCCACAAACATTCTCGACGATTCTAGCGTTAAATAAATACTAAAGTAGAAATAATTTTAAGTTGAATGAAACATCTTGGCGCCTGTGATCTTAGCTAACAAATTGCGGGTAACCCTGACGAAGCTAACTTACCAGCTGCCCGAGGATTGGGTGATCCCCGCTCCTAGCTAACTTCACAGCTGCCAAAACGCCTTTGGGTTTCTTATTATGCATAAAATAGGTCTACATCATTATGCATAAAATAAGTCTACATCATTATGCATAAAATAGGTCTACATCATTATGCATAAAATAGGTCTACATCATTATGCATAAAATAGGTCTACATCATTATGCATAAAATAGGTCTACATCATTATGCATAAAATAGGTCTACATCATTATGCATAAAATAGGTCTACATCATTATGCATAAAATAGGTCTACATCATTTGGCCACCATCTCGCCTGATGGAAAGCGAAGTTGTAGCCGAAGTTGTTTTTTTTTTATAGGTTTGCTCTTGACTACATACTGCCTGTTGTTAAGCAGGTATGCGGTCTAGGGCGTAGCACGCTTACCTAGAATATACCTATTTACTATTGTCTTAAAGATTTACAGATTATAAATAATAATGAAGCAATAATTATTAGAGGACATCTTTCGCATGGTTCGCTTTCGTTATCCGAAATTAAGCAAAGCATGTGATATGGCTGCCAGAGAATGATTTACTACATATTTTATACACATACCTAAATAACACCAAAACTCAGGGCAAACACCTATGTTCATCACATAAATGCTTGCCCTGGGTGGGAATCAAATCCACGCCTCTTTGATCCAGAAGCCAGGGTCACTAACCACTGAGCCACCGAGGCAGTCAAACATTGTATTATATCTTTAAAATATTCCCAGGTGTTCAAAATATCTGAAGACGGTATGTTGACGCCGGCCAGCGCGAGACGGCGCGTACTGCCGAAGGCTGCCGCTAACCCTGAGGCCCCCACTACTGCCGGGGCCCCCACGAACTCTGGCCCTCCCACAACCCCGGGGGCCCTCACAAAACCTGGAGCCTCCAAACCTCCTTGGGCCCCCACTGAGGCTGCCGCCAAGAAGACTAAGCTCGTGTTGATCGGCAAGAAGAGTGACTCTACAAGCCCGGGGCCCCCTGGAGTCAACGGGGCCCCCGCGCCGCGGCTGCTCAACTCGCTTTTGCCAAAGAGCGATGAAGATGCGTCCACTTCGTCCTTCAAATTCGCCGAAATACGGACAACCAGTGAGTAATCTTACTAACTAGCTGACCCGGCGAACTTCGTTTCACGCAATTTCTTTATACGTTATAGCCTATGTGTTATTCTGATAAACATCTACCTACATATAAGCATTACTATTGCAAAGTTTCATCTCAATCCGTTCAGTAGTTTTTGCGTGAAAGAGTAACAAATATCTACACATACAAATATTATAATTTTCTTATATTTCTTATTTAATCTTTTTATTTTTCCGAGATAAAAAGTAGCTTGTGTCGCTTTCCATCTTTTAAACCATATATTTATATTTTTTTATCATCTCCTATCTCCATCATCTCCTATTGCAATTTGAATATCTTCAAGTCAAAAGTGAAGTGAAGTTTGCCTATCTTCCGGCTTCATCATCAGATCAGTTCGACAGGGGGCCGTTCAACTATTACGTAAGCAGATTTATTACAATTATATACCCCCCCCCCCCTTGTCAGCAAAAGTAAGCAAAGTTCTTACCCCTACCCCCCCCCCCCCCCCCCCCCATCCCCCCCATTCTTACGTAAACATTGGTACCTGTATACATTTTTCTTTTTTATGGATTCATGAGCAGCAGATTTAATTCTAGAAATAAGAAAATAGATTTAGCATAGAGAACTTTAACACACAAATGCGAAAAGAAATAAATAAGTATTGCTGACGTAATCATCTTTTAGACCTCCCCGTCCCCCATGTCATAAAAAATAAGCAAATGATAAACCCCTCCACCCCCCTATAGTACTTACGTAATACTTGAATGGCCCCCCGTACCATATTATTGTATTGTCATCAGAACTACATACAGCTGCCAATTTTCATTACGCCACGACCCTTGGAAGATGGTTCAATTAGTTACATTAGATTCCATTACAATAGTTACATGCACGTCGACCTAATAAAAGCGTCAAGGAAATGATTTTTTATCGTGCTTCACACACTAGGTTTATAGAAACTTTCTTTTTGTGATAAATATTTAAAAAATTGACGCGCTCGCAGTATTGCAACCTGCATCTCTCTGGAATCACTAGTTAGAGTTTATCTAACGTAAATGACAAAGTGACAGATGAAACGGATGAAGAAAAGCAAAACATAATAATTTAATTAGTCGAGGGACAGACCGCCCTGTTGAGTGAAATCATGCCGGTCTGTCCCCCGAAAATCAATCGGGGGACAGACAAGAATTTTTTCTTCCGTTCTGTCCCCCCGGGGACAGATCCGGGGGACAGACTGGAATCATTCGGATTCCGGCCAAAATGCTAAGTCCAATTAAACTAGAACGCTGCACTGCGAAGCCGCCAAATTAGTGAAGTGTTTATCATTTTTACTACCAACTACTACATTGTTGGAAGCGCCATCTGTGAGAACTGCTTTACAGAAACCAAGACAGTCGTCACTTAAAGTGAAATTATTAGAACTTCTTACCATTAACGAGAAATGGAGACGTTCTAGCTTTCCGGGAGCCAATTAAAAAAAAAATTTAGAATAGGCTTTACAGATGTCGCTGTACTGTGAGCGTACACCGAGTTGTACGCGTTCATTTGTTTTTGTGGTCATTTCATTGATGGTTGACATTTGTTTGACAACTAGTGTGGCGTGTCGAAGCGTGAAATCGTTCCATTTCTTCTGAAAAATAGTCGAATATTTTTTAAAGACATCGTAGTTTAACTTTTAAATCAGTATTATGGAAATTGATTACCACATTAAATTTAATTTTACCAAAAACTTGTCTCACTCATGCTGAATATAAATAAAATTGCATTGTAAAGTTTATGAAACGTTCCGTTCTACGTACTATGGAGAACTTACTTGTACACTGACGATACAACGCCACCTATTGAGCATCTTTTACATCATTTTTCTTCTTAAAGTCAGCGTCAGGAAAATCCTCATTGGAGAAAGCATCTGGGCCGGAATTCCAGAAATATGCAGGTTCAAAAACCTACGAGCGCGTCAATTTTTAAACTGTTTATCACAAAAAGAAAGTTTTTAATAAACGCGTGTTAAAATCAGATGTTTCATACATTGCCAAAAATAGAATAACCGACTTCAATCGTGTAGAGTTCCAATCGTTCGCACGGAGCAATGTGTCATAGATATAGTCATTTTTACATTATATTAATTTTAACACGCTTTTATTAGTCTCACCTTTGAGCTCGATTTGACCTACTTTGAGCTATTAGATTTTCTTCAAACTGCACACCTATCAAAGACTGATGACAATGCATATAAGTCCGATTTCGATAATTCTTATATATATTATATATAAGAATTATCGAAATCGGACTAGTCTGTAGTAGATGTGTAGCTGTTAGCTCTGTGGTATTTACAAATACATACTTATACCTAATTAATTTTACGGATGACTAAATAATTGTATAATTATTGTAAGTATTAAGTTTTTTTTTGTTTCTTTTCAGACGGAAAACGCGTCCTAGTTATGCGCCCGCCGAAAGACCAGCCAAAGACCCCCACCCCTCCCCCCTCCGTCCCTCTTATCCCCTCCACTCCCCCCCCTGCCGCGTCGACCGACTGGCAAGGTTCGATGCCCGTCATTACGTCCCTAGCGTCAGTTCCCACTATATCGACTATGCCTCCAGTTCCTATGACCAATGCTCCAATGACTAATCTTCCAATGACCAATGTTCCAATGACTAATTTTCCAATGACCAATGTTCCAATGACTAATCTTCCAATGAACAATGTTCCAATGACTAATCTTCCAATGACTAATCTTCCAATAACCAATATCCAAATGACTAATATTTCAATGGCCAATGTCCAAATGACCAATGTCCCAATGTTCACGTCGATACCAAAGCCTACAATGTTGAACAATTCCATATTGGTCCCGAATGGCGCGCACCAGGGGATATTCACCCCTATCACCATGCCCATAGGGTCCACGCCGTTACTACTTGGAGATAGTATGAATTCGACGCCGGTTCTCACTGCGACAGACAACGTTGCGCCTGTAAATGTATGCTATAATCCTTGTTTACCTAATTATCCCTTGTACATGTTCCGCCCTTTTTAACAGTCCATTGCCAGACGTAGGCCTACCCATGAAGGGTGTTCGGGCCTTATTCACTACGCTGGCCCAGTGCGGATTGGTGGACGCAGGTTGCCTCACGATGTTTTTCTTCACCAGAAATCTAGTGGTATGAAATTCCGTACATAAGTTCCAAAGAAAAAAAAACTCGTTGGTACGGAATCGGGATTTGAATTGTAATTTTTAGGGTTCCGTAAGTCAAAAGGAACCCTTATAAATATGATCACTGTTGTCCGTCCGTCCGTATGTCAAGACTCTATACGGGAACCCGTAGAGGTATCGAGTTAAAATGAAAACTATATGTATAGCAGATGTTATGGTCTGTTACAGTTGTGATGAAAACTCAAACTCCTCGTTAATAAAGCTAGAGCCGTCTATGTAGTAGAAAACTGACCTATTAAGTCGCTTGCCTCGCCCGTTGCTGCGGACTAAATAAGGAACCTGGGGCCCTATTTTTCAAATACGAACGCCTAGGAACGTATTCTTATCTTTACATATGACTTTTATTTTCAAAGTTTATTTAAAATTACCAATTTCACGCAAAACTTCAGTAATGGACATGGAAATTTTAAAAGAAACCATAGATTGCAAACGGGGAAATCATGAAATGGAACGTTAACTATAAAGAACAAATATGGCGAACTGTCACTGTCTAAGTTCCGTTTACGTTTCTAGGTGTTCGAATTTGATAATAGAATATTTTGACAAATCGTGAAAAAAAAAACCTGGACGACGATGCCCTCGCCGCAATGACGATGCTCTCGCCAGAATGTCGATGCCCTTCCCGGGAGGACAAAGCTCCCGCCAGAATGACGATGCTCTCGCCAGAATGTCGATGCCCTTGCCGGAATGACGATGCTCTCGCCGAAATGTCGATGCTCTCGCCGGAAGGACAATGCTCTCGCCAGAATGTCGATGCCCTTGCCGGAATGACGATGCCCTTGCCGGAATGACGATGCCCTCGCCGAAATGTCGATGCTCTCGCCGGAATGACGATGCTCCCGTCAGAATGTCGATGCCCTTGCCGGAATGACGATGCCCCCGCCAGAATGACGATGCTCTCGCCGTAATGACGATGCCCCCGCCAGAATGACGTTGCTTTCGCCGGAATGACTATGTTCCCGCCAGAATGACGATGCCCCCGCCAGAATGACGATGCCCCCGCCAGATTGACTATACCCCCGCCAGAATGACGATGCCCCCACCAGAATGACGATGCTCTCGCCGGAATGACGATGCTCTCGCCGGAATGACGATGTTCCCGCCACAATGAAGATGCCCCCGCCAGAATGACGATGCCCCCGCCAGAATGACGATGCTCTCACCGGAATAACAATGCTCTCGCCGGAATGACAATGTTCCTGCCAGAATATCGATGCCCTTGCCGGAATGATGATGCCCCCGCCAGAATGACGATGCTCTCGCCAAAATGACGATGTTACCGCCAGAATGACGATGCCCTCGCCGAAATGAGGATGTTACCGCCAGAATGACGATGCCCTCGCCGAATCCTTCCCGCAAAACGGGTAATCACTCCACAGTTGATTGAAGCCAGTCGAGTGCGCAGTCGTCGGCGGGTACGTTTCTCGGCCTGTCGTTTCAGCCATAGGACGTCCACTGCTGGACATAGGCCTCCCCTAAAGATCTCTAATGAAACCGGTTAGTAGCGGCTTGCATCCAGCGTGATCCTGCGGTCTTAATGAGGTCGTCCGTCCTCCTTGTGGGTTGACGTCTTTACGACGCTTTCCTCGGCCTGCCGTGGGTACGTCCCTCAACTCGCCGCACATCGTTGTTTTCGAACTGATTTATAAGATGTTATCACGTCAAAAACTCTGAGCTGCCGTATCTCTAATTTAATATTGCCGTATTTTGCTAATTTGAGGAAAAAATGTCATATGCAGATAAATACCAAAGGGATAACGCTGTTGTCGCTTGAGGCTATTCTCAATTACACAAATGTATGGAAAATCTTTCCACGTGTTGTCTATCAAATATTTTTTGGAATTTGACGTTCCGCTGCGAAAAATCCGACTACAGCCGATCGAGATATTTTTCATGTCTCTTTCTAACTCGTGCCATATTACATATATCAATACATCTCTTTCCGATCTCAATCGACCTCATTACCCCTCTGGTATTTCTGCGTTTGACCCAACGCAGTTCGTCCATCAGCAGGTCTTACGATACGAAGTTAGAGCTCTGTTGTCTTTTTGCTCCGAGTGTCGGTGATTCCGCCGACCTCTCTCTCCCCCTTGCTCTCCTCTATGGTCGCTAGAAGGGCACGGGACCCCGAGTTTAAAATATCCGTGACCGAGAATCCGGAGACATCCCTTTCCCTTCCCAATCCTATGACCATTAAAAGGCTTTGGATCAGTTTACCCGACACCCTGAGAACAGTGTTCGTGTCCGTGATTCCAGCGACGTTTTGTCTCCGTCGCTTCCTCCTTCCCCTGCCTAAACCCATGGCCTCGGCTCGACCTGATATGACGGGCTCGGGTCAGTTTACCCAGAACCCCGAGTGTAGTGTCTGTGTCCGTAATTCCAGCGACCTCTCCCCGTTCCCTTTGCTCCCCTCCTTCCCCTCTATTTTCCTACGGCCGTGTCACTGGCACGGGTCAGTTTACCCTGGATTCCGACTCTAGTGTCCGTGTCCGTGATTCCGGTGACCTCTCTCCGTCCCTATGCTTTCTTCCTTCCCCTCCCTAATCCTATGGCCACAGACGGGCTCGGGTCACCTTACTCAAGACCCCGAGTGTAGTGTCCTTATCGCCGCGAAGATTCCAGCAACCTTTCTCTTCGTCTCCGCTGCTCCCCTCATTCCGCTCCCCCTTCCTGTGGTCGCTCGACGGGCACGTGTCAATTACTGGTGCAGTCGGAAAGCACCATCGCAGTCGATCAATGCTAGCCTACACGTATGGAGTGAACAGCGGCAGAGCCTGGACAGCGGCAATAGGTAGTACCGATGGCAAGTCTTGCATGATCAAAGATGTTCCTTATATGGCTTAGGTAGCCCTCATAGCGTAGCATAGTTTGACAAGGTGTTCGTTAGCGATCATCGAAGTTAAGCATCGTTCATAACGTTCAGTTTTCGGATGACCGCGAATGGTATTTACAACTGAGCGCTACCGTGACTCGGATGACACGTTAATTGTAGGTCCTGGTTGTTTTAACCGTTTAGTCATGGCACAGATTTTCTGGCGGATTTGAAACTTTGACATTAGAGGTAGCCACCCAGAAGAACTTACTTTTATCCCGTTTTACCTTTTCAGGAAATATCTCCTCAAGGAACCCAAAATACGACTTACGGCTGGCGTTTTAAAGCTGTATTTTCATACATTTTTTGACGTCATAAAGGTCTTATAAATCGTGGAATGCTGGCTGCACGCATGAAAGTGTCACGTTCCGCCTGAGTTGACCGTGCAAGCGAGAGCACGGAACAAGCGATAGAGATGCACGATCGGCCTAAGCGTTCGGGTTGTTACAGTTGTTGATCAACAATGTTTTCTTATGACGTTCTCTCGTAAAAGTCCGACTTTACAACCAGTTTTTTATGACAATTACGTGTATTTTATAAGCCTTGGTGGTCTAGAGGTAGTGACACCCTCCTTACAATAGTGAGGTCGTGGGTTCAAATCCTCGGTCCCGTACCAATGAGTTCTTTGGAATTTATGTACGGAATTTCACACCACTGGCTTTTCGGTGAAGGAAAACATCGTGAGGCAACCTGCATACGCCAGTAGAAGAAATTCGATGGCTTATGTGAATCCACCAACCCGCACTGGGCCAGCGTGGTGGATATGGCCTAATCACCCTTCGTGGGTAGGCCTACGTCTTGCAGTGGACTGTTGAAAAGGCTGATACAGTACGTGTATTTCACAATACGGTTTACACACAGCGCTTTTAACTGGATACGGCTATTTAAAAAAACAGTAATGTGCAAGCTTTTGACATTGGGACGGACGGACGCAACTATGTTATAAGAGTTTCTCGCTTACTACGTAACTGTAAAAGTGAAGCTTGCTAATTCACATGTAAAAGCTACCGATTACTACTGACTGCCTCGGTGGCTCATTGGTTAGTGAACCTGACTTCTGGATTAAAGAGGCGTGGGTTCGATCCCCACCCAGAGTGAACATTTATGTGATGAACATAGGTGTATGCTCTTTATCTTGGTGTTATTTATATGTTAGTACTAGTTTTTACCCGCGGCTTGCCCGCATGACATTTTGATTTTTGACGCAATAACATTATAATTTATAGCCTATGTGTTATTCTGATATATAAGCTATATTATTGCAAAGTTTCATCTCAATCCGTTCAGTAGTTTTTGCGTGAAAGAGTAACAAACATCCATACATCCAACCATCCATCCATCCATCCATCCTCACAAACTTTCGCGTTTATAATAGTAGGATAGTAGGATTTATTTAAAATATGTATATTTAGTATATCAGTCTCTGGCAGCCATATCACAAGCTTTGGTTAGTTTGAAACTAGAGACCGTGTTTAAGATGTCCCCCAATATTTATTTATTACAGGTACCAAGCAAGGCGCCAAAAGTGGGGATACCATTACTGGCCCCCCCTATGCCTCTGTCACAATCGAAAAACGCCAACATTTCGCGCAAACGGAAAATGGCGCCCGAGCAGCCAGACCCAGACAATATCTGCTCGTTTGAGCTCGTCACCGACGACGTCCCTGAAAGCGCGGTTATTATACTGGATGGACATGGGGACGTCTCAGAGGGAAGTGGGGACGGCTCAGGGGGAAGCGGGGTTGTCTCCGAGGCAAGTGGGGACGTCCCGAGCGGCGATACGGTGATCAAGCTGCAAGGAGGCGCCACCATCAGACCCGCGTTGCCTCAGCACGATTTCTCAGGTATGTATTTAGCTTAGATAAGTTATCTGGAGCCGTAGTGGTGTAGAGGTAGTGACACCCGCGTAATAATCGTGAGGTCGTGGGTTCAAATCCCCGGTCCCGTACCAATGAGTTCTTTGGAATTTATGTACGGAATTTCACACCACTGGCTTTTCGGTGAAGGAAAACATCGTGTGGCAACCTGCATATGGCCGTAGAAGAAATTCGATGGCGTATGTGAATCCACCAACCCGCACTGGGCCAGCGTGGTGGATATGGCCCAAAACACCCTTCGTGGGTAGGCCTACGTCCTGCAGTGGATTATTAAAAAGGCTGGTACAGTAAGTTATCTGGAGCGCAGACTGACCGGCATCAAGAGGATGGACAAAGTTCGAAACAACACCGCGTTCCGTCACAGGTGCAGTTGACGTAGGCCAAAATCATCGTCATCATCATTTCAGCCATAGGATGTCCACTGCTAGACATAGGCCTCCCCTAATGATAAGACCGGCGGCTAGCATCCAGCGCGATTCTGCGGTCCTAATAAGGTCATCCGTCCACCTTGCGGGTGGACATCCTACGCTGCGCTTGCCGGTACGTGGTCTCCACTCGAGAACTTTTCGACCCCATCGGTCATCAGTTCTCCGCGCTATGTGCCCCGCCCATTGCCACTTCAACTTGCCAATCCGCTGGGCTATGTCGGTAACCTTGGTTCTTCTACGGATCTCCAGACCAAATCATCATCTAGGCCAAAAGGCTGCCAAATTAAAATGGGATTGGGCGGATTATGTGGTCCGTATGCACCCCGAGAGATGCCGGGATCGCCACGCAGTGGGTACTAAAGGGCAGACGAAGGCAGGGAAGGCCCAGGAAACGCTGCTGTGACGAGCTTGACACTTTCCAGGAAGAGGGAAGGTTGGCGGGATTTGGCCACAAAACGCGATAAATGGAAAGATATGGGCCTTGCCTAGAACATTGTTTCCTAATCTGTTGGTTGGACCTCTGGGGGTCCGCGAGCATATGTTTGAGGGTCCGCGGTCCCAAACGCATCTATCTTACTTAGAGTATTAACACAAATAAATAAATTTCCCACGCCTAACATCTCGTAATTATTACGCTTACCGAGCTTTTCTCCATCACGTACCTATGTGAAAAGGCATTCTCTACTCTTGTATACATCAAAAACGAATACAGGAACAGGTTACATGTGGAATATGATTTGAGATTGCAATTGAGTAATAATATCAACCCGAACATTTATAACTTAGTTGCAAAAAAGCAGCACCAATCATTAATGTTTTTTCTACGAAAAAGTAGTTTTTTTTTTTTTTTAATTTTGAAGGAATACTAAAATATAATTTTGTCCGAAAATTGCACCTTTTCTCACTCAGGGGTCTTTGGCATTATATTATTTATACTTGATTTCCTTGGGGGTCCGCGGCTGAAAAAGGTTTGGAACCGCTGGCCTAGAAGATTCAGATGGGATAGCATAGGTTCAGATAAAAAAAGTTATCTTGATGCGCACAGATCGGACTTCGTTCGAGTAAGCGCCACACAAATCGGCGGATGAGATGTTAGCCGCAGATGACACTTCGCCGTGATTGGCTAATTATTGCGCATGTGTGCACAATTCCGACGCCGCGTGTCGTAGTGCGTAGGGAGCGCGTGGGAGGCATGAGGTTGGCGAGCGGCTGTGCCCCGGCGTCTCGTCTTTCTGGTTCCCTCGTTTACCCTATATTTCAGCTTTTGCGCAGCGTTCTGCGCATACTTCCCATCAGCCGATTTGTGTGGCGCTTAGACTTGTGCCACACGGGCGTTGCCGCCACGACGCGATGCCGCGGCGACGTCGCGGCAACCAATGTTGCCAGTAGCGTCTTAGACATTCAATCTAGAGTATTCTATGAATAGTTAGCGGGAACAAAAGGTTTCAGGCATACTATAAAATATATAACTTTATAACTCTTATTTAATACTTGACCTACTTCTTACATTTACACTACACCAATCATTCCACTACAATCGCGCACCTTCGGCAAAATACGGACTTTAGCCAACATGGTCGTCACACGCCAGGTCAACACATACACACAACACACGCACACCAATAGACTGCATCTACACACACTCAGGAGTCAGGAGCATCACAGCGGAGAATGACGTCACGAGAATAACCCGCTTAGCGGTTCTGCTCCTGGTACTTCTACCCACTACACACATTATTTATTGTAGTTGTTTACAGTGGTATCCATATTATTGTAGTTGTTTACAGTGGTATCCATAACATGTAGCAAGTAATTCAAAATTGGTTATGGGTGTAGTTTCTGATATAATAGGTATTATTAAGCGATTTGAATCTCCATTTGAGTTATTTATGTTCCTACCGGAGAATACACGTATTCTCCATAAAAAGTAATTAGATATATCATGTCAGTAAGTTTTCCCAATTTGGAATGTAGTATTAAACAAGTATAACCTTTCCGTGGTGGTCAAGAGGTAGTGACACCCGCCTAACAATCGTGAGGTCGTGGGTTCAAATCCCCGGTCCCGTACCGATGAGTTCTTTGGAATTTATGTACGGAATTTCACACCACTGGCTTTTCGGTGAAGGAAAACATCGTGAGGCAACCTTCGTACGTCCGTAGAAGAAATTCGATGGCGTATGTGAATCTACCAACCCCCACTGGGCCAGCGTGGTAGATATGGCCCAATCATCCTTCGTTGGTAGGCCTACGTCCTGCAGTGGACTATTAAAAAGGCTGGTACAGTACAGTACAGTACCTTCCCTTCTGGCAAGGAGCCTGGATCCTACGACACAGGTCACCCTATACTCTATAAAATTTACCTTGATCTCTGCGACAGTGACATTGACATAGAAGATTGACATTTTTAGAGTTGAGATAGTGGGTGGAAAAATCGATTTTCAAACAATGTTGTAATGAAATCGAATGAGTAGTTGAAGGTGAGAAATTGGATTTTATTTGCTTACTATTATTTAAGATCAAGTATGTACACATGTAAATAATGTATTATTTAATTAAATATATTGATTAAATACTCACAATAATGTAACGATAGTATTTATCGACGTTTTTCACTATTATTGATGCTAATGTAACATATAATTGGGTTTAATTTAAATGATATTAAAATATCTTTAAAAAATTAATGATAAATTAAGTTTTATTTAAAATATCATCAGTTTAAATTATCGATATTTTAATTAAAACTCTATCTAAAATTCTGTGGTCTCGATCATTCGTCGCCCATCACTAATCGGCATGCCCATAAAGTATGACATTGACAGGTGTCTGTACTATTAAGAAATTCAGGACTTCATAAGCGTGATTTTTCTGACAGCTGTCGCAGAGATCAAGTCAAATTTTATAGAGTATAGTGTGGGATCCAGCGCACTATGAATGTTAAATTAAGATTGTATACTACAAGAGTAATTTTGTTTTTGGTATCATAAGGAAGAGCCTAGATCTCACGACACAGGTCGCCCTAGTGTGGGATCTAGTGTACAACTTGCTTTGTGTTAATTTTTAAGAACAATAAACGTGTTATTTATTTATTTTTTATTTGTTTTTCAGATCGGACGATGTCGGTGTCGGAGTGGGCGAGCAGCGGGGGCTCCCCGCTGGTGCAGGTGAAGGAGCGCGGCGAGCCCGCGTACACAGCAGCCTGGTTCCTTGTCCGGAGCAGCGCGCCGCTGCCGCTCCGCCGCGCCGCCGTGTGGACCACCGGCGTGGTGCGGGTTTTTTTTAATTCCGTATAGGTTTAACTGCCTCGGTGGCTCAGTGGTTAGTGACCCTAACTTCTGGATCAAAGAGGCGTGGGTTCGATCCCCACCCAAGGCAAATATTTATGTGATGAACATAGGTGTTTGCTCTGTGTCTGGGTGTTATTTAGTTACTATCTATATAAGTATGCATATAAAAATATGTGTACGTACCCTATAGAAATTTCAACATTTTCACAATTTTGTGAAATGTCCAGAGTTTGTACGGAACCCTCGGTGTGCGAGCCTGACTCGCACTTGCCCGGTTTTTTCTTTTGTTAATCAAACAACAAATCATCATCATCGTCATCAGCTTATTTCGGCCCACTGCAGGGCATAACCCTCCTCCCCCTTACGCCAACTATCCCTGTCCTGTGCCAGTGTCATCCAGGTGTTGCCGCAAAACTTTTGGATGTCATCACGCCACCGTTGTAAGGGTCTACCGGGACCGCGCGCACCGTCCCGGGGCCACCATCCAGTCAGCCCTGCTCCACCTGCCATCATCACATCTGGCCAAATGTCCAGCCCAACGCCACTTGAGATTGATTACACGGGATCCGATATCTGTTTTTTATTTATATCAAACTGTATGTATTAGTGTTATTATTATGTTATTTATGTATTAGGATGTAGGAACTAAATGTATTCGAATTTTAGCTCGTTATGTAAGTATTTGTTATTTGTAATAAGTATTTTTTTTTGTCAACTCTCTTTTGCTACTCACTCCGCATTTTCTATTTTTTTTTTGTTATTAATTCCTCTCCAGAAGAAAGGGTTGCCTGAAAGAGTTTGCTATAAGCAATAAGGCCGCCCTTTGTTGCACTATTTTATGTAGTTGTTTTTTTTTCCTCTCTGTGTATTTTTGTTTTCTGAATTGTATTTGAGTGTTAACAATAAAGTGTTTATCTATCTATTGTAAGGGGATGCTTCTGCTTCCCCTAATTTAGTTAGTAGTTGATCGTGGGCGTATTATAAACTGATATATCACAGACTGTACTTTTAATCCAATAGTTATTAATATTAAAAGATACGATCGCGCGCCATTGCGCATTCCCTGTTCAAACTGTAGCGTCGCTAGTGTCGTGCAGCGCGTCCGTCGCGCGTTAGTGTTGTACCGCTGTCACTCGATTTGGCGAATCGAGTGTGCGGCTAACACTATCTATCTGCCACCTTTGTCCTCCTACCGATCTCTGTATTTCGAATTCGGTCACGTAACGTGATGCCTAGCATGGCACGCTCCATGGCTCGTTGTGCGACTCGCATTTTGTATATAGTTTCCTTGGTGACCTTCCTTTTCCAAACAACAAATGACAAAGATAAACCTTGTCAAGTTTGGGAGTGGGGGTTGTCACCTCTCTTACACTGACTTGGTGGCTCAGTGGTTACTGACCCTGACTTCTGGATCAAAGAGGCGTGGGTTCGATCCCCACCAGGACAAATATTTGTGTGATGAACTTAAGTGTTTGCTCTGTGTCTGGGTGTTATTTAGTTACTATCTATATAAGTATGTATTTAAAATATGTATATGTAGTATATCAGTCTCTGGCAGCCATATCACAAGCTTTGCTTAGTTTGGGGTCAGAGGCCGTGTGTAAGATGTCCCGAAATATTTATGCATTTATTATTATTATTTATTTACAAAATTCTATACATTTGTGACGTTACGCGGAACTTTGACGGGCCTTCATCAATTTTTGTTTAATTGACAAAAGAAAAAATACGTGTCTAATTTTTTTGATATAATTATTATATACTACGGGACTAATCGCGCACTAAAATTACGAGATAAATACCTCCTCATATAGTCTATCTGACGGACTAATTAATGTTTTTTTTAGTCATTATGATTTTTTTTCTATTAAGTAAGTAAGTAAGTTCGTATAGGCCGGATGGCTAGCCCTGGTGTCAGAGTTTTTAGGCCGCCTGAAGGCCTCTGACATGGCTAAACGGTTAAAACAACCGGGACCTACAATTTTACGTGTCATCCGAGCCACGGTAGCGCTCAGTTGGAAAATGCCACCCGCGGTCACCCATCCAAATACTGACCGTGCGGAACGTTGCTTAATTTCGGTGATCGCTGACAAACACCTAGTCAAACTACGCTACGAACGCTACAAAAAAAAATAATGAAAAATAATAATACAGCTTTGTATTTTTTCTATTGATTTAATATACTCTACAGACACCGGGGTCTGTGCTCTCCAGACATAATGTTCTTTTTAAAGGTGACGTCCACAAGTGGTATATTATTCAGAGAAAAATCGAACCAAGATGATCTATACATCATTTGAAAGCTCGATTTATGGGCTTCTCAAAAATATTTAATTTAGATTTTTTTATCCCTCCATTTTTTTTAAAATAAATTGAATGAAAAATAATAATACAGCTTTGTATTTTTTCTAGTTTAGCAATAATAAAGTGCTTCTATCGTTATTTTACCTGCATTCGTAGCTGATTCTTCCACATTTATATGATAATTTGCTAAAATTAAAAATTATTACGTACCAGTGTGACCAGTTAGTAGATACAATGTGACAAAAATCACTAAAAAAAACTGTGTCTTATTGGTAAAAATGCTTCTATTTAACAATTTGGAGGTTACTTAATCAGGGTTGCTAGAGATAAACTACTTATTGAGCCAAATATATTTATTTATACTAATAGATTCAAAATTAATTTAAAAAAAAACGGAGGGCTCTTTTTTGGTTTTAACTGATGTAATAGACTCGGAAAAATATGAACTTTCTCGAAATGTAACTAGTGTTGTGGTTCGAATTTTTGATTATTATTATACCAGCCTCCATACATTTTGAGGACATGTCCTTTTAACAATGTTTCTAAAAACAAAAGGATAAAAAGGATAAGTCCTTATTAGTTAGTAATCTTTACTAACTAAATTAAGTTTAATTATGTTCCTTAAGGAGATGTGGCGGCCTAGTGGTAGTGACACCCGCCTTACAATCGTAAGGTCGAGGGTAATGTCATATTTGTCACTAACCGAACGCTCTCGCTTGCACGCTTGGCTCAGACAGGACGTGACGTGACACTTTCGTGCGTGCTAATACGTCAAAATATTAATAATTATAGAGCAGATTCTATGCGCTTTCGACTCCATATTGCTTGGTCGTGTGTTACACATTTTCTGATCGTTTTAATAATGTCCATTTACCGCAGATGTCGCTGGTATCCCGGCTCCTGCTCACGGAGAAGCCCGTGGTCCTGCGCCAGTCGTCAGCCTCCGACGTGTACTACCTGCGCCTGTCTGCCGAGGCCCTGGTGCGCGCCGAGTGGGTCTGCCGGAACGCGCGCGACGTGGCCACCGCGGCCAAAGCCGGGGCCAAGCTGACCGTCGTGCACATCGCCACGGGCCAGGCCCACCCCTTGACCTGTGCCCGCCCGCCCAAGCCGGGCCTACTCGCGCTTAGGTGCAAGTTCCTCACTGCCGCTCAGGTGAGTGCTATTACCGTGTTATCTGCTGCACTCTACTGCGATCCTAGTACTCACCCAGTGGTCGGTCAGTATTTGTTAGTAATTCTCATAATTAATGTCTAAATTAATTTAAAGTAAGTTCTTTACTACTGGGCAAAGGTCGGTACATTTATACTGTTATCGAACCATGTCCTACCCTCTGCTAAAGTCCTAGTACCCACCCAGAGTGGGTCAGCCATCGGATTATCTTAATATATATAAATCTCGTGTCACAATGTTTGTCCTCAATGGACTCCTAAACCACTTAACCGATTATAATAAAATTCGCACACCATGTGCAGTTCGATCCAACTTGAGAGATAGGATAGTTTAAATCTCAAATTATAGTCGCAATTTTAATTTATTTAGCCACGGCGACGCGTGGCCGGGTCAGCTTGTATTATCACTTATTTTCACTATCTATCTATCTATCAGCCGTAGGATGTCCACTGCTGGACATAGGCCTCCCCCATGGATTTCCAATAAGACCGGTTGGAAGCGGCCTGCATCCAGCGCGTTCCTGCTATTTTTATTATGTCGTCAGTCCACCTAGTCGGTGGACGTCCTACGCTGCGCTTGCTGGTCCGTGGTCTCCATTCGAGAACTTTCCGGCCCCATCGACCATCCGTTCTTCGAACAATGTGTCCTGCCCATTGCCACTTTAATTTGCTAATCCGCTGGGCTATGTCGGTAACTTTGGTACGTCTGCGGATCTCCTCATTTCTGATTCGATCCCGCAGAGAGACACCGAGCATAGCCCTCTCCATAGCACGTTGGGCTATCTGGAGCTTATTCATGAGGCGCACATTAAAAGACCACGTTTCAGTTCCATATGTCATCACTGGCAACACACAACTATCGAAAACTCTCGTCTTGAGGCACTGAGGTATATCGGATGAAAAGATGTCACGCAATTTTCCGAACGCTGCCCAGCCGAGTCGGATTCGGCGATCGACCTCTTTCTTAAAGTTGGACTTACCTAGCTGGACTACTTGTCCTAGGTCGACGTACGAGTCAACAACTTCAAGAACCGAGCTCTCAAAAAATATTGGGGTGGGTACAACATGGGCATTACACATGACCTTTGTTTTATCCATGTTCATTTTAAGACCCACCTGTCGAGAAACTCGATTGAGGCCTTCGAGCATCGTGCTGAGTTCTTCCATCGACTTCGCCATGTCCACAATATCGTCAGCAAACCGAAGGTGAGTGATGTATTCGCCATTGATGTTGATGCCGAATCCTTTCCATTCCAGGAGCTTAAAGGCGTTCTCCAAAGTAGTAGTAAACAGTTTCGGAGATATCACATCTCCCTGTCTGACCCCTCTTTTTAAAGGAATCGCCTTGGAACTCTCCTCCTGTACTCGGACCGACATAGTGGCGTTATTATACAAGCACTTCAACACTTCGATGTACCGATAGTCTATACGGCATCGTTGGAGAGACTCGAGCACAGCCCATGTCTCGACCGAATCAAAGGCTTTCTCATAGTCCACAAACGCTAAGCAAAGTGGCAAGTTATACTCTTCGGTCTTCTGTATAACTTGCCGCAGCGTATGAATGTGATCTATGGTGCTAAAGCCTTTTCGGAACCCGGCTTGTTCGGAAGGCTGGAAGTCATCAAGCCTGCGCTCGAGACGATTCGTAATGACCCTTGAAAACAACTTATAAACATGGCTCAGAAGCGAGATGGGCCTGTAATTCTTCAATGAGGTGTTGTCACCTTTTTTAAAGAACAACACCACCACGCTTCTGTTCCATGCTTCTGGCGTTATGCCCTCGAGGATAACGGTGTTGAAGAGCTTCTGAAGGACTTTAAGTACCGGTTTACCACCCGCTTTCAGAAGCTCTGAAGTTATTCCGTCATCACCCGGCGCCTTGTTGTTTTTAAGCTGATTCAGGGCCATTCTAATCTCGTACAGACTGATGTCCGGGATGTCTTCGGTGAAGTGTCGAGTCAGCTTGGCTCTCGGGTCTTTGGCCGTGCTGTCAACAGGCTTAGCTACCGAAGCGTATAACTGTCCGTAGAACATTTCGATCTCCTCCAGTACCTCTGGCTTGGTCGACGTTACACTGCCGTCTTCTCTCTTCAGCTTTGTCAGCTGGCTTTGCCCAATAGACAAATTCCTTGCAAACACTTTGGAGCCTTTGTTTCGCTCAATCGTCTCTTGAATACTTTTGGTTTTAAAGAGACGTATATCGCGCCGTAAGGATTTAGAGATTTGCCTATTAAGCTGCCTATATGACGCAGCGTCCCTTGTAGACTGCAGTCTCAATAAACGTCGTTTAGCCATGAGGTCTAAAGTGTGACCCGATAGTTTTTGGGGTCTTTTTGAACGGCGAGGTCTAAAAAATTTAGAACCCACCGTTTGGACAGTTTCTACGAGCCTGTTATTGATCTCGTCCACCGACGCAAGATTCTCAAGGCAAGCAAAGCTATTTGAGAGCTCAAGCTGAAAGTTTTCGGGGTTTTGGATTTGGTCTCGAGTAGGTCGGAGCGTAGACTTCATCAGGCGGGACCTTTCCAGTCTAACGTTGATATTCAATGTGCCTCTTACCATTCTGTGATCACTACCGGTTTTCACCCTGTTGATCACGGAGACATCATTGAATACTCGTCTCTTGTTGGTCATGATGAAGTCTATCTCATTTCTCGTAGAACCATCGGGACTTATCCAGGTCCATTTCCTGTGAGGCGGCTTCTGGAAGAAAGAGTTCATTATAAAAAGGCCCTCTTTCTCCAGAAAGTCAGCCAGCCTCTGTCCTCTAGAGTTCCGTTGCCCATGCCCGAATTGCCCCACTTTCAGTTCATCCTCAATTTTCTTGCCTATCTTTGCGTTGAAGTCCCCCATAACAACAGTAAAGTGGGTTTCAGACTTATGTATGGCCCGACTTATGTCCTCATACATAGTCTCCACTTCATCATCTGGGTGTGCCGAGGTCGGTGCGTATACCTGAATGACCTTCAGCGAATATCTTTTAGATATTCTGAGTATTAGGTATACAACCCTGAATATATTTTCACTACATTTTATTATCTATATATTTTTAATCTACACTAATATTATAAAGAGGAAAGATTTGTATTTTTGTATGTAACGAATAAACTCAAAAAGTACTGGACCGGTTTTAATAATTTTTTTTTTTCATTAGAAAACTACATTATAACTGAGTAACATATTTACTACTAGATTACTATACTACCTATTTATGTCTACCCATGCGAAACCGGGACGGGCCTCTAGTTTATTAATAATCTGTTAACAACAAATAAATATTATAAAAAAATCTTTTTAAAAAATAATATGACAAAATATTGATAACACTTCACTAGTAAAAAACACAAGAATTTTACCGAGTCTGGCGCGAAATAAAAATGCGGACACTACAGTGTCCGCGGTGTAGCGACCGTTAATGTATAAATACTGTCTAAATTAAGTTCCTTACTGCCGCATAGGTCAGTATTTATATTAATTAGTAAACTACCCACGTACTTTATAAAGTATTGGAGGAAAGTAATAAACACCATTCTGTGATAGTCCGTCTTTTACTCAACACTTCAGTTATCATACCACCTCATACTCTCAGCTGAAGTCCTAGTACACGCCCAGTGGGTTTGTCAGTATATTATCAGTATTTGGTGTAGCGCCTTAACATCTTTTATTCAATAATTTCGCATTTCTTTAATCATTTCTTTATAAAAATTTACCCGCTTTCTGGTGTCGTCGGTAAAACAGGTACAACGCTGGGACGATCTGTCAATGTTCCGTTGACGTCCCGGAGTTTTCCGAGAGATGGCGCTAGTGATCGTCTCGAACCGCGATGCCGTAGACCTTTGCAATTGGTCAAAAATGGCGCGAAAAAAATCGAGTGTCGCGTCACCATATATACACAGTCAGGTCATAAATTCTGTCACATGTTTAATATAAAATAATTGAAACAAGTTTATTCATTATGTAACCATTTATATACCAAAATGAACTTAACAAAACATAGATTCTTATGACAATAAAGTTTATTCAAAATGACCTCCGTGATTTTGAATACAGGCCTTCAATCTGCGCGGCCAGTCATCTATCGCAGCACGAACGAGGTCCATGTCAATATCGGCGGCTGCCTTAATCAAGGATGTCTTGAGTAACTCCAAATTGGAATGAGGCTTTGAGCACGCCCTTTCCTCCAAGTGTTGCCATAACTTGTAATCTAACGGACTCAAATCTGGACTGGAGGAGGGCCAGTCTTCGTGCCGGATGAAGTCGATGTCACGCGCCGCCAGCCAGTCTTGTGTGCTCTTCGCTCTATGAGCTGGCGCCGAATCTTGTTGGAACACCCAGTGCCTGTTATTGAACATGGTATAAGAAACAGGTTCCACAAGGTTCGTCAGGACTGTATTTTGATACACAACTGCATTCGTTTTTACACCTTTCTCACAAAAATGTACCTTTGTTAAGCCCCAATAAGAAACTCCTAACCATACCATGAGCGAGGATGGAAAATGACCTCGTTGGACACGCGGAATACGGTTGCTCGCTTCCTCTTCTATGGTAAAAATTTTTTCAGCCGAAAAAAGAAGTTCCCTATATTTTTTTCCCGCGTACCGCTTCAACAAAGCGCGGCATCTCTTCAGTCTCAGGTCCATTAGACGAGCATTTAAACGATGTCCTGTTTTTCTTCGATATGCCCGAGGCCCTAAGTCTTCATTTAACACCCTTTTCACCGTGGTTCTGCTTAACCCCATCTGAAGGGCCAACATTTTCTGCTTACGTTTGGGATTTCTTTGAATTCGCGTCTTCACAGCTTTTATCACTGCTGGAGTCCTAACAGACCGAGGGCGACCTCTTCTTGACCTATCATCTACACTAGAGTCTTTATTGTATCGTTTGATGGTACGATAAACGAATCTTTTGGTTATATTCAAATTTTTCAGTATGTCAAAAATTTGAATTGGCGCTTAACCGCAACGATGCAACGCAATAACTGCAACACGGTCTACTTTAAGCGTCCACTCCATAATAATATTTAAAAATGAGTAAAATTCTAAAAAGCATTCATTTTTATTTTCATGAGCAATTCTAAATTCGAATTCAATAAACTTTTTTATGGCCAGCATTCTAAAAGAAAAGTTTTTCCTGTATGACAATACTTATGACCTGACTAGGTATATTTATAGTTATAACCACGCATAACTTTTTACGTAGATTTTGATAATTTTATTGGAAAGAGTATACCTCGAAATTGGTCCCATTTAAATTTTATCGAAATCGGCTGAGCCATTTTTGATAAATTAGCAATAATGTGAAAAATGCTATATCGATCCGTGCGAAACATTCACGAGTTCTGTACACGGTTGAAGTCGGTCATGCCATTTTTTGCGAAAAATTATAATTTTTCTTTATTAACCCGGCGAGGCTGTGGTGGCATAATGTAACATTGAGTATGTGGTGGGGTTTGACATACCCACTTATTAAATTGGCCATAAATATCATAATATCGATAAATTGAGTTCTAATCTTATGTTTTGTGATATTAATATAAACAATAAACAGCTTTTAATGAAAAAACTTTAATATTTTAATATTTTTTTTATTATTATTTAGGAAAATAAAAGAAAACGAGTTTTTTTTAAACAAAAATAAGCATTATCTTCATAAACCTCTAAAATAAACAACAAAAAAATTTTACTTTAAACAACAACTACTAAATTAAGGAAAAAAAAACAGTCTTTGAATTAGAAATAAAAAAACTATTATAATACTTTGGAACAGCTTAGGAACTAGGGTCATCATCACAACAAATTTTGCAGGAAAATATTGCATGCTCGAGCTTAACTCGTCCGAACATTCTTGGAAAACCTCCTCTATCATGGACTCAAGACGCCTTAGATCTCTTTCGAAACTCATTTTCGTTCAAAAACTAAAACAAAAAACAAATAATAAGCTAATAAACCAAAAAAACAACTTTCAATTTTACCGAAATAACCATACACCAACTATGTGGCGGGGTATTACGTACCCGACAGGTGTATGCGCACGTATATCTCAAGCGCAGGTTAGCGCAACACTGCGATCACGCCACTATCCCCTCCCGCAGCTCCTTAGCTCCAGCTATGCGGCGAGACAAACCGTTAGGGAGCCAATAATGTACGACCCAGTAATTCACGACATGATATTGTACAGCCTGATATTGTACGGCATGATAATTTGTGTCACTGGCCATGGAATATCAGGCTGTGCAATATTGGGCTATGAAATACAGGCCGTACATTATCAGCCTGTGTCGATAATGTCCGGCACAGTATTGCACGGCTCGATATTGTACGACCTGTTATTTTGTGTCCCTGGACCTTGGTTATTTTATAGCAAGGTATGAGTTGTCTTAGGTAATTTGATTCTGTTGGTTAGGTTATGTTAGGTGAACAGTGACAATAATGCGCTAGCCGAGCGAGCGAAGCGAGCGTGCCGCGGCAGCGGCCGGCGAAGCGCCAGAAACAACCTGTCCTTTTTACGAGTTAAGGATACCTTAAAAGTATGCGCGGGAGCCAGAGAAACAAAACGTTAGCACACCCGCCCGCCAACCTGGTGCCCCCCGCGTGCTCCCTTCACCCGTGCTCACCACTACGCCAAGCGGCATCGGCATTGTGCACCAATGCGCAACAATTAGCGAATCACGGCAAAGCGTCATCTGTGGCCAATTTCTCATCCGCCAACTTGCGTGGCGCATATTATATCTATTTGGAACTGTCAGAAGTTACAGACAAACCAACCCATAGGAGCAAATATTCTTCGTGCCAATAATGTACAGCCCGTATTTTGCGACACAATAATGTACAGCATGTTATTTTGTGTCCTTTTCTTTGGGACACCTTTTATCATGCTGTACATTATTGGGTCGCAAATTACGGGCTGTACATTATTGGCACGAGGTGATAATGTACGGCCAGTATTGTACGACACGTATTGTACAGCCTGATAATTGGTGGCATGGGACATGAAATACGGGCCGTGCTTTCCTGCCCGTACAATTTGGTGTCATCAAATACGTGCCGTACAATATAGGGACTCTGCGGCGAGACAAACCGTTACAGCAAAAATTAAAAACAAAACGATCGTTGGAGTAATGCGTGGGGTATGTCACACCCCACCACAGCCTCGCCGGGTTAACTACAATAAAATACGATATTACTTTATAAACTAAACCTAAAATACAACTACATAAAAATCAAATTGGACCATCCACAGAAGATAATCCAAATGCTGGCACCCACTGCCAGTTGGCAGCGTGCCCAGCATGTTGGCAGCATTGCCACGCTGAATGGCAATGCTTATATTATGTGAAGCTAAATAAATAAATAAATTGACCTACGTAATATTTCGTACTGTTATAATACCTACTCCTTACACGCGCCACACTGGGAAAGTGCTTAGACTGCAAACCGCTTCTAGGGCATTACACAGCTGTTTGGTTACTTGCGTCATTCAAATATTTCTTAATAAAGCAGATACCATTTCTCGGGTACATTACAATCAGATTTCCTTGTGGGCACTAGGCTTTTGTTATTACTATTTCTACTAAAATAAAAGGGTTTAACTATAAACTTGTTTTTTAAAAACCTTAACCTTCTCTGAACCCACTCCGTAACAGTACACCGACGCGTACTGATGAGATGTATCAATTCCAGCTGATAACCGCGGACGTGAACCAGTGGCTGGAGCTAAACCACGTGCGCCAGTACCAGAACCGGCCCGTGAGGATAGCGCCGCGCCCTGAGCCTCCCGCCTCCCCCTCTCCCGTCAAGAGTAAGTCGCACTCACACACACACACACACACACACACACACACACAAACACACACACACACAAACACACACACGCAAACACACACACACACACACACACACACACCCACACACACACAAGGAACCACGCGCGACAGTACCAGTACCGGCCCGCGAGGATCGCGCCGCGCCCCGAGCCCCAGCCACCCTCTCTCCCGTTAAGAGTAAGTCGCGCACACACACACACACACACACACACACACACACACACACACACACACACACACACACACACCCCTGTTTGTACAGACACCCTTATGAGGACCTTGTTAGTTTTTGACCGAAGCGAGGACTCTTTAAAAAACAGGTTTAGACACCTCGTAGGCCATCTTGAATAAGATAGAAAGAGACAGCTGAGTAAATCTTAAGTGATGAACCTATGAGGATATCGCTATCTCAATATTTTTCTGCATGACTCGCGGCGAACATACCGAGGACCTGAAATACACAACTTGATTTGATCAGCCGTGCACATACGAGGACCTTGTGTTAGCCAACCGAGGACCTCTTACGTAAGCCCGGCGATGCCCTTCCGAGGACGTAATTTTACACAATATTTCTTATATCTCATACAAAACGCGGACGCTGTGTTGGACTTTATTTCACCCAACCGAGGACAGTTTTCCGTGTAGGACTCGTACAAAGCGAGGACGTAGAAAATCTACCTACCTAACCAGTTTAGAATTAGCATTCATGTAAGTAGAATGTTTTGATATATTTCTTACACACATTTTTAAAAATGAAGTACCAAGCGAGGGCGGGTCAATGACTTTACGTTTTTCAGTGCTTTTCAAAAGATTTTCGCGAACGAACGCAAACAGTTTGCCGCGTGCGGTACGTGGCAGGAATCAAAGCATAATTAACATGCTAGTAAGTAAGTTCGTATAGGCCGGGTGGCTAGCCCTGGTGTCAGAGTTTTTAGGCCGCCTGAAGGCCTCTGACATGGCTAAACGGTTAAAACAACCGGGACCTACAATTTAACGTGTCATCCGAGCCACGGTAGCGCTCAGTTGGAAAATGCCACCCGCGGTCACCCATCCAAATACTGACCGTGCGGAACATGCTAGTGCAAACATTATATGCAAAAGACGGCCTAATAGTATTTGATATGTAAGATCCTTAATTAACATTTTTATGTGCGTTATGTAAGATAAACACCAGTTTGTGCTGATGCTGCAGCCAGGGTCGTTTCTTCAAGAGGGAACCCTTCAATAGTTGATGGCATAGTCTTCAAATTTGGCAAACGCATTAGATTTATATAGTATATGTAAGATAAACACCAGTTTGTGCTGATGTTGCAGCCAGGGTCGTTTCTTCATAAAGGAACTCCTCAACAGTTGATGGCATAGTCTTCAAATTTGGTAAACGCATTAGATTTACATAGTATATGTAAAATAAACACCAGTTTGTGCTGATGCTGCAGCCAGGGTCGTTTCTTCATAAAGGAACTCCTCAACAGTCGATGGCATAGTCTTCAAATTTGGTAAACGCATTAGATTTATATAGTATATGTAAGATAAACACCAGTTTGTGCTGATGCTGCAGCCAGGGTCGTTTCTTCAAGAGGTAACTCCTCAAGAGTTGATGGCATAGTGTTCAAATTTGGCGAACCGACTGAACTAAAAAAGAACTGGTAATTTTCTCATATTATTTTTTTATACATATATTTTCTCATATTATTTTCTTTTACTTTTAGCACCAGGCCTTTAGATTTTATATTACTGATGTCCTATACTATTTTTTACGTTTTAGTCAGATAAATCGTAATCAAGATAAGACTAAAGGCTGATTCCTAAATCTCAATGATGCTTGTATTGATTATCTCAAAGAATGTTTGATCAAAGATTATTACAAAGATTTTTTTGTACTGTATTATAAATCGTGATATAACTAATAAAGCGTTGATTATTCTAAAGATCTTTATTTTATTAAGGTACGTCAGCTCACCTGCTTTTTAGGGTTTCGAAGTAAAACAAGGGACACTTATAACATCGTTGTGTCCGTCCATCTGTCTGTCCATAAGTGCGTCCTGATCTCACAAAGCCTCATCTTACTAATATTATAAAAGTGAAAGTTTGTATGTGTCTTACCACAAAACTCTGAAACAGCTCAACGGATTTAAAAGGAAATTTGGAATAAAGGTCTTTCATGGTCTGGACTAACGTAGGCTACTTTTAATCCTGGAAAACTCATGTTAACTTTTTGACCGCGGGTGAAACCGCGAGGCGCAGCTAGTAATTTCTATATTAATGAACCAAATAACATAAAATTTCACACTATAAAAGTTTTCCATTTTGAACACTGAGAACTATTACAATTGTGCATTTAAGCGGTTAACCACATAACGCACGCAAAGTCGGGATGCAAATTTAGTTGGCAACATTCTTTATTTCTTTGTACTTTTTGTTAACTTGAAATCTTTCTGCCACCATTTCACCAGCTCCCAAGACAATACAACATTTTTTGGCGCCAAATATAATATTGTGTAATCCAAGTATAAGCAGACCTAGGTATTTAAGACATACTGCGGAAAAAATCTCCTATAGTGCGCCTAGTAGCTTTTCACTATTTGTTTAGAATTGTGTCAACTTTTAAATTTTTCCTCCACAATCTTATTTAAATGATAGCGCATAGCTCTTGTTCTACACACGATGAAAACTGTCAAAACGAGGACTAGTATACACACTGTTTCGAAAATGCAGCAAACCGAGGTCTCAAATACACATTGTTTGGAAAAGCTACCCAACCGAGGTCTTCTGTGTTAAAGTTAACACATTAGTCCTCGGATAATACAGCAAACGTGAAAGGAGTGTAAAAGAGTGTGTATGAGGCGACAGTGGCGCCGCCTGGTGTATACACAATGCGTGTGTAAGATTATGAATAATTTTGATCAAACCGAGGCTCAGACCACTTTTTTGTGTTAAGTATACAGAAAGACTCAAAATCGCTTGCAGAATACGAATATTTGGTCAAGTCAAACCGAGGACTCTCGAAAAAGTCCTCGCTTTGAAAAAGTCCTCGGTCGTGCCTTGTGTATTCATACGCAAGTCCTCGGATGGTACTTAAAACAAACACACACACACACACACACACACACACACACACACACACACACACACACACGCCGTCATACACTCATATACATTCAAACAATATAAAACAAAGTGGCTTCCGACTGTCTGTCTGTCCCTATGTAAGCATCTCTAAAACTACGCAACGGATTTTGATGTGGTTTATTTAATAGATAGTGATTCAAGAGGAAGGTTTATAATTATGTACGAAGCCGGGGCGGGTCGTTAGTCATTAATAAAATCAAATTTATCTTATTTACACTTTCAATAATTAATAAATGCATAATCCATCCATCAGTCATATGACGTCCACTGCTAGACATAGGCCTCTCCTATGGATGTTCAATAAGACTGGTTGGATCCTGCGGTCACATCAGACCGTTAGATTATCAAAAAATAATGACTACGTATTTTTTTTCTTTTGTCAACTAAACCAAAATTGATAAAGATTATTGGCCCTTTAAAGTTGTGGGTGACGTCACGAGCCGAAGTCGAATGCATTCCCGAACTTTGACAAGGTTTCTCTGTGATAGATAGATAATTCTTTATTAGTTTAACAACAATTATTACAACACAAACACGTGAAAAAGAACATCAAAAATTTGTTATACTAAATGGCGGCCTTATCGCTTCAAGCTATTTCTTCCAGGCAACCATGAACAGACAGGAAACAGCAGATTATCAAAACAACGGCCTTAGCAAAAAGAATTAAAAATAAACAATGGACACTTATAACAAACAAAAGTAAGCAATACTAACCTAACCAATAAATACAAAAATAAACTTACTTATATGATTACATTCTATTATTACTTATACTTACTTAAATAAATAAATATATAAAGCGAGTAGAATCAATAATGTACCTAAGAAGACAGGTAATGCAATTTGACTGTTTGTTTTTTTTGCATATATATTTATTTAATTAAAATTATTATAACCATAAACATATAATGTCAACATAAAATTATATAATGCTATACAAACAGACTAATATGTCTATTCAAGAGAGTTATTGACCAGAGTCAACAACTCCCGAGTCAAACAACACTGTTTGTTTGAAAACATTCAGTGATGGGGCGCGTCTGATATCCACCGGTAACTCATTCCATAATCTAACAGATTCCACAGTAAAAGATGAAGCGTAAAAGTTTGTCTTATGTTTGGGAACTTCTAGTTTAAGAATCACAGAAGATTTTAAAAAGCGGGTTTGAAGAGAAAGAAGAAGAGAACTTTGTCATTTATTGTTTAGTTAACAAAAGAAAGATTACGTGTTCGATATTTTTCTGATCATCTAACCGACGGGCTAATTATAATAATGTTTTTTTTACCCGTTTTTTTTAAAGTTTTCTTGCCTATTGACACTATTATGTCGCTTGCAGGTGGCCAGTCTCTCCTGAAGCCGATGTTTTCGGTGGCGTCCAATGTTATCCCCCCCTCTCCTGCCCACAAACCCCACACTCCCCCTACTAATCTCCCCCAACCTAGCATACAATCACCCTCACATACGTACATACTCTCAATCGACCCCCTAGTGGTTCAGCCACGCTCCCCTACCCCCCCGCCACGCTCACTCACCCTCCCGCCACGATCCCCCACCCCCCCTGCACGCCGCTCGTCCCGCCGCGCGGCGCGCGACGCAAGAACGAAATTAAACGATATATTGAAGGTAAGTAACTAAAGTAAAGCCGCCGATCGACGCCCAAAAACTATTCGACTTTAAAACCGCGGTTTTAAAATTATCGACTTTTTGACGTTCCATTTGATGCTTTCGCTCTTTTGCAGTTTACCTTTCTCTTTAGAATAACCGTGTTTAGTACTTATAGCGTTGCGTCAAATTGATGAATTTAATTATATTTGAAAGAATTATCGTTTTCACGCAACACCGGTACTAGACACGGCGATTTTAAAAGAAAAGGTAAACTGCAAAAGAAAAAAGCATCAAATGGAATGTCAAAAGAAGTTGAAATTAAAATCGTGGTTTTAAAATAGAGCATTGCATCTCTTTCTTTTTATGATCGACCACATTATCCCTCTGGTACCTCTGTGTACGTGTCTAATATTATAGACGTGATAACGTCTTATAAATCGATGAAAGCCGGCTGCACGCACGAAAAAGTGTCACGTTTCCTCCGAGCCGAGCGTGCAAGCGAGAACGCAGAAAAAACTATAGAAAGCACGATCGGATTAAACGTACGGCTTGTGTCAGTTGTTGATTCGACAATGTTTTCTTATGACGTTGTCAAATTATTACATAAAATGATTTATCGTTCGTAAACCGACTTTCATCATCATCATCATTATCAGCCGTAGAATCCACTGCTGAACATAGCCTCCCCTATGGATTTCCAATAAGCCCGGTTGGAAGCGGCCTGCATCCAGCACGTTCCTACGGTCTTAATAATATCGTTGGTCCACCTGGTTGGTGGACGTCCTACGCTGCGCTTGCCGGTGCGTGGTCTCCATTCGAGAACTTTACTGCCCCGTCAGCCATCAGCTCTCCGAGCCATGTGCCTTGCCCATTGCCATTTCAACTTACTAATCCTCTGGGCTATGTCCGTAACTTTGTAACTAAACTAAGTAAGTTACAGGCCAGATGCTTTTTAGCTTTTTTTTGTTGACGGGGGGAAATCTTTATCAGATACCCGGTTATGTTGGGGTGCAACCGGGTTATGTGGACTTTTCCACTAAAACCCCCACGGTGGCCTCCCTCTGTGCTTATCAGAGGGAACTGGGATCTCCGTGGGAACGCACCAGTGCCCTCCAGCATGGATCTTCACACTCCGTAAGCTTGTAATAACAGCTTTCCTGTGTACAGCGGTGCTGGCCACACAGCGCCGTGGTCTTCCCAGAGCTCGTTTGGATGGATGGTTTGATCCTCAAATACAACCTTCGTCGAGCTCCGAGGGCCCCTTTTAGTCGGCTCTTGCGACAGGCAGGGGATACCGAAACCGTATTCTAAGACCCCGGTTTCAGGGTTCAGGCCAGATGCTTAGCTTGCCCTAGTAGAGTTTTTAGCCTCTGACAAGGTTAAATGGTTAAACCAACCGTTGGGAACGTGCTATCCTAGTAGTAGTGCTCAGTTGTAAATGCCTGCTGCGGTCACCCATCCTAAGACTCATCGAACGTAGCTTGATTTCGATGATCGCTAAGGAACCTAACCTACCCAAACCAAATAAATCTAGTTATAAAAGATAATAAGTAGTAGTTACAATGTAATGTAATGTAAGGCTAAATCATAACTTCACAGTTTTTCGGATATATGGAATGTAAATCAGCTCCCTGATCACGTCGGGGGAAAAATAGAATTATTATTAAAAAAAAAACCCTACCCAAACCACGCTATGAGCGCTTTACAATCCATGTATAAATCGAACGGACTAATTTTTTTTAAATGATAATAAAATAATTGTAAATTTTAGTTACCTGGAGTCTGTGGTTACTGTACTGTACTGTATCAGCCTTTTTTTTAATACTCCACTGCAGGACGTAGGCCTACCCACGAAGGGTGGTGGTGAAGCCGTGGTGGCTTAGATGTAATGACACCCGCCTTACAATCGTGAGGTCGTGGGTTCTAATCCCGGTCCCATACAATGAGTTCTTTGGGATTTATGTACGGAATTTCACACCACCGGCTTTTCGGTGAAGGAAAACATCGTGAGGCAACCAGCATATGTCCGTAGAAGAAATTCGATGGCGTATGTAATGCAACCCGCACCGGGCCAGCGTGGTGGATATGGCCCAATCCACCTTTCGTGGGTAGGCCTACGTCGTGTCTGTGGTTAGTAAATTTTAATTAATAAAGTAAAAAAAAATCCAGTCTTCATGTGTATAGACAATAGACAATATTTTATTGACGAAAACAAAACGCAGAAAATACAGCAACAAAGATTGTAACTACACTAAAAACTAACTAAACTATCTAGTGTTTTATTTTCGTCACCAGCCGGTCCCATCTCAGCCTGATGCCGGTTATATTATACAACCGGCGCTGGTCTTCCGTCGAGACCGGCAAGTGACGTCGCGTACAATTTGCGGCTTCCTTCTAACAAACACTGAAAATAACTAACATTAAATCAAAGTTTGTGAATACCACAGGCAAAAAAACATTTAAAAATGCAGGCAGTGAATTAGATTATCAAAAAATATTGGATACGTATTTTTTATTTTATCAATTAAACAACAAATGACAAAGATAAAGCTTGCCAAAGTGTGGGAGTCCCCACTCCCAAACTTTGGCCAGGTTTGTGACGTCATCTCTCTCACAGAAGCTTATATGTACATTTGTTTGGCACTTGTGACGTCATGCGGAACATTAATAAGCTATATCTTCATCAATTTTCGTTTAATTGACAACAAAAAAAAAACGTGTGTAATGTTTTTTGTTACTCTATCTGACGCACTAATTATATTATTTTAAGTGAAACTTCTAATGCTTCTTCCAACAAGGTTGCGTTAAACGATTAACGCAACCATTTCACTATTTCTTTTAGTCATCATGCTTATTGTATGTGTACGAGATAAGTAAAATGTGGTTTATGACATTAGGGGTCGGGCGATAAAGGAAGCAAGGTGAGGGGCGCGGCAAGTGGGGGGGAAGAGGAAGGACTCGACTTCTCCGCGGCGGCCGGGCTCGAGGCGGCTGACTCGGATGATGATTACGATATGAACGACGACATCAGGTCAGTTTGTGTGAACATGTTCTTACCAACGGTCAGATCGTACTGGTTGGTGTGTGTGTAAAGATGCGGGAGTGTGTGTGTGTAAAGATGTGGGGGTGTGTGTGTGTGTGTAAAGCTGTGGGAGTGTGTGTGTGTGTAAACATGTGGGAGTGTGTGAGTGTGTGTGTAAAGATGTGGGAGTGTGTGTGTGTGTGTGTGTGTGTGTGTGTAAAGGTATGGGGGTGTGTATGTAAAGATGTGTAAATGTAGGTGTGTGTGTGTGTAAAGATGTGGGAGTGTGTATGTAAAGATGTGTCAATGTAGGTGTGTTAAGATGTGTGTGTGTGTGTGTGTGTGGGGGGGGGGGGTGTGTGTGTGTGTAAAGGTATGGGAGTGTGTATGTAAAGATGTGTAAATGTAGGTGTGTTAAGATGTGTGGGAGTGTGTATGTAAAGATGTGTCAATGTAGGTGTGTTAAGATGTGTGTGTGTGTGTGTGTGTGTGTGTGTGTGTGGCTGGGTGGGTGGATGTATGGGTGTCTAGTTTTTAGTTGATGCACTTCTGTACATAGCCTGTCAACTATTTTGGTTTTTTGATTTTGGTATGTAACTATGTATGTATCTCATTAACACGCAAAATAAAATGGTAAAAATCTCAAGAAACTTTGAATTTGTCGCTCTATCGTTGTATGGTATGGGCCAAATCAAACTCCTTGGCGACTGATGTTAGCTACAAGCTGCGCGACACCACATCCTGACTGGAGCTCACCGAACAACTCCGCGAAGGATTGGGTTTCGCGCAGTTTGGAGCTAACTTCACACCCGCCGAGGTGTTTGATTCGATCTATACCATAAGCTATATTATGTATTATTTCACACATGTTTTATTTAATTCAGACGCACCCGAAACTTTGGAAGAAAGCACCGCGTCCGGCGACTCTCATCAAACCGCGCGAAAAATGACGATGACTGGTGTCTCCCTTCCACTGCCTCCTCCCGCCGGGGAGAGAGCGAGACAGAGGATGTAGACGTCGAGGAGGGAGACCTGATAATATCCGACGGAAAGGTACACCACCATGTGGAAGAAACCAGCGAAGATGAAGATGAAGATGTGTCCATAGAAGAAACAGGCGAAAAAGGGGGTGAAGATCTAAATATAACCGAGATTATAAAACAAAAAGGGGGGATTTGGAGGGTGGATGTGTACAAAGATGTGTCGACAGATCAAAAAGTGGGGATTTCGGGGCAGGATCTGAATAAAGATGTGTCTTTACAAGAAACAAGTGAACAGGCGGGTGAAGATTTAAATATAGACGAGCCTATAAAACATACAGGCGAAAAGAGAGGTGAAGATTTAAATGAAGATGATACAATAGAACAAACAACCGAAAAGGGGGGTGAAGATCTAAATACAGACAAATTGATAGAACAAAAAGGAAAGATTTCGGGTCAGGATCTGAATAAAGACGAGTCAATAGAAAAAGTAGAGGGGGAAGATCTTTATAAAGACGAAGAGTCTGTAGAAAAAATGGGGGAAGGGAATCTAAGCAACCGAGATGAAGATACAGATGTAGAAGAACCGTGGCCCGGGTGGGAGCGGGATGAAGCGGCGGTGGAGTCTGCAGGAGGGACAGAGACGGCAGATACGGAGCCGAATGAAGGAATGGAAACGGCTCAAGATATGGAGATAGATGACGATATAAAAGGCGGGTTATTGCTGACTCGGGAATAACTGTGTAGTGTTTTAGTGGCTTACGTATTTGCCGCACGTAGACTGTTGATTTTTTGCCGCCACCACCTCCCCCCTCCTAAAATCTGCCGCTCCAATGTGCGATAACGCAAACAATCTACACTTGATCCTAAGCGGTAAAACGTATCATGTTTTTTTTTTTCTGTAGACCTTATGTTTTTTTTTGACATTAATAAAATCTGACGAAAGTCACTCACTAATTGTTTTGTTTAGTCGTCTCGCATAATATGTTTAATTTTATGATTTATTTCGAATATTAGATATATGTATGGTATAAAATTTAGTAAATTTTATGATATGACATTTTTGTCCGATTTTAGTCCGATTTTTGTTTTTGTGTACATTGAGTAGGTAAAAATAAGTATTACCTATTATGCTATTTTTTTATATCTCTAGATGAGAAGGGTGCACATTTCCAGATATTTGTTTAAACAGAGTTATGAACTGGTGTACTGAGCCGAAAGGAGCTCATTCATGAACTACTTTTACTATAGGGCCAAACTAAAATTTGAGACAAAGAAATATGCCGTTTCGTATATTTTGTCCTCCGAGATGCAGTTTTATTTGGAACTGATTTCTTTTTTAATTTTAGCTGTTTTGCATGACGATGGTATTAATCACACTCTTTTGGCTTAGAATAGATACAGGGTAAGCAGAATATACCGAGCGCCACACAAGGCGGCGGATGAGAAGTTATCCGCGGATGATGACACTTCGCCGTGATTCGATAATTATTGCGCATGTGTGCACGATTCCGACGCCGCGTGTCGTTGTGGTGAGCACGGGCGTAGGGAGTGCGCGGGAGGCATGAGGTTGGCGGGCGGGTGTACCCCGGCGTCTCGTCTCTCTGGCTCCCACGTATACCTATATTTCGAGTTTTGCGCATAACTTCCCATCCGCCGATTTGTATGGCGCTTAGTATAACCCTGTATGGCAATAAGTTTGCCAAATAAACTAGTATTATACAACGTGTAACAGAATGGTTGAAAAATACTCAAGTCACGCATGCCCAGATATATTTTAAACTGACCTCAAAAGGTATACTCCCATCCTATATAATACTCCTCAGCACGTTACGAGTTAGACCTGCCCCCCTACCGCCTAAGCAATAGCAATCGTAATAGCAATCGTTTATGACTTCATTTTAGTCATTTGGCACCGCCTACGTGACGTTAGCCATCAATTGCTTTGCGCGGATTGCGAAAGCAATCGTTGAATGAATAACTTTGATGGTTAACGTCATATAGGCGGTGCCAAATGACTAAAATGAAGTCATAAACGATTGCTATTGCGATTGCTATTGCGATTGCTATTGCTTTAGGCGGTAGGGGGGCAGATTAAAGTTTTACGTAAAATTGCCGGATTTTTGATCCGAGGGTTGACAGCCTAAAATGGCGCGCGCGCCGCGCCGTTCGGTTGAGCTCGGCCGGCGCCGACGGCAGCCGAGAGGCGACGTGCTTTGACTCTCTAGTATATCTGCGTCCATTAGAAAATTGTACATCACTAAGCATAGTTCTCGTCATACATTGAAAAAAAAAATCAAAAACCTGTTTTAGCATGTGCTAATGAAGCTCTTTTATATGATACCTTACATTGTACGATTTACTCATTTTGAATTTTGAACCAATATTTTGTGAATCTAGGCCCGTTTTTTTGTTATTTCAATAAAAATGTACAGTTTTCAGATTTATTTCTATGTGTACTCTAAGACAATGCTTCTCGCCAAATTTCATAGTTGTATGTCAACGGGAAGTACCATGTAGGTTTTGATTTTTGTGAGTGTCGAAATATGTTGTTTTTACGACATAAACGGCTCTAACTTTTTTATACGATAACTGAAAAGTTTTTCTTTTACACAACTGCAAGATACCATAGATATACATATAAAGTTTAAATTTCAACTCGATATCTTTACGAGTTCCCGAGATAAAGAGTTAACGAGATACATACAGACGGACAACAAAGTGATCCTATAAGGGTTCCGTTTTTTTCCTTTTGAGGTATGGAACCCTAAAAATCAAGACAGAACATCGTGAACAGACAAGTGAGATCGGTTTTTTATACATAATGGTGAGTGCGTCAGTGTTGCGCCGCCATAGTTCGACTGACAAGCCAAGGCATAGTTTCGTCATACGTACCTATTTGTGTGTAATCGTGGCGAGACGTAGTTTCTGCCGGACTCACTTGTTTCTTCACAACATCCTGTCTTGTGTTTTTATCTAGTCTGCAGCGCGAGTACCTTTCTTACACGATCGTAAATTTGACGTTTAAATCGCTAAAATTCGCTAAAAGTCATAGAAAATACCGAATTTTAGCGATTTAAATGTCAAATTAACGATCGTAAAAGAACGGTACTCGCGCTGCTCAATCCACCCCCTTTCGTCTTAGTACATGCTTTCTGAATAACCTTTCTCTGTATTTGCAATTCAACTGACTTGGATCTTTACTATTTAAGAATATTTTGTGTAAAAATACTAAGTACCGACCTATTTGTAAGTATAATTGTTATTTGTGTTAGAATAATATTATTGTTTGAATGAAATGCTTTGAGAGAAGCTATAAGAGATAAATTAAATGAAAAAAAAAATCAAAAATATTGTGTTAGTCTTTAGAGTTATTGTGTTAGATATTTTTAGACCTAATAAACAATGTGCATAACATTTAGAATGGAGCTGTTTTTTTTTCAATCAATCTTCATTGCTCATCGCAATTAATAGTAGATTATCCATTAAGAGAACAAAGTCGAGTCTTGTGTCGCGGGTGACATATTGAACCCTGAGCGTAAAGAGGGACTCTATAGTTAACTCCCGAGCGTAGTAAAGCCGGAAACATACTATCGGACGCGACTGACAGGCGCGACTTAGCAATGTGCACAGTCTTAAGACATCCGGCGTGCCAGATCGCTCTCGGACGTCCGAACGCTCAAGGTCGTCCGAAGGTGACGTCCGCAACTTATGTCCGATAGTGTGCACGGCTCAGTGTATTTTCATAGTCTAGGTCGCGGCTGTCAGTCGCTTCCGTAAACCGCGTCCGATAGTATATGTTTCGAGTTTAAAGGAGTTTGGGAATTTTCTTTTTGTGGTAAACATTTCAAAAATTGCCGCGCTTGCAGGATTTGAACCTGCATCTCCCTGAGATTCCGGTCCAGATGCTTTGTCCTAATTAAGCTAGAACGCTGTACTACGAACCCGCCAAATTAGTGAAGTGTTCATCATTTTACTACCAACTTCTACAGTGTCTTTAAAAATTGTTGGACCTTTATTATAGTGGTAACGGTTTTTCATAGAGGTGGGCATGTGTTTTTAATGTATTCGAGGAGTGTAGCGTGGCTTGGCGGGACCCTTATAAACATTTGTTCTTACTACCTTACTTTCTCACAAAAGAAAAAGATTTTTTTTTTTAATTTAATTATTACAGTCCACAGACTCCAGGCTGTGTGCTCTTTAAGATATACATTAAGAAAAAAAGATTATTGCTTGTAAAGGCTTAACAAAAGGACTCGAAATCTAATAAAATTAAAAACAAAAACAAAAAATATGACTTTAAACTACGTTGATTTTACATATGGTAATTTTCCAAATAGCTATTTATACCGCGCAGAGCCTCCATCACCGCCGCGTTTCGGTCTTTAATGGCCATCTTTAGGTTATAGTCTACGATAATGACCTTAGGTGACGCAGTCGTCGCACGCCGCACAAAGTGGCTGATAGCGTCTTCCTCGTTGTCTGCGAAGTATGTGAAGGACCTGGTGTGCCGTGAAACTGCGACGACCGCGTGCGTTTCGCTTTCATGCAACCTCATCTTGACCTTGATTTTAATGGCGATGACAGAGTCGTATGTCAGACCTTGAGCTTCGTGGATGGTAAGGATGCGCGACCCCGACCCCACTCCATACCCTTGGGTGATAAGGGTCTCCTTTTCTTCTTGAGTGTGGACCAAAAAGAGGGTGTTGGGGAGGTTATAGGGTATTAGCGCACCCGTGTATCTTTTCTGCTCTAGAGATCAGAAAAAGAAATATTTATTCATCATAATTATTTATCTGTCACTGTTTCCAAAAGTTTTAACAAAGAATTCAAATTAAATATACCTACACTCTCTCCTAGCCTTTTTTCGCCAAACTGATTTATTAAATCTAGATAAGTACTATTTATTAAATCTACTAATACTACTAAACCAGAAGAACAATTGTTTGTATTGTATTACAATGTAAAGCACAATTAAATTTAAAAAATTGGGAAGTTTTTTTTAATTTTTGCTTACGCACGTCGGGGGGCGGTAGATACGGCGCTGGCCCTGATTGGATGGGGCGTAGCCTAGGAAACTGGATACCTACCACTGCTCTAGAATGTACAGTCCGTTCACGGTTATTTTACCTCTGATATTTGTTGCTGTCTCCGTCTAGTCATTACACAACATCACAGGTTAGACAGAGACACAATGTCAGAGGTAAAATAACTGAACGGACTGAAGAAATGCTCGTCATTCCCTGTTGCTCACAGATTCGCAGTCAATTCCCTTAGTTTAAAGGTCGGAGAAGGTTAAAGGGTAATCATTCATGAATTAAGAGCTGAGGTGGTCTGTAATTTTCCATACAAACGTATTACGCTGTTTTCTTTCTGGAAAATAATTTTAGAGTTACAATTTTTTGCCATAAAATTAAATTTAGCTTTTTAAACTACCCTGTCTTTTCATTTTTTTGATAAATTAATTATCAGGCAAAATATGATCCTTTAAAGTCTCAAAAAAATTCACCATTTTTACCGACATCTTTAAGGACCCACCAAAATAGACTTATTAATTTCTAACAAAATATGAAATGACATAATCATGAACACATATTTTTTGTAAATTTTGATATAAAAAAATACTTGATTAATTTAGTTATTGATGAAGAAAACAGCGTAATACGAAACGTTGTCTTGCCAAGATTTTTGTAGGTATAAATTGCTCTGAGCTGCAATTGTCCCTATCGCACGATGCGGTGGTAGGGTTGAGGTGAGGGAGGTTCAAACCTATACGTACACATGCACTAGGGATGTAGCAATAGACGATATTTTTGTCGATGCTCTAGTGATGTCCATCGATATCGATGTTTATTAAAAATATTAGTTAATTTTTTAAATCTTGTAATTTTACCGATGTATCTTTGTTACTTTTGAATAAAAAGATCTTATGTATGGAATATATGCGTTTAGTTACTGCGACTTATTGCAGCGACTACACAATTCTGTGTAGTAATTTTTTTAGTATATATATATATCGTGTTGTATCAGACAGACATCTAAATAGTTTAGGTGCATATTGACCAATTCTCATAATGCCCAACTAATCCGGGAATGCTCAATTCTGCGAATGCCTAATTCTATGAATGCCCAATTCTCACAATGGTTAGTTTTGGGAATGCTCAATTATCAAAATGGCAACATAATTTTAATTAAGAATTTCCTAAAAAAATCTTACTTTAAGAGATGAAGATTGTGTATTTGTTAAAAATAAACAAAACTACTTTTTTGGTAATAAATCAGCTAGATCGCAAATTTTACGTCCTCAACATAAATTCAATATTCGTGTAGTACAAGTAAATAATACTTTGTATCATCGAAGTTCATTTAATACATCCATAAAAGTGTACAATAGTTTACCTCTTCACATAAAATTTTTAGATGCAAACAAATTTAAACATAGCTTAAAAAATGGCTCGCTGAAAATACCTTATATAGCATGAAATAATATTATGAATGTACAAATTCTGACTGATAATTATGATCTCATGTGTATATATAGGTCTTTATGTCATAGATAGATAGATAGATAGATAGAACTCTTTATTGTGTGCACTAAGTACAGAGTAGATACTTAACTTATCTTAAATTAAATTAGTGCCACAAATGGCGGCCTTATCGCTGATAGCGATCTCTTCTAGGTAATCACTGAACGGAAAGAGATCACAAACAAGAGTAATATAATATCAATCTAATAATAAATCATATAAATGTAAATAATAAATACTACAAAAATATAAATAAACAAACATACATAATAATAATATTGAGAAGGAAAAGAGAGACAAAGGCTAAAATGGAAGTAGCAAACAAAGGATTTAAAACAGACAAGTAAAAGAGAAGAGAGAGAAAAGACGCAATTTCATCATTTTGAACACTGATCAAGATAAAAATCTTTCACTCTTTCCTTAAAAATGTGCAGTGACTGTGAAGTTCTAATAGAGACAGGTAAGTCATTCCATAAGCGGACAGCGGTGACAGAAAAGGCATTTTCATAAAATGTGGTATGATGGGTAGGAGTGGAGAGAAAAAGCAAGGATGATGATCTTATAGGACGACAAGAGCCCTCACGAAAGAATTTGAAACGCTCTTTGAGATAGCCTGGAGAGGAAGGATTAAAAAGGATATTGTAGAGAAGTAATAGGATGTGAGCATTTCTGCGGAGTCTGATAGGAAGCCACTCGAGTCTAGTGCGAAACTGAGAGATGTGGTCGTACTTTCGTATTTTATTTCGTAATTTTGAAGGCGCTCAAGTTTATCTAATTGGTCTTCTGTAAGATCAAGGTAGGCAACATCAGCGTAGTCGAGAATCGGAAGAAGTAGGGATTGAGCTAGCGCAATTAGTTATGATTATATAATACATATAATATACTCGTATTAGTTGCTTCAATAGTAAAACTTGCCTAAAGATTGTGCTTAAATTACCGATGATTTTTTATATGAAAATGTGATTTTCCCATTTGAAATTATTTTGCCATTTTGAGAATTGAGCATTTTTAGAATTGTCCATTCATAGAATTGGGCATTCGTAAAATTGAGCATTCTTAGAACTATGTGCCATTATACTTACTACTTCATTCATTACATTATATTAGTCTAAGCCGAAATAATAGTTCTAAATTTCTAATTAGGAAAATTACGTGCTCTCTAAAAATGTATTATAACTGTAACATATAAATCTATCCTTAGTCCACCTAAGCAAAAAACGTTCTATGCTTGTCAATACGTGAGATCCATTTGAGAAAACAGCCCCATCGGCTATCCGTTCATTGAACTATGTGCCTTGCCATCTGTCATTTTAACTTGCCAATCCACTGAGTTTTGCTAAAAAGTTCAATTAGAAGTGTTTTAAATGTGTGTTAGTGTTCTATCCTGTTTTACTATTATATGTGCCCTACCCACTGCTGCTTTAATTAGCTAATTGTTTCAATTTTTTAAACGTTTTTAAAGTAGAACCAAAGTATGACAAGCTGTTCTCTAAACAGTAAACCTCGCATCTGTTTAATTGAATCCTCAATTATTTTTATACTATGGGACTAATTTCTTATTCTAATTTCTTTCTATAGGTTACTTACAATATCAAAGGCAAGAAGTTTTAGATTAACGAAACCCTATTACTAAGACTCCTCTGTCCGTCTGTCCGTTGGTCACTAGGCTGTATCTCATGAACCGTAAAAGTTAAACAGTTAAAATTTGCACATATGATGTATTTGTTTCCACTATAACAACAAAACTAAAAACACACGGTTGAAGTAGATATTTATTTTATTCTAATAAATATCTACTTCAACCGTGTAGGTACAGAAATCGCGAATAGTTCGCACGAATCGATTATTATTGATTTATCAAAAATGGCTTAGCCCATTTCAATAAAATTTCAATGGAATCAATTTCGAAGTATATTATTTCCAATGAAAAAAATTCTAACAAAAAATTATCAAAATCGGACTACTGTGTAAAAAGTTACGCTTGGTTATACATAAAAAATATACGCGTCAAATTGAGTACCTCCTCCGTTACGTCGGTCAAAAAATAGAATGAAATAAATATTTTTTCATGCCATACAACAGACGTGATTTTTATATTAATTAATTACCTATTAAGTTTTTGTCAAACAATAATTATTTGAAAGAAAATAAATTAGCCTATAAAGAAAAATTAACCCATGTCACAAATACTTCCTAATGGCAGAAAAATAAATAATCTTTAAAATAATTAATCTTTTATATTTTTGTTTGCTATCGCCTATCCACCATACCTACTAGGTAACCAGAGCATACGTAGAATACGCGCAAGATAGCTCTACGTACGGCCAAAATCAGGAACCAATTCAATTCTGCCATTACAGAATACTAATGAAATAACGTAAGTGGCGCCACGACTCGCGCGCAGAGTTATCTTGCGCGCACTCTACGTAATATCATATTTTGCTACAATTCAAAATAAAATATCGGTCGGCCAGCGAACTCGTTGGGGTGCAGGTAGGGTGCGGAGAGAGTTCGAGCGCAGTACGCACACAAATACAATTGCATCACCACACACATTGAAGCTCCCTGGTTTGGGCGCATCGCGACGGCAATAGTTTAGTCCAAATACCTATTTCTCAATTTCCTCGTCACTAGTATTTCGCCTTAATAGAAAGTGTTTAACAACCTAAGTACTCCGAATTTTACAATCTTTTATTTAACTTATAATGGATGTACCTATGTAGGTACATATATATTTTTTTTCAAATTATTATATTTTATTCAATTTGAATAAATTTAAAAGTTCGGGTGGAATCTTGCAAGTTAAATTTTGAGAATCGAGAAAAAATCGAGGTGAAATTTTGCACGCATGTGAATATACCTTCATACCTATGCGTGCAAAATTTCAGCACGACAATGCAATAATATGGCACCATGGAGCTGACCTGATGATGGAGTCGGAAGGTGGCCATAGGAGCTCCTGAACTAAACAAGATAGACCCTGTTTGGGCTCGTTTTACTTGTCTTGGCTAGCACTCTGCTGCTACATGATATCCTGGATCTCAGAAGCTTGTAATTTGCTTGCACCAATGCTACAGATGAAGTGATGATTGCTGCGACGTGTCGCCTGTCACCGCCGCCGTCCTCTCCGCTCATGTCAAAATTCTACATAAACTATCTACCTACTAGATTACCTAACTAATTGTTTCAGCAGAATTTGAAAATTATAGTATTAGTCAGAAATAGGTACAACGTATCTAATCTAGTCTAGGCGTCATGCGACAGCGATAGGTCGAGGACTAGACGTGACGACCGGCTGCGGCCTTTGAGCAAATATCTATAGGTACAGGGTTATTTCTAATCAATTAGCATCCTTCTAGGGGCTTATTCTGTACATCAAAACTAACAACTTGTTCTACGACTTTCGTCAAAACTCAAAAAAAATTTGTTGTTCCATAGAAAAATTTAGTTCACCTGTGACAAAATGTATGGAACAGCTGATTTTTTTTTAGTTTTGACGAAAGTCGTAGAACTGTAGTTGTTAGTTTTGATGTACAGAATAAGCCCCTAGAAGGATGCTAATTGATTAGAAATAACCCTGTAAAGAGTCAAAATCGTGCAAAAAAAGTGCCCGAACAAAACCCTCCCCAAACTACGTAGTGGGCAGACTTTTTAAATTTTTAGTTAGTCGTAAGGTGATTGCAATCCGACTACGCCGCGCGATGCCAAAGTGCTGGGTTACAAGCACTAATTACTGTTACATAACGACGAGATTCGAGAAAACGGGTCATTGTGAATTATTTAATGTAAATATCTAAGTCGGTATGTATGACGACGCTCGGACATTTTTTTACTACTTTCACTTAAGGACTGCAGTAGCTCTGTAGATATTTGCTCGAAGGCTGCAGCCGACAATTTTATAGTAGGTACATTGTTCACCGAGAGGAGAAAGTGACCGATTACCGTCGAGGGTGTCATTTAAAACACCCGAGATCGGGAATCGCACTTTCTCTCGAGTGATACATAGTGCTTTATACTACACCTACGAGGAAAATACAAAACTAAATCTTTACTAATTGAAATTTATATTGAAATTGAAAATGGCGCCAATGGCGTCTGCAATTTTCACATGTTCTTTTTTCAAATTGTTTGACACCATCCAACACACAGCTAGTGGCCAGCGTCATTTTGCGAACTTGGAGATAAAAACTCACTGTAAAAACTTTTTAGCTTTTGATATTTAGGTTACCCAAAATTAAAAAAGAAAAACCACGTAAGAAATGGATTTTCATACACTTTTCTCTCCCGCTCAGATGCGTTTTCTCGCCGCATATTTGTTCGATATGCAATGACGTACTTTCTACCGTAAATTTGATAAAGTATCAAGGTACTTTCCGAGCAGATGTAGTATAAATATATTTTGTTCAAAGCTAAGCGCACTTGACGTCAGAGTCGGGGAGTCGCGACGATGAATCTTTCTACCTAAGGTAGAATAAATATACTATAGTATGTAAGTACTCTGTTTTGTTAATTTTAATAATACCTAATTATTTTTTTTATAATTTATTTATTGAATGTATGACTTTTAATTATTGTTGTATTGTTAAGAACATTAATTTTTATCTGTAGAAAAAGCAGTATTATATAGCCTATGCTATTTCGTATGTAATTAATTACTTCACTCTTTTTCTCAGTCTTGTCAAAATCCTACCATTAAAGTTACCACACGTTCAATTTGCATTTTTAATAATATAAAATCCACAACTACAGTTTTAGCCTTTTACATGGTCCTTCGAGCCGGATTTGAACCAGCGACCTATGGTCTGATCTTAGTTATTCAAAAGGAGCAAAGATCTCTGCTAAACATCCTCTGGAGAGACAGCCCGGATGAGCCGATTAAATGTATTCAACTAACAACAGTTCCCTATGGACTGAAATGCTCATCTTGGCTAGCTACGCGGTGTTTACTAGAGCTAGTGGAAAGATATGGCGATCAGTACCCGTTGGCAGCTCCAGTTTTGCTCAATTCAACCTATGTTGATGATGTGCTCCATACAGACAGTAATTTGCCCAACATAATCGCTACAAAAGCACAATTGATTGAATTGTTAAGCAAGGCTAGCTTCCATCTGCATAAGTGGTCAGCTAATCATAAAGCGATTCTGGCAGAAGTACCGGAGCATCAGCGGAGCTTTGGAGAGTTAGAGCTCAACAGGGATATAAAAACCTTGGGTTTAAAGTTTGATATTGAACAAGATTCATTTAAAATTTCTTGCCCACTAGCTCACGAAATACCTAAAACAAAAAGGCAAATGCTTAGCTACATAAGCCAATTCTATGATCCATTGGGCATTGCTGGGCCAGTTTTTGTACAAGCCAAATTAATTATGAAAAAACTCTGGGACTCGAACGTAGAATGGGATAAGACACCTGCACCATGCCTTCAAAATGAATGGTTGCAATTTTACAATAGCCTGCAACAGATGGAACATATCACAATACCACGTAATATATGCCCAGAGAACAATTCAGTACAAGTGATCGGGTTTTCAGATGCTTCCATCGCATCATTGGGTTGTGCTGTGTACCTGAGGGTTATTGACAGCCAAGGTGAGGCGACGGTGTCCCTACTCTGCTCGAAATCTAGGGTGGTCTCTAAAACAAGTAAATTAACAGTACCTCGACTAGAATTAAATGCTGCATTATTACTTGCAAAATTAAGTAACAGAGTGCATAACACCCTGCAAAAGAAAATCAAAATCGATGCTGTGCATCTATATAGTGATTCACAAGTTGTATTGGCTTGGAGGAAAACTGATCCAGCATTGCTAAATGCCTACGTAGCTAATCGAATTAAAATAATCAATGAGCTTTCAAACGCATATAAATGGGCATATATATCTAGTAAGTTAAACCCGGCCGATTTTTTGACAAAACCCATAACGCCTGCAGAGCTGCAATGTAGCCAGCTGTGGTGGACTGGGCCACCCTTTCTAAAAGACGTAGGTTACACTGTCACCGAGTTTAAAAACAATATGTCTCAAAGCTTACCTGAGCTGAAAGAAAAATTGGTGTGTGCAGCATCACAAGAGAAGCCAAAAAACCTTTTTGACTTTCTTATAGAGAAACACTCTAATATTAATAAATTAATAAATGTGTTAGCATACATACTCAGGTTCTGTAAAAACAGCAAGCCAGGGTCAATTCAAACTAAAGAAAATTTCATAAGGTATGTAGAAGCAAGCGAAGCACTATATTTATTAATCAAAAATGAACAGGAAAAATATTTTCCTCAAGAAATGGCCTTGTTGAGGGCAGGCAAACCAGCTTCTTCCTATCTGAAGTCATTAAATCCATTTATAGACTCAAAAGGCCTCCTACGAGTAGGTGGGCGTTTGCAACATTCATCACTACCATATAGTCAAAAGCATCAAATTATTTTGCCCAAACAATCAATTGTAACTCAACTTCTCATTGAAAATGAGCATACCAAGTTGTTACACGCTAGTCAAAGACTAGTTTTAAGTAGCTTATTGCAAAGATACTGGATAGTTAATGGCTTGAGATTGGTAAAGAAATTTATTCATAAATGTATGACATGTTTCAGACACAAAGGTGTAACTGCCAAACAACTTATGGGATCATTGCCTGCTGATCGTGTAAACGTTCACAGATGCTTTAAAAAGGTAGGGTTAGATTTTGCCGGCCCTGTGTTGGTCAAACAATCAAGGATGAGAGGCGTCATAACGACAAAAGCGTACATAGCTATCTATGTATGTTTTGTTACAAAAGCCTGTGACATTCAACTTTTATCTAGCCTAGAAACTCAAACATTTTTAGCATCTTTGAAACGGTTTATAGCAAGACGCAATGTCCCGTCTGACATTTATTGTGATAATGCAGGCACCTTCAAATCGGCCAATACTCAATTGTCAAATATGTATAAACTACATAATTCCAAGGCCCACCAAACACAGGTTCAAAATGCAGCTTCTAAGTTAGGCATCAATTTTAATTTTGTCCCATGCTATTCACCTGTGTTCGCTGGACTAGCGGAAGCCGCTGTTAAAAGCACAAAAACTTTGTTAAAGAGAGTACTTGGATCTCATATCCTTACTTATGAAGAACTTAACACTGTATTAATTCAAATAGAAGGCATTCTGAACAGTAGACCAATTGCCCCAATGGAAATTTCTTCAGATACAAACGATTTTTCTTATCTGAGCCCTGCACATTTTTTAACTGGTGAACCGTTCACATGCATTCCAGAACAAGATCTCACAAATGTACCTACAAATAGACTTAAATTCTGGCAAAAATGTACAGCTATTCAGCAACAATTTTGGAAATATTGGTCTAAGCATTATTTGAATGTATTACAAAACCGTCCTAAATGGAAAGTATCATATCCTAATGTAAATGTTGGTGCTCTGGTCATTTTAAGAGAGGTAGATACTCCACCGATGACTTGGCCTATGGCAAGGGTGACCAGAGTGTTCCAAGGAGCCGATGGTTTAGTACGAGCCTTAGAAGTTAAAAAGGCTAACGGCAGAGTTCATAGAACATCTATAACTAAGATATGTATTCTTCCCATAGAACAAAATTAATTATTTCATAAATAAAAATGTTTCTAATAATTTAAGCATAAATAATAACATACTCGCAATTGTGTTAAGTATATTTGTAATACCTCTACTACGGTATACTTTAGAAAATAAGCAAAATTAAATGTACCTATGCTGCATCATGCCATAGTTGTCTATGTTGTCTTACAATATTCAATAAACTAATGTCATGAATGTAGTTCAGTTTTAGCACTCAGAAGAACCATGGCATGCTGAGATATTATGTAGAAGCTCAGTAATGTTTTATGTACACTTCTAACCATAGTGGTAAATTAAGTTTATATAGTTTTAATATAGGTAAATAACTAAATTACAAATACAGTCCACTCTCTAGCTATCCCTATTTAAATGTGTATAAGCTAAAAAGAGACAGATCATAGGTATGTAAAATAAAAATAAAAACATGTTTTGTAGAATTTCACATTGTTTATGAACTTGTAGTTAATAGTTCTGCTTTATTGTATCAATAATTTCTTGCGGTAGAGTATGTTAAGAACATTAATTTTTATCTGTAGAAAAAGCAGTATTATATAGCCTATGCTATTTCGTATGTAATTAATTACTTCACTCTTTTTCTCAGTCTTGTCAAAATCCTACCATTAAAGTTACCACACGTTCAATTTGCATTTTTAATAATATAAAATCCACAACTACAGTTTTAGCCTTTTACAGTATAATGATGACTACTATTTCATTTAATTGGTGTTTATATATAGGATATTGTACATTTTTTGTTAATGATGTAATTTAACTTTTTTTGCAAATTTGTTGACACGTACTTAACTCTATTGTTATCAATAAATGAGAATGAGTATGAGTATAAGCCAAAGAAACCGCATGCGCGCGCGCAGACTCGACGACATGCGACAGTAGGTATAGCGTCAGAATCAGAATCAGAAGATTTATTTGCATCAACAAGAGAGTATTAACATATAGAACTTAATGTATATGCTTACGTCTACTTGAGGACCCTGTTTTATAGGGTGAAGCAAAACAAGGTAAATCTTATTAGCTAAAGGAGTTGGTAAACTTTTTATATGGGAGGCGGTCCTTGAAAACCGGCAGCGATGCGAGCTATATTAATGTTTAGTGCCATATTTAAGAATATTATTTCACGCAAAAACATATTTTTGTGTATCGCCGTTTTATTATAATATATCTTTTTTATTTCACTAAGTAGAAAATATTTAGACTGAACTGGTAATACTAAGAGGAGGTCTACGTAGTCTACGTATCAGACAGGAATCTTCAAACAACCAATAGCGGGCTGGTATTTTAGAGTTTGACATTTATTTATTTTTTAAAACATGGCGACCAGCCCTCTATTGGTTGTTCAATATTGACAATGTCATTTCCTTTTGCTGTTTCTTAATGTCACTGTCAGGTTTTTTTTTTCAATTTAGGCTTAATGCAGTTATTTGGTGTAGCACATAGTTCATTTTTCTAATGTTTTTAGAACCCATTTGAAAATTAAATGGCGATGAAAAAAATTCTAAAAAATATGTCTTTGAAAAGATAATTATGTAAGCTTTCTATTGGTATAACTTTTGTTTCTGCAAGATTTCAAAACCCGCATCTTTTCCATATCCTTTAAATCTAAATTATAGTTTGACAATTAATTCTGATAGCAGTTAGTGAGTATCTCATATTTAGTTAGTTTTAAATATTGAGACTTTATAAAAATTATAAATATTTGGAGACTTATATATGGCATTCTATCTATATCTATATCAGTTGGTGATTATTTGAAGACGCTACCTTGATGAATTAAAATTTAATGGTAGTGGCTACCTAAAAACCTAGCTAATCTTAATGTATATTTAAAATTAAAATCCCATCCTCGTCGCCAATATTATAAAATCAACATCTTATAAGTTCATGTTATTTTATTAATGAAATACATCAAAGTTGACAAGACATCATGTTGAGGTTACATTATGACAAAGCTATTTAATTATGTAATAAGGCCGATTACAGAGGCGCCAGCGTAAATTAAATAGCAACGTAAAAAGTGTTCTCTCTATCGAATGCCTAAAGTGAAAAAGAAACAGGACTATGCTATTTAGCTAATATAGTTACGATGGCGCCTCTGTAATCGGGCTTAATGCCTATCTACTTGTCCTTGGTATACTTTATCTAGAATCTAATTAATCTTATGTAAAATAGGTATCAAGTTTCAGTCCTATACTTTGTCTTCAAAGAAGTCGTCTAGTAGGGCATAGTAGCACTTCTGTATTAAAAGGTGGCGCAATTTGGTTATAAAATAATTATCGGAAGGTTTTTTATGGAGTCGGGGATTTTGTTGTATATTTTAATTGACATGTATTCGGGGCCTTTTCTGTAGATTACCATTTTGGGTTCGGGGAGTAATAGTTTATTATGTCGTCGGCGTTAGTCTCGTTGTTGAGTCGCAAGGGACAGCTTTGCGTCTAACCGCGGCGACAAGACGCCAGGTGCAAACGACAACGTCGCATCTTCTCGCACCTCGCGGCGTCAAGTCGTCCAGTGTGCGATGGCTACAGACAGAGCTATTACAACCTGAGCCTGAACCCTTAGTCCAGGTTTTGCGTAAACTTTCGCGTTCGCATGTGGCTCCATACATTTTGGTTAGTTCTTCCTCGTTTCCGCCAGGGGCGCTGTACAGAAATGTATAGAGCCATAAGGACACAGCTGTAGTTTCAATTTATGTGTAAACCTGGACCAACCCCTCAGAGGGATTGGTCGATTGTGATATTCGGAATGCAAAAAGAAAAACGAAATGCATTGATTTAATACAATATATTGTACCCATGGCAGTAGTGAGAAAAAGACATGAAAAATATCTAGATTGAGTGGCTGTTGCCGTGTTTATCTCCCGATAGTGTCTAATTCTAATTCATATTTGACAGTTTTGATAGCTCTGGGCAAAATTTTCCATACATTTTTGTGGTTGAGAATTGCCTCAAGCGACAACAAAGCTATCTCTCTGCCCCCCTACCGCCTAAAGCAATAGCAATCGTAATAGCAATCGTTTATGACTTCATTTTAGTGATTTGGCACTGCCTATGTGACATTAGCCATCAAAGTTGTTCATTCAACGATTGTTTTCGCAATCCGCGCAAAGCAATTGATGGCTAACGTTTTGCTATTGCTTAGGCGGTAGGGGGGCTGCCCCCCTAGCAATAGCTGTGTGGCGATGGCTATAGTAGTCCAACATGATAACATGAGGGTTGTCAGAGGGCCGGGCAGTCGTAGAGGAGCTTGGTGCCGTGCGGCGTGTACGAGCCGAACATGAGTTGCAGGAGGCGCGCGCGCTCCAGGCTCCCGGCGCAGCGCGAGAACAGCGGCACCCCCGCGCGCGCGCCGCACCCCGCCACCAGCGACACGCACCCTGCTCAAACCATACTCGATTTAATTTATAGCAACATATCTACCTATGTAACACTGCGAGATCGAATTAGAAATGAGGAGATCCGTAGAAGAACCAAAGTTACCGACATAGCCCAGCGGATTGGCAAGTTGAAATGGCAATGAGCGGGGCACATAGCGCGGAGGACTGATGATCGATGGGGTCGAAAAGTTCTCGAATGGAGAACACGTACGTAGGACGTACATCCACAAGGTGGACGGATGACCTTATTAAGACCGCAGGATCGCGCTGGATGCAAGCGGCTACCAACCGGTATTATTGGAGATCTTTAGAGGAGGCCTGTGCCCTGCAGTGGACTTCTCATGGCTGAAACGAACGAAAGAACGATGTAATACTTATTTTACGCGCCTTAACACTGGAGCCTGTTTATTTAAGGACACACACAAAGGATATGGAAAAGATATGCGGTTTTTGAAATTTTGCAGAAACAAAATATATACCAATAGAAAGCTTATATAATTATCTTTTCAAACACATATTTTTTAAAAAAATTTTCATCGCCATTTAATTTTCAAATGGGTTCTAAAAACATTAGAAAAATGAACTATGTGCTACTGACTACCAAATAACTGCATTAAGCCAAAATTGAAAAAAAATCCTGACAGTGACATTATGAAACAGCAAAAGGAAATGACATTGTCAATATTGAACAACCAATAGAGGGCTGGTCGCCATGTTTTAAAAAATAAATTAATGTCAAACTCTAAAATACCAGCCCGCTATTGGTTGTTTGAAGATTCCTGTCGGATACGTAGACTACGTAGACCTCCTCTTAGTATTACCAGTTCAGTCTAAATATTTTCTACTTAGTGAAATAAAAAAGAGATATTATAATAAAACGGCGATACACAAAAATATATTTTTGCGTGAAATAATATTCTTAAATATGGCACTAAACATTACTACAGCTCGCATCGCTGCCGGTTTTCAAGGACCGCCTCCCATATAAAAAGTTTACCAACTCCTTTAAGCATCTTGGCTGTACTACAACAGATCCCAACACCAGAGAGGACGAAATTGAAATAATAAAGAGAATTTTGGATGCAAATACTCTCCGATGTAGTGCAGCGCTCCATAAAATATTAGTGTCCAGGCTCCTCAGTAGAGCCACAAAGATCAGGATCTACAAAACAGTCACTAGACCGATACTGATGTACGGCTGTGAAGCTTGGGCGCTAACACAAAAGGAAGACACCAAACTGTTGGTGTCGGAACGAAAAATATTCAAAAAAAATTTGGTGCCGACCAGGTGGGAAGATGGAAGTTAGAGGATCCGAAAAGAAACGTGAAATTAAAGAGCTGTTGGCGGAGCCCAATATAGTTGGTGAAATTCATTTAAATCCCACAGACTCCGCTGGCTGAGACACCTGGAACGGATGGGAGAGGATCGTGCCGTAAAGAAGGCTTATTTGGGCATCCCGGTAGAGCGAAGACCTATTGGACGTCCCAAGTATAGATGGAAAAATAAAGCAGCCGACGACCTGCTGGAATGCAAGACTGGCACCTACTCGCGCAGAATATGGACAAATGGCGGACCTTGGTATCGAAAGCCAAGTGGTGGTTTGTGGTCACACTGCCCTATAGTACCCTTTACTGGCGCTAGGCGCCTCTAAAGCGTGCTCCCCGAGAGTTCCCTGCTCACCTGACTGGACAGTGATGACCAGCGGCGTGTAGCGGCCGGGCGCCAGCAGATCGGGCGTGTGGCGCCTCTCCAGCTTGTTCCATTCGGGCCATTCAGACATCCCCGAAGTACCGTTAGCGAACTGTTCTGTAAAATTCATGGACCAATTTTTTAGAGATTTCATGGCGTAGCAATCCCGGCTCAGATACGAGTACGTTGTAGGTTACTACTCGTACTACCAAGGTTTGCTGCGGATGCTGCGTTTTGTTTGCGAAATTAGAGTAGATGTAGCAGGTTTTGTTCACGTTCAAAGCAAAACCACTGTCGGTAAATTGTTCCGTGACTCTTGTAAGCTCCTGTATCAATGCTGGTTTGACTCCAGGAGCCAGAAAAACTGCTGGACATAGTGACTTCTCATAACGTGCACGTAGCAGTCAACTTTCCCACACGCGTCTCAGGGACCACGTCCACATGCCTAGACCACGTCTACACGAACTTAGAACCAGAGTTAGTCTGCACGGCCCACGTGCGTACGCTCCTCTCTAACTACCTAGCGGTTCGTAGTGTGATATCTTTTCCCCGTGCACCTCTCGCGCCGCTCACCCGTCTTGCTAGAGATTTTTCACGCAATAAACGTGCCAACTTTGTGCTGTCGGTTGAAAGTGTAGATTGGTGCGAGGTAAAGGAACGGAATCAGAGCGCTGAAGCGTTCGCGTTGGCGGTGACTAATGTTATTGTTAATAAATATGACATACTCGTATGTTTCCCAATAAGGCGAAAACCCAATAAAAATATTAACTTGTCGTGGTCACCCAAGAGGTCATTAACTCTAAATCGTTACTCTTCAACGTTACAGAGTTAGGTAATTTATTTCCTGACATTTTGACATTGCATTCAATTATTGACGACCTAAATAAAAAATACAATTTAACCGTTGACATTGCAAATAAGAAATATTATAGGATGATGATGATTGTAACATGTGATTTAATTAGTTTTATCTTGTCTTAATTAAAAAGTCGCGTTTGAACCAATATTATGTATTTTGCTATCACGAAATTGAGTGACTATTACCACGTATCACGTACATTGCCAAAGTCAAGAATTTGAGGCCAATGCGACGATTTTTAAGTGTGATATGTGTTACGCCGAAGAAGAATTCTAGGAGATATTACTAAAATGTTTATCTTGTTTTTTATGTTTTTGTTAATTTTATTATATTAATTTCGTACAAATTAAATAAAGTTAACGTGCCTAATTCCGAGATATAATAATTAAAGTAGTAGCTATCACGGACTTAAAGAGGTCACCACGGAATCAGACAAGTTGACTTGCTTTAGTAAATTTAGTATAACTCTTAGGTTTCTAGAAAAAAATGTGATTAATTGGATCACTCTCTATAGATCCAGTCGATAGATCCACAGTAGATCCAGTGAGACATTATTATTAGCAAGACCTAGACCTAGACTGCTAGACCCAAACTAAGCAAAGCTTGTGGATATGACTGAGACATATACTACATACCTAAATACATATTTTAAATACTTATACAAATAGTACCTAAATAACACCCAGACACAAAGCAAACACTTGTGTTCAACACATAAATGTTTATCCTGGGTGGGGATCACCACGCCTCTATGATCCAGAAGAGAGGGTGACTATATAACCACTGAGCCACCGAGTCAGTATTTTTTTTTATATAGTTAAAATTGTTACCGAAGTACACCCCGTCTCTTTCCCCCCACAGCACGCGCTCGATGACGATGTCGTGGTCCGTGGCCGCGCGGACCCGCACGGCCCCGCGCCACTGGAACCGCGCGCCCGCGCTGGGGCCCGCGAGCTCTGTGCTGTAGTTCCTGGCGAAGAGCGCTATGCTCGTGTACCGGCATCCTGCGAACCAACAAACGGTCAGGAAGATCGTCAAAACAAATAAACAAAAAACCTTTAGGTACGGTCGGCACGCTATCAACATCAGCGCGACGCGCCCGACCTCCGCCAACCGCGGATTAATCCAATTTAAAATGACTAAAAAAAAATTACGAAAATTTTTCGTGCTCGCTTACGAAGGGAGCGATTTTTTCATTTTGTCTGTATTTCAAAATTACTAAAATAACTAAAAAAAAATCTTTTGAAAGCCGTTAAAAACGAAAACGTTTCAACAATGGCATCTACTGTATGAATACATTTTGTAGGGTAGAAAGTTAGGGAGGCTATCTGTGGGGAGGCTATTGAATTTAGTAGATGAGAGACCGTGTCTTCAAGGAACAAGAGAACTTGTCCTCGGGACTGGTGGAGACATAGTGGTTATTTAAATAAATAAATACCGGCTAAGTGCGAAATGTAAAATGAAGATCTTTATTCATTTTAAATTTCCCGCGCAATAATTATTGTCTATGGTGACACAGCACTATGTTCACGTCTGTGTGTCTAATTGTCTATAGCCATTGAGAAAACATACTTCATCTTTGTAAAACAGAATATATCGTACCTATTAAATTAGGGATAAATACTTACTTAGTTTAAATTAATTAAACGTTAAGTGAAGCAATAGCTTTTAATGTTGTTTCTCTTTACAGGTGAGTAAACTTTCGTAATTTGTAAATCATAATAGTGATTTGTATATGCAAGTTATTTGTAATACCTACCTATTTGTGTTTTTATATTAAATAAACTTCTCTTTACAGAGCAACAACTATAGTTTTTGTTTCAATAAACATCATATTACATATATCTTAATCGATTTATTTTTTCAGTCTTTGGACAATATGAAAGAATCGTAATAAACAGCACTTAGCCGAGTACCCGTCAATGAAAAATTTAATTACCATCAGTACATTTCGATCGGTAAAAAATAGAGAACTTCATGGGCGTGAACTGTCAATGCGAGCCTTTTATTTTGTGATGATTATAATTGTTAAATTAACACATACCGGTTTCATTAACCATGAAGATGTCGTAATCGTCCATTTCAGGTTCTTTATACTCCTCCCAGCCTGATACTGACGCGGCCGGCGCCCGCGCCGCCGCGTCACACAGCGACGTCATATACTCGTTCTTATCACTTTCGATTTCGCGTGTTTCTTGTTTTTCTTCATTCCTGCTCGTTGTTGTTTGTGTTGACCCATTTTTGTTCGTTGTTGTTTGTGTTGACCCATTTGTGTTCGCAGTTGTTTGTGTTGTTCCATTTGTGTTTGTTGTTGTTTGTGTTGTCTCTTTTGTGTTATACTGCTGGTTGGTAAAATGAAGTTTATCTGAAATTCAGTCATAATAATAATAAAATAAAATCGCAGGGGCGGTTTTGTGGCGAGCCGTCGGTGAGTGGCGACACCGCGAACCCTGATTCCCTGGGGCTAAATGAGACCCCTGACTCCTCTCTTGCCTTAACTGGCCGGTCTGGAGTGGAAACCGCAAGAGCTAAGAACTTAAGCACCAGGGTGGAAGTGTTAAAGGGCATAACGCCGCGAGTAGCGTCTAGTGAAAGCGCAGCACACCTCTCGACACCCTAAGTCGTCCACACCAATGTTGCCCCTCCGGCGCCAAATTATGGTAGCCTTTATAAAGCCCAATTAAAGCCCATTTAGTGGATAGCAAGTCGCCACCCGCCTAAATATTTTGAAATGAGGCATTACTTGGCGGGTGCCGCACCTCATTCCATAAACCAGCTTATAATCCCTTAATAATTCATTAAAATAGCCCAAGAAGTACCTATTCCCCGTCTTTACAATAGTTTCCCTTTTTCTGTCACCCAAAAACTGTATTTTTTTACTTAATGATTGTAAAAGGGCCTATTGGTGTTGATTTCGGCCCCATCAATGCCCTTCAAAGATCCGGGGCAACCAGTGAGTTGTAAAACAAATAAAATCAAAATAAAAAAATTGCAGGGGCGGCTTTGTAGCGAGTCGTCGGTGAGTGGCGACACCGCGAACCCTGATTCCCTGGGGCTAATTGAGACCCCTAACTCCTCTGTTGCCTTAACTGGCTGGCTTGGAGTGGAAACCGCAAGAGCTAAGAACCTAAGCTCCAGGGTGGAAGTGTTAAAGGGCATAATGCCGCTAGTAGCTCTTAGTGAACACGCAGCACACCTCTCGACACCCTAAGCCGTCCATACCAATGTTGCCCCTCCGGCGCTAAATTACGGTAGCCTTTATGGGGGGCCCATTTAGTGGATGGCAAGTCACCACCCGCCTTAATATTTTGACATGAGGCATTACTTGGCGGGTGCCGCACCTCATTCCATAGACCGGTTATGTAAATCATCCAGAAGTTTACTACAATAGCACAATATTTTTTGAATTCATGCCGCACAATAGGTTTCGTTGTACCATCATCCCAATTATATCTAGCTAAATGATGTATTAAAAGGGGCCTCTGAGTATTGGCTTTGGCTCCACTGATGCCCATCAAAGAACCGGGCCTGACCCGAGAGATGTATTGAATAAAAATAAAAAGAGGATGTAAAAGGGCCTCTCAGTGGTGGCTTCGGTCCCGCCGATGCCTACCAAAGGACCAAGCTTTGCTTGTGATATTAAGTTTGTGAATAAAAATAATAATAGTCTTAACAGCGTCATCAGAGTATTTGTAAAATTCCGATAACAGCTTGCTTAGTTTTTCTAAGATTAATTTTATCCGTAATTTATTTTTTTATTATTTTATTTTATTAATTTATTTATTTATTTGTAACCCGTGCGTCGCGTGCAACATGGTATGGAAGCGCTCCGTAGTTAATTATCGCGCCATCGTTTTAAAATATACTTATGGGACATTTTTCCAAAATTATTGAAAAAATTAACCCAAATTTTTTAAATCGTAATAGGCATCTGTAAATGATACTGAACAACCCATTAAAAGAACAAAGCTGTTATGCCGAACACCCTGTATTGTGCCTAATTTATAAAGTTTTGTTGTCGTGTATTTTGACATTTATAAGTGTGCATTACTGTACCTATTTGAGAAAATAAATGAACTGAACTGCAATATCTGTACAGTGAGTGCAAACCTTGACTTTCATGAGATCTCTTGTATTGCAGTATTACACACACACACATACACACACACACAAACAAACACTCACACATACATTGGTATCTTCTTGAAATTAAAACTGTTAGGTTCATGCTGAAAAAGAAAATAACTATGTATTTGGTTTAATTTTACTGTATATACATGTACCCACTAATAGGGGAAGACACTGACTGCTGCAACACAAGTCTGTAAATTTAATCTAGGTACCTACTAAAGGCACCACACCAACATTTACTAACTTCAAACCGTGTAGGTTAGTGATCAAATAAACGTTGTCTTGTAATATGTGACTTAACCGCAAGTTCAAATCTTTATTTTGAATAAATATTTAGTGTATTTCCGCTATCTTAAGATATTAATTATATTTGAAGATGAATTTCCGCAAAGTAACGCATGGTTCAATCAAATAACCGCAAGTTTTATGTGGAATAGGGCTACATTTGGCCACCAACAAAGCTGGAGATGAAGATGGAGAATGTAGACCTAGAAGATACCTATCGCAATTACTTGGACTATAATTGAGTACTTATGGAGATACCTGTAAAGCTGGAGGGGCAGTCGTACAGATATTTAACTCCATACCGCGACCCCGTCCACACGCTCCTTTGTATTTCTTGTCCCTTCTCCACGGTGACGTCCCTCGTAAATAACGGCTCGGGTTCGCACTCCAGGCCCGCTGTCAGCATTCCTGGAAACAACCATGGCCAAATATACAACCGACTTTCAAAAACGAGGAGGGTATTTTAAAACAACTTTGTTAACTTTAACGTTCTTTCGTCGACTGAGTCACGAATTTTATAACCACTGATCTGCAGAGTAACAGATCAGAGATCGTATCAGAGATTATCAGAGAGTAAGTATCTAATCCATCCACCCATCAGCCAAAGGACGTCCACTGCTGGACATAGGCCTCCCCTAAGGATCTCCAATAAGACCGGTTGATAGCGGCTTGCATCCAGCGCGATCCTGCGGTCTTAATGAGTAATTCCCATGTGTAATTCCCATGTGTAATTCCCATGTTTTACCCACCCCGATTTCTGTTGGAAACTCGATTCTTGAAGTCGTTGACTCGTATGCCTACCTAGGACAAGTAGTCCAGGTAGGTAGGTCCGACTTCAACAAAGAGGCCAATCGCCGAATCCAACTCGGCTGGGCAGCGTTCGGAAAATTGCGTAGCGTCTTTTCGTCCGACATACCTCAGTGCCTCAAGTCGAAAGTTTTCGACCAGTGTGTGTTGCCAGTGATGACTTATGGCACAGAAACGTGGTCTCTCACTATGGGCCTTATTAGTAGTTAGTAAGCTCCAAGTAGCCCAACGAGCTATGGAGAGGGCTATGCTCGGAGTCTCTCTGCGGGATCAAATCAGGAATGAGGAGATCCGTAGAAGAACCAAAGTTACCGACATAGCCCAACGGATTAGCAAGTTGAAATGGCAATGGGCAGGGCACATAACGCGGAGGACTGATGACAGGTGGAGTCGAAAAGTTCTCGAGTTTATAATTTTAGTACTCAGAACTTGATTGAAAAAATCCTTGCACCTTCTTTAGGCCATTCTGGCGTAGATGTAGCTCATTTGAATGAGGCAACGAATGCTTGGAGGGTCGCTTGCCCAAATACCGAGCTTCCAAAGACTTTATCGTCGCAGAGACTGTGGGATCGGCCGATCTGCGAACTAGCACGGAAATCTCTTCTAGACACGTGTCCTAGCGTCGCGGATCGCGCTCGTATCCTTGCAGTCTCTGTATGGGAGTCCGGTCTTTGGTTGCAAGCATTGCCCTCTTTCAATACTGGTAACCTTTTAGACCCAACTGCATTTCGTCTAGCTGTCAGCTTACGCTTGGGTGCAAGGTGTTGTGAAGCCCATCGCTGTCAGTGTGGTACTGCAGTTGACCAGCTCGGTCACCACGGTCTCTCTTGCTCAAGAAGCGCTGGTCGGATTGGACGCCACGCCAACCTTAACGATGTCATACGCAGGGCTTTTGTCACCGCCAATATCGCAGCCGTACTCGAACCGAGTGGGTTGGCGCGTGGTGATGGCAAAAGGCCTGACGGCATGACGCTGGTCCCATGGAAGTGTGGACGGCCCTTAGTATGGGACGCAACTTGCGTCGATACTTTGGCACCGTCACATCTTCCTGAGACTCAGAGTAGGGCTGGAGCGGCGGCCAATTCGGCTGAGCAGCACAAGCGGCGCAAATATGCTTACCTCGGCAGTGGTTACATATTTGAGCCATTTGGAGTTGAGACTTTGGGTCCGTGGGGGCCGGGAGCTCATCTCGTTTTCAAAAGTCTTTCTGAGCGTCTGGTGGACGCGACGCGTGACCAAAATGCTGGTGTTTATTTGGCTCAACGTATAAGCATTGCCATTCAGCGTGGCAATGCTGCCAGCATGCTGGGCACGCTGCAAACTGGCAGTGGGCTTGAGCACTTGGATTATCTTTAGACCTTCAAGGGTCTGTGGATGATCCAATTGCTTTCTATGTAGTAGTAATGTAGTATTGTCATTATATTAAAATTAAAAAAAAAAGTATCTAATATTACATTAAAATTGTCTAGTTACCGTACTAGCCTTTTTAATAGTCCACTGCAGGACGTAGGCTTACCCACAAAGGGTGATAGGGTGACCATATCCACCACGCTGGCCCAGTGCGGGTTGGTGGATTTACATACGCCATCGAATTTCTTCTACGGACGTATGCAGGTTGCTTCACGATGTTTTCCTTCACCGAAAACCCAGTGGTATGAAATTTCGTACATAAATTCCAAGGAATTTATTGGTACGGGTACGAGATTTGAACCAACGACCTCACGATTGCAAGGCGGGTGTCATTACCACTAGGCCACCACGGCTTCTAGGTGCACAATCATAAAAATCCGGTGCATCTACCTTATTCGTCAAAGTACAGCAATATACAATACTACTTTACAAGCTAAATTATAATGTCAGAGGCCTCCAGGCGGCCTAAAAACTCTGACACCAGGGCTAGCCACCCGGCCTATACGAACTTACTTACTTACTTTAGCTAAATTATTACATACATACACTACTAGATACTACATAAAAAGCAATTGGATCATCCACAGATCCCTGAAGGTAATCCATATGCTCGCGCCCACTGCCAGTTGACCGCGTGCCCAGCATGCTAGCAGCATTGCCGCGCTGAATGGCAATGCTTATACGTTAAGCCAAATAAACACCAGCATTTTGGTTACACGTTGCGACCACCAGACGCTCAGAAAGACTTTTGAAAACAAGAAGTTCCCGGCCCCCACAGACCCGATGACTCAACTCCAAACGGCCCAAATATCTAGCCACTGCCGAGGTTAGCATATTTGCGCTGTTTGTGCTGCTCGGTCCGTCGTATTATCGTCGTATTCTCAGAAATGTGCGACGGTGACGGCGCCAAAGTATCGACGCAACTTGCGTCCCATTCCCATAGTAAGGGCCGTCCGCATTTCAATGGGCCCAGCGTCATACCGTCAGGTCGTTTGTCATAATAATCAAAGTACCTATAATGATTTAGCGTTACTTATTTTACCGTTACTTATTTTGTAGTAGATCTTCACGTAGCGGTCCTCCGACGGCGCCCGCGCCGCGGGCCGCGTCCAGCTCTCCCCACTCTCAAGATCATTCAAACGCGATGTCGTACTATTTTTCTCTCCAACATCTATAATCATAATCACATATACACGTTAGGTATGAAACACTACGTTATTGCATTTTTCTACTGTTCGTCTTTTAATTTTTGATCATCGATATATTTTTCGCCAATTGTGGACAGATTTAAAAAAAAACTTTTTAGATCGAAAACTTTTTAGTTCGTATAATTCCGAGGTGGTCCTATTTAAATTTATCCAAATCAACAATAATGTACATGAATGTCACACGAATCGTCGAAAAATAATTATGTTAACATAATGTCCAGTGCTACTAAAATATTAAAATATTATACAATCTGTTTTATTGCAAAGTGCACTGAATTTCCCGAGGTTTGTACCTACTCATCATTGTGAAAAACGTTTAATATGTGACCAACCCCGGAATTGCGGAAAAACGTCAGCAGTAGCAGCCGCACATAGTTTATCGAGTCTTTTAGTCTTAAGGCGATTATACAACGTGTAACGGAAAGACTGTATATACATACTGAAAGTACCAAATCAGATAACGGTAACAAACTAGATGGGGGCATGTTTAGCCGTGTAAGTTCGTTTGCTGATTTTTAATCTTTTTTTGAAAAACTAGTCATTTTTATGACTAATTCACATTTGCACAGCACTATCACACTAAACAGCTGTGAGGTCAATAACACGACCTTGCCCATCAAAATCAGACCACACCTCCTTGTTGTGACATGTTTGTTTACGTGCAAAAGATTTTTCTAGTCAGTCATATTTAATTTTTTTTTAAAAAGTGAATGTTGTTATTTTGGCTCGAAATTTCGAATACAGCATCTATATAAGGTACGAGTATAGTATCAACCCACTTTTTATGTATACGGCCTTTCCGTTACACGTATACGTCAGATACTCGTACGGTTCCGTTGAAGTAATTTGACATTACATAATAAATAGTCACAAGATGCGAATGGTTATTTGCTTACCCTGTACGAAGGCGAGAGGGGGTGGATCCAGACCACATTATGGTCAAACAACTTTTACTATCATTCATACATCAGTGAACAGCATATTGGCTTTGGCTATGGGCCTAGGCCTGCTCTATGAATGTCCAATAAGGTCGGTTATAAGAGGTCTGCATCCAGCGCATCCTTACCTTTTTTATTTTTTTATTTATTTGTCATGAATATAACATCCATAGTACAATTAAAAGTACTGCCAACCAGCGAAGCGGTTTGTAGGCAGGGTAGCTCTCACGTTAGGTACATAACTTAGAATCTAATTATCTATGTATAAGCGGATAGTAATACATTCCCGTGTTATTATAGGTACGTGTGAGCAATGTATGTAATGTCATTCTCAATTGTCCATTAACATAATTATTTTGTTTTTATAACCTAAAGTTTGATACAAATGTTTGCTTTCTAAGGTGTTAATCTTCATCGCTTAGTTTATCCAACATCAGTATCTTTAACATTTTTTTAAAGCCAAATTTTGTTTGAAATTATTTCTCGAAATTTTCCGGTAAGTTATTGCATAATCTAGGTATAATCCACTGTAAGACACATTTTTACGAAAAAACTTGGCTGAAAAATAGGTACACAATAAACTAATATCTTTTCTGAAAAATAAAATAAGACGTACGAGCGTGCAATATTTCTTACTCAAGCGATTGCCGCTAATATCAACATTTTGTCACAATTGAAGGGGTGAAAAGAGTTTTCTTCCGAAACGTAGATATTATCAAAAATGTACCGAAAATTAGCCCAATTTTCCTTATTATTATTATTCTTTAGAAAACGCGACAACAGTGGTCGATTCACGATCATCTTAATGGAAAAGTGTCACTCACTGAAGTTAAATCTGGGTGACCAATTCCAACCGAGGTCCATGTCCACCTCACCCCGCGCGCGCACCGCCACGCGCCACTCCAGCTGCCCGGTGAAGGTGATGGGCTTGAACACGTGGGTCTGGTAGTGCGCGACAGCCAGGTACGAGCAGCCTGCAATCAACGTAAGGTAGCGTGTTTATCAGCCTTTTACCGGATACATTTCGAGAGAGCGCCCAGGACTTGTACAATCTGGTCCCACCTGCCCCTTTCTTCAATCGTACGGCTAGACAGACGCGACCAAAGCGCCACCCTTTTATGGTGGACATTCCGCGCGTTAGAACCAAGCGTTTCGAATCTAAATGAATCTTTGAGGAAATATTACTATGTATATATCTCGATGATATAAATAGCCAGAATGTGAAACGCTCTGCCTGGGTCTGTCTTCCTGCTAAAGTACAACGTGGGTGTCTTCAAATCCCGAGTAAATAATATATCTTCTAGTTAAGCGTGCTACACCCTAGACCGCACATCTGCCCAACATCAGGCAGTATGTAGTCAAACGCAAACCTATTCGGATAAAAAAAAACCGGCCAAGTGCGAGTCAGGCTCGCACATCGAGGGTTCCGTTCAAACACGTTGTTAAAATAATTATAAGCTTGTTTTAGCATTGCATATAAAGTTCTTAATAATTATACTTCACTCACTTTGTTTGAATCAGAAAACGGATTTACATGTTTGAAATAAAACAATATCTCCGGAACGCATAGACTCTTCTTACATCGACGGAGAAAATTAATACCGCGGGCTAACTTGACGCCAACGCCATCTAGTTTAGATATGAGTAAATACTGAGATTTAAACTGTTGCTTTAAGAATTGACTTTATAACTTATTTGATTTGATTGTTATTAAGTTTCATATTTTATATTTATACAATTAATATATTTTACATATAAATTTATATTTGAACTTATAATTAATCATAGTTTAGACAGAATTTTGAACCAATTTTTTGTGAATTTTGAGGCCCTATTTTTTGTGATGTAAATAAAAATGTACAGTTTTCAGATTTATTCCTATACTAGTTTTTACCCGCGGCTTTGCCCGCATACGCAATATATCATTATAATTTATAGCCTATGTGTTATTCTGATATATATAAGCTATATTATTGCAAAGTTTCATCTCAATCCGTTCAGTAGTTTTTGCGTGAAAGAGTAACAAACATCCATACATCCATCCATCCATCCATCCATCCGTCCATCCATCCATCCTCACAAACATTCGCATTTATAATATAGGATGTGTACTCTGAGACAATGCTTCTCGCCAAATTTCATAGTTCTATGTCAACGGGAAGTACCCTATAGGTTTTGATTTTTGTGAGTGCAAAATATGCGGTTTTTTACGACATAAACGGCTCTAACTTTTTTATACGGTAACTGAGAAGCTTTTCTTTTACACAACTACAAGAATTCATAGGTTTACGTATATAGTTTAAATTTCAACTCGATATCTTTACGCGTTCCGGAGATAAAGAGTCTTGACATACACACAGACGGACAGACGGACAACAAAGTGATCCTATAAGGGTTCCGTTTTTTCCGTTTGAGGTATGGAACCCTAAAAACATTTTTAAATTTCTGTAGGAGGTTCTCAAGTCGAAGCGTATATTTTTAACTTTTTACAAAGTATAGGTAGGTAGTCCGATTTCGATGATAGGCATAATGACTGAGAAACAAGAAAATACTTTTAATAATAATTTCGTGAGTTGGATTAAAAAAATATTAGACACTAGTTTTTACCCGCGCCTTCGCCCGCATACGCAAAAAATCATTATAATTTATAGCCTATGTGTTATTCTGATATATAAGCTATATTATTGCAAAGTTTCATCTCAATCCGTTCTGTAGTTTTTGCGTGAAAGAGTAACAAACATCCATTCATCCATCCATCCATCCATACATCCATCCATCCATCCATCCATCCATCCTCACAAACTTTCGCGTTTATAATATTAGTAGGAAGGATAGGATTATTTTTTTTCTTTTGTCGGTCAAACAACAAATGACAAAGATAAACCTTGTCAAAGTTTGGGAGTGGGGGTCGTGACGTCACTTATCTTACAGAAGTCTATACATTTGTATGGCACTTGTGACGTCACGCGACGGGCTATACTCGTATCTCCATCAATGTATGTTTAACGGAAAAAAGAAAAAATACGTGTCTAATTTTTTTTTATAGTATATCTGATGGTTTAATTAAGTATATTTTTTTAGTCATCATGCCTTTTTTATGTTTGGTAGATCATACTTTATACACCAGGGTCAATAATTTTTAAAACCAAAAAAAATAATAGTAGGATGAAACCCATTAGAAAAGGAGGGGAATATTATAAAAATAAAAGGAAAAATAATTTACGGGCGATCTGAGGTCGGGTTTTTAAGGGTAAAAAACGGTTATTCTCGATTTCCGGCAAAACTATATAGTTTGTACAACTTTGCCATTTGAGTTTTTTCGATAGGACTTTTAGTTTTGCCGGAAATCGAGAAAAACCATTTTTTACCCTTAACCCCCCCCCCCCCCCCATCCCCTTCCCGACCTCAGATAGCCCGTAAATTATTTTTCCTAATTTTATAATATTCCCCTCCTTTTCTAATGGGTTTCGTCCTACTATTATTTTTTTTCACTTTTTATTATTTTTAAAGGTTTCTACTCTGGTCTATTAAAGGTGGACCCGTTTATCGAAATCGACTAAGCCAATTTTGATAAATCCAAAAATTTTGTAGTCCGATTTCGATGATAGGCATGATGAATGGGTAAAAAATACTTATTATAATAATTTCGTGAGTTAGATTAAAAAAATATAGGACATTATTTTTTCTGTTGTCGATCAAACAAACAAATGACAAAGATAAACCTTGTCCAAGTTTGGGAGTGGCCTCATGACGTCACCATTCTTACAGAAGTCTATACATATATTGTATGGAACTTGTGACGTAAAAAACCCTAAAAATCTACGGATTTTTTGACCGACGAACCACCGGAGGAGGTGTACAATACGACGCGTATATTATTATTATTTTTTATGTACAACCACGCAAAACTTTTTTCGTAATAGTCCGATTTCAATAATTCTAAGTAATAAAGAGAGTAAAAATAAAAAGAGTATACTTCAAAATTGGTCCCATTTAAATTTTATCGAAATCGGCTGAGCCATTTTTGATAAGTAAATCTGCAAAAGCAATGTGAAAAGTGCTACATCGATCTGTGCGAAATATTCGCGAATTCTGTACACGGGTGAAGTCGGTCATGCCAGTTTTTTCAAAAAAATATCTTGTTTAAAACGAAGTTAAATGTTGTAATAGCTATCAAATACTATGCATCATATCATGAGGTGTTCCTCATGTTACTTAAATACCAAGTATAGGTTCATACAGAGTTTAAATTGACAAAAATTAACGGTCTTGTCACAAAAATTTTAAGCACACTATTTGAAGGAACAAATTGCACGGCTATACGGTGTTTAAAGCGTGTTTAACCTTTTTTCATCTTTCAATCTGTTTCATCTTTTGTGGTAAGACGGTAAGGTTTTTGATAAGAAATAAACGTTCTTTACCTGTTTTGTTTATCATGTAGATATCCAAGTCATCTTTTTCAGGAATCTGTTCGTGCTTCCAGATGTCAGGATCAGTAACTATTGAATCCGGCACTTTCATATCACATAAAAAGGAAACCTCTCCAATATTTTCTTCTACCACGATGGGTCTTAAAATTTCAGGTTCAGAAGGTTTTTTAACAGATGTTTGATTTTTTTCAGTATTAGCCAACTTATCTATATCACGAGTATTTGAGCTATTCAAATTTTCCATCAAGGTTATTTTGTTTTTTATGATTGCCATGGATTCACTTTGTTGTATGTTGTTCATGTTTATTATGTTCGTAAGCTCCTTGGTGATATTTATAAGCAACGATATCTTGTCTTCTAATGCACAATGTTGTGTCTCATTATTTATTGCAGTCTGTGTATCATTTGTTTTTTTCGTAGATCGTAATATTTTTTGAGATATTTTGGAAGCGCGTAAAGCAAGTTCAATAATAATTTCGTTAGCGGCGACTTGGATATCTCTGGCAATGTCATGTTCCTGCTCATCCAGGTTCTCCATCGCCAGCGGCAGACTGTCCTTAACCAGAACTTTTAAGATTTTTTCTATGTTTTTGCGTATGTTGGGATCTTTTCCGTTATTGTATGTACACGTATTATAGTTCTTACTGTTTTTTTGATAGTTTTCAGACATTAAAACATCGTCAGTTTTATGTAGTACTTCATCTGTATAGTAAAAATATTTATTAAGAAACGGAAAATAATTATAAAAATATAAAAGTGTTTACATAATTCCATCAAAAAATATAAACACAGTTCGCAGAACACATAGTTATAGCTATTAGTAGGACGTAACGTCCATCGCTATCCGTACGGATAGCCATAGGGCCATAAAGTTCTTGAATAGAAACCACGTACGTGAGCTAAAGATCTGATCAAGGCCACGTAAGAACACATTAGATACAAACTAGAGCCAATGAGACTCATTAAATATATAGGATGATCTTACTTTTTAAAAAGTTGTAAGAAACTTGATAGAAATACATCTCTAAATCTTACCATTATTCAACCAGTTGTCTCCGCACACAACGATGCTGCCGAGATTTAATATAAGAAAAAGCAATGAGTTCAATTTAATTCTAGTTTCCATTTGGCTAAATGAATAGTTAAACAACAAATTTATAAATTTAAAGACGCGCGCGCCGTTCTCGCGGTCGTGTCAGATTTATATCTAAGTATAAGTATATGTATTGAAATGAGTTAGATAAATTGATGTGACAAACTTTATTATATAATCTTAAATGTAAACAGGGAAACAGTAAATATATAGTGATAACCCATAGCTTAAATGATAACTATAGGGAAATTATTAATCGTGCGAAAAACAAAGTTGGCAATTGTGGACGGGACGACACGTTAAATTGTAGGTCTCGGTTGTATTAACCGTTAAGCCATGTCAGAGGCCTTCAGGCGGCCTAAAAGCTCTGACACCAGGGTTAGCCACCCGGCTTATACGAACTTACTTAGGGACGGGATAATTCAATACACCAAGGGATAAACCAAGCGGCGCGGTGTTAAATTATTTTATTGAAAAATTAATATAAATAACGACAATTATACTGTGTTTTAAGGTTGTAACAAAAATAAATAATAAGCTGCTATAATTGAAAAATAGTAAAGTTGTTCTAACGTGGCATATACAATTTCCAGTAAACGATTAAAATTATTACCGGGCCAAACCAAGCCTTTTATTATATCCAAGTCTTAACTCATATTTTAGAGCGTTTTCGCTATTTTTATTAATTTCGTACGCTACAAAAAGTTAACATTAATTTTCAAACTTCGAATATGAAATCATTATGTTTTATGACGAGCCAAACAGCTTTAAAAAACGGGGTTTTAAAGTCGAAGTAATTTGTACGTCGATCAGGGGCATTACAAGTTGTTGATAGAACAACAACAAAAGCGAACGTCCTACGAACCTACGTACCTACCATAATAGGTATCATAATAATATATACCAAGTAGATACTACTGACTTTGTTTATTTTCTAAAATGCAACCCCCAAAATATAATATTTTTTTTAGAATGTAACGCAGTAATTATAAAATTTAATGTAGGTACGCCAGATGTTAAATGTATTGACAGCATTGACACGAAAACAGAAATTAATTCTCTCTGCTCATATTTCGAATAGGTAACTAGTATTTCATTTGTGTATCGCCTTTTGGAGCATTTATTTTTGCCCAATATTTGTCGCCCACCCAGTACAATTATATTCTTGTGTCATTTTTATTTTTATTAGTATCATAGAATATAATTTTATGTCGCCCGTTTAAATATTACCCACAAATTATCCTGTAAGTTGTCAAATGTGTGTCGAGAGATGCGTATGATAGGTTTCCGATTCGATATCATGACGATGATAATCAAACATATTTTTTGTCACATTGTATCTTTAGTTAGATGGTTGACTACTACTAGAAATAATGTTTCTTAAGTCAGAGGTCTCTGTCAGCTCTGTGCAAGTTTAAAAAATTAAAATAATCCCTTATAACTCTTATTAATAAAAGTGACTAATAACCGACTGCGTACAGCCCAAACAGCTGAACAGGAAATTTGGAATATAGTAGGTACGAAATATGATACAGTGGAACACTAAAGGACGAAATTTTTTAAAATTCGGTATCTAAGGAGGTAAAACAACCCCTGTTCGTTAGTATGTAAATTTTTGTTCCTTCAAACTTCAAACTTAGCTTATATGTATGTATATTCATCGAAAGAAAAATACGTCTTGTCTCATGTTCAACTTACCTATGTGGTTTTTTCATTCTGGTGTTCATAGGGTACTAAAGTTGGTGATATACAACATTGATTGCATCCAACGGGCTCAACGGTTATGGATGGTTTGAAAGAAGCACTTAAAATGTTCTTATACGATCGAGTCACCCGCACGCCGCGGTCAAGGTCGGCTGTTTTTTTGTTGTTGCGTCCGCGCTCCGGTAGTCGGGGTGCGTTGACGAATTAAACCGAACAAAATGTCGAATAAATTAAAATTAATGTAACGTATGTAATATCATCGTTGATGAATTACTTTCCTACGTGCAAAATAAAATATCGGTAATTGACGAAACGACATTAAAAAGAATATGTGTGTCGGCGTTTACCAGTGACGAAATCAGTAATTCTAAGTCCTTATTATTTGAATCTCTGCCTGTGGATCAGCGGAAAATCCACAGAAAACGGAAGGGGAAAGAAGAAAGAGACTTAGACGACATCGTGAGTGTTTTTAAAAGCACAGATCCTGACGTGATTCCTGTGTTCGTAGCGAGAGCTCTTGAAAAACTACCTCCTATTTTGTTTGATCACTTGGACTGCACGAAGCTATTAAAAGATATCACAAAATTAAATGCGGAGTTAGAAGAAGTTAAAAACTATTATGTTACAACTAAACAATTTGAAGAATTACGAGCCGATATGCATAACTTGTAACATGCATCACTGCCCCCATCGTTGAATCCGATCGGCTAAGTAAACATGCGACGGGGCGCCTGGAACACGGACAGCGGCCCTGTCGGGATGACCCTGAGCCATAACTATACCTCAGACGAGCCTGACTTGCAACAATCTCAACTAAACAATCAACCTGATTACGGCGCACTCTCAAATTGTGATACGTCAATATTAGTTACTGAGAAACGAGATGATTCACATGGTGCAAAAAGTAAAATTGATGTCATGGTTTGCACTCCTTTAGCTCGGTATAGAGATATTTTACCGTGTGTGCCGGATAATAGGCCTGCGGAATCCGCATCGGCAGCAGAGTTGGCGGAGATAGCTTGCGAGCGTAGCGCGGAAGGACGGTCTACATCGTTGTCTCCGGCCCGAAACTCAAGTAATATGACGGACCAACGGCCATATAATGAACTGAAGCAACCTGAGCAACAATCGGTATTAACCAACGAAAATAAAAATGTTAATGATTGGCAGCAGGTACATAAACGGAAACGAAGGCCGAAGTATAGGTATTTGGGTGAGCGAGGAAAAGCAACTGTGTCGTTAACATCTTTTAAAGCTGCTGAGATAAAGGTACCGATATTTATCACAAATGTACATAATTAAACAAAGGAGGGCGATATTGTTGATTATATTAAAATAAAAACTGAAGAGAGGGTATTTTTGGAAAGAATTAATACTAAAAAAGCGTTAAATCACAAAGCTTTTAAATTTTACGTATCAGAATCGAAATTATCCCTTTTTCTAGATGAGAAAATATGGCCTAATGGAATAATTTTTAGACGCTTCGCGCATTATAAATATCGACGACCTGACAGAGTGTTGGAGACGGACGGCCCATTACCTTCAAATAATGGATAGGACGACTTATAGTTTTGCTAGCTACAACTGTAAAAACGTAAAAAGTGCCGTTAGCGACATTCGGCAATTATGTAACGACTGTGTGTTGATAGCACTACAGGAAACCTGGTTACTTCCGGAAGAGTTGGCATATCTCAACGAAATTGATAGTCGGTTTGCGTGCAACGGGACTTCAGCTATAGACTCGGGAGCTGGACTACTTCGCGGGAGAAAATACGGGGGGACGGCATTGTTGTGGAATACCAGGGTGTTTCCTGACGTCACCACGATAGCTTGCGATAATCCGCGCGTGTGTGCTATTCGAATTGTTACTGCTGCGACTCCAGTTATAGTAGCGTGTGTATATATGCCGACAAATAAATTGGATAATTTGACGATTTTTACTGACTGCATGGGAACCCTAAATGCTATTTGTAACGAATATGTTAATGAACCGATAATTTTTCTAGGAGACTATAATTCACATCCTGGTGAATTATTTTTTAAAGAATTAAATATATTGTGTGAACAGTTTGATTGGGTTCCTATTGATGTAATTAACCTGGGGTTAACATCAAATACATTTACATATATTGATCAGGCGTGTGGCTCTAAGCGATGGCTAGATCATTGTGTTGTATCACAATCAGCTGTTGTCTCTGTGTGCAATGTGTATGTTAAGTATGATGTAGTTTGGTCGGATCATTTACCGCTTATTTGCGAATTCAATTTGGAATGTCTGACTCCAGTTAGAATGGACCACAGTATAAGTACTAGTAAAATAGGATGGGGCGTTAGGTCCGCCGACCAAATTACACAATATCAAGTTGAATGTCATAAAAGACTTAGGATAATTGATTTTCCATCTGATTGTGAGAACTGTGCCGATCGATACTGTCATAATCCTACTCATAAGTTAGTAATTGATAAGTTGTACTCCTACATCGTGACTGCGTTATCACAAGCATCTGCGGAGGGGAGAGTAAGTGAGCGTAAACAGGTTAAAAACCGGTCTAATAAAATCGTAGGATGGAATAAATACGTTAGTGAAAGCCATAGGGCGGCTAGGGCGAGTTTTCAGGATTGGTTACTGTATGGAAGCCCTAAAACTGGGGATATATACAGAAAAATGTGCGAAACTAGGAAAATATTTAAGTCACGTTTAAAGTGGTGCCAGAACCATCAAGAACAACTAAAAATGGCCATGCTTGCTGCTAAGCGCTGCGCTAAGGATTTTAGTGGTTTCTGGAAAAATACCAATAATCTGAAGACTCGGCCTGGTCTTCCTGTTAGTGTGGATGGTGCGAGTGACCGCAAGTTAATTGCAGATAAGTTCAAAGACAAGTTTTTTGTCAAGTCACCGTTAGGTCCTTCAGTGTCTCAGTTGTCAAGCGGAGTGCCTGGAGAATGCGTGAATACTAGGATAAAGGCTAAAGACGTGTCTAGGGCTGTAGCGTCTATTTCCAAGGGAAAATCTCCCGGGCACGACGGCTTGAGCGTGGAGCATGTCCAGCACGCTGGACCTCACATGTCCAGAGTGCTGGCCTTGCTGTACAATCTGTGTATATCTCACTCATACCTTCCGGACGACATGATGAGAACTGTTGTTGTACCGGTGGTGAAAAACAAAAATGGTGACTTATCTGACATTTCTAACTATAGGCCTATATCTCTAGCCACGATTATTGCGAAATTATTTGACAGCATTCTTAATTCACAATTAGATAAATACCTAAATTTACATAATAATCAGTTCGGTTTTCGCCCGGTACTGTCTACAGAAACTGTAATATTGTGTTTGAAGAGTGCTGTCAAATACTATACTGAAAGAAATACGTCTGTTTACGCCTGCTTCCTCGACTTATCCCGTGCATTTGACCTCGTCTCTTACGACATTCTGTGGAAGAAGATGAGCGAATCCCTAGTACCGGATGAACTTATAAACATCTTTAAGTATTGGTATGGGAACCAGTCGAACAGGGTGAGGTGGTCGGGCGCGGTGTCGGAGGCGTATAGGTTGGAGTGCGGGGTGAGGCAGGGGGGTTTAACCTCACCCTCTATTTTCAATCTGTACATTAATGGACTGATTGAGGCGCTCAGCACACAACACATCGGTTGTCATTTAGACGGCGTTTGTTTTAACAATATTAGCTACGCGGACGATATGGTGTTGTTGAGCGCTTCAGTCTGTGGACTCAGGAAGCTTGTGAGTACTTGTGAGAGTTATGCTGCAGCTCACGGGCTAATGTATAATGTCAAAAAGAGCCAGTGTATGGTTTTTCAGGGCGGGCCGAGGAAAGTAACCGATATGCCATCTATAAAACTAAATGGTTCACCTCTCGAGAAGGTAGATGTTTTTAAATACTTAGGCCATATGGTTACATCTGCCCTGAAAGACGATGCGGACGTTGAGCGGGAGCGGAGGGCGATGGCGATCAGAGTGAATATGTTGGTCCGCAGGTTTGCTCGGTGCTCCGCCGAAGTTAAAATAACTCTTTTTAGAGCATATTGCAACTCGTTTTACACCTGCAGCCTGTGGTCTTATTTCACGCAGAAATCATACAGCGCCCTTCGCGTCCAATTCAATAACGCGTTTAGGATGTTGTTGGGGCTCCCTCGATATTGCAGTGCATCGGGTATGTTTGCCGAAGCTCGTGTATATTGTTTCTATACAATCATGCGAAAGAGAGGCGCATCCCTGGTGCGGCGAGTGCGAGGGAGCACCAACGGCTTGCTGGCCGCGCTCGCCGAAAGGCTCGACTGCCCGTACATACAGCACGCGTGTCTGTTACACCTTGCACACAGAGATTAAATAAGTCGTAGCCAGAATTCATTGATTTTTAATGTTGTAAAAATGTTGTAATTATTATTGTGTAATTTTATTAGTAATTTTTAATGTTAATATTTTAAATATGTTTCCGATTAATTTTATTGTATTTGTAATGTGACTGATTATGTGATTTTTAAACTTTTTTTTATTGTTGAGTCTTTGATACTTGAATAAATGATTATTTAATTTAATTTATACAGAAACTATTTTTATTCCGCTAAATCTATGCGGTTCCTTCGGGATAGCCAAAATTTGCTGCGGTCATATTTTTTTCTCTTAATTAATGAATGGATTCAAATGAAATGTTGTAAAGGTAGACAATAATACAAATTAGCACATGGTGTACTGGTATCCCGGAAAATTAAAAAAAAATCACTCCAACTTTAAATATATGGAAGCTACCCATCCACAGTAGGTAGGTACTGAAATTTTTGAGTATTTTAAATTGAGGTCAATTTTTTAGTATTTTTTAGATACATAGATTTATACAAAAACTATCATAAGGTCATATTTTTGGTAAATTCTTCATATATGTGGGAGATAAAATGATTGAAGCTTAATGTGGGGAGCGTTTGTTTCTTTTCCACGATACCCTAAAAATCTAACACGAATTTTGTACATGTTTTCTACTTAGATAAGTAAATAGTTATTTTGTTACCACCCGGCCTCGACCTCAACGCTATTCGTGGAGATATCAGTCTGCCTTGTATCGATGTCAAAACATCCACATTATAAGTTTAGATAAGTTTTTAGTTACATAAGTGGTTAAATAATAAAAAGTAAATGAGTCGTAGTTTTCATCATTGGCCCCATAGTGGAAATGGGTCATAATGAAGTGAACAACTAGATCCTAAAGTATTGATAGTTAATTCACAGTCACACCGTATAATATTTCTAATTTAGTATATTTGTTTTATTCATATGAGGACTATGTGTAGCTGCATTTAAGCCGGAAACATACTATCGGACGCGGCTGACGGACGCGACTGACAGCCGCGACTTAGCAATGTGCACAGTCTTAAGACATCCGGTGTGCCAGATCGCTCTCGGTCGTCCGAACGTGAAGTCCGCCACTTATGTCCGAGTGTGCACGGCTCAGTGTACTTTCATAGTCTAGGTCGCGGCTGTCAGTCGCGTCCGTAAGCCGCGTCTGATAGTATGTTTCGAGCTTTAGCCACCAACTCGCCTGTTGGAAAGCGAAGTAGTAGCCAAAGATGGAGTATGTACAGTATTGTATAGTCAGTTCAGTTATTTTACCTCTATTTTAGCTTCTCTGTCTAGTCATTACACACCACCACAGGTTAGACAGAGATAGCAACAAATGTCAAAGGTAAAATAACTGTGAACGGACTGTTTACCTAGAAGATATCTATTCTCTCTCATCTCAAAGTTATCCAGATTGTAATTGTCGGGAAATAATGACGGAGGTAAGGCATTAAAATTCAGGATGTAACTAATGAATCCCATTTTTCAATGCATAATTATATACTATTTTGAGCACAATATTTTCGTAACAAGAGATTTAGTAAAAACTATCTGCCGGTTAATTATTCTGTGTATTGTAAAAACAAAGAAAGTGATATAATAATTGTGATGTAAGTCCGTCCCCCGCCCAAATGATTGTGTAATAGCAGCGTTTTACCTGGAATAAAACGCATATTAAATATTTACTTACCTTACTGGAAGCTTTTATAATGAGAGTGCGTATCCTTTTCCGTCGAACAGCTATCGTTTTCAGTCCCTTTAAACGTTGTAACCGGAAGCCTCCAAGTGGCGCCCTTGTGGCGATTGGGCGCCATTTTATTATCTAGGAAAAATAGCGTGCCTTTTGGCCTCATTGCGTTAATTTTTGTAATTTCCACCAGGCAAAACCAGGAAATCAAAAGTAAAGCTTCCAGTAAGGTAAGTATTTAATATGCGTTTTATTTAAAGTAAAACGCCGCTATTAAATAGCTTGACCGTTACTGGAAGCTTTTATAATGAGATTCTGTTTGTTATCGCCTGGTGGCGATCGTTACCTGGAGTGGGGCTTTTAATTATAACTCATAATTCTGTATTACGCCAATGAGGAATGAGGATTCGAAACGCTTGGTTCTAACGAGCGGAATGTCCACTATATAAGGGTGACGCTTTGGTCGCGCCCGTCTAGCCGTACGATAGAAGAAAGGGGCAGGTTGTTCAACTCCTGGGCGCACTCTCCGAAGTGTATCCGGTAAAAAGCCGACAAACACGCTACCTTGCGACGATGCTCAAGACTTTGCAGCTGCGACTTATTAGACGACACCTTCGTTGTCAATCAGCCTGCTGGCTCGCCTCTCAATCGACTCTAGAGCCTACAGTTAATATTTGGCAGAGCCATCCCAAAGGTGAGAGCAGTATTCCATGCAACACCTGACTTGTGCTTTATAAAGACTAAGCAGATACTCAGGTGTAAAATACCGTCTCACCTTTTTTTTTTTTTGTAATCATGTTTATTTCAATTAGGTACAAATATACACTTTTGAAACATCATTAGCTAAAAATCATGTAACGTCAATTACATACCTAATATCACAAAAACAACAACAATAATAATTCGAAACAAATAAAAAATAAAGAATTAAAGAGACAAACAAAACAATCACAAAACAGTCACCAGTGAAAATTAAATAATTTGACAATATTCACAACACAGTGTTGCCAGAATGAGTTTTGGAGATCTACCAGTTGGTTTGATTAGTAGGTTTACATAACTCATAAATCCTTAGAGAACACCAAGTTTTTTGGAGGCTAATTGGGCTTTAGACTCTATGTAAGACCCAAAGTTAAGATTCAAGATTCAAGATTCAAGATTATTTATTTGTCAGAAACATGGTAGTGCAGACAACATACAAAGTTGCATACAGATCTTACAAGGGTTATAGAACACATGTTCTTGCCGTCGTGGCGTACAAATATGAAAAACAAAACAGCTAAATCTATTAAGAAATACAATTCATAAAAAATGTCAAAAAAAATTCTAAAAAATGTCACAGAGAAATAGGTTTTCTATACGCTACAGAACCATCTAAAGACGGCTCCTGTTTGTTTAATACAATTACAATTTATTTTAAATTAGTACATACATCCCAATTGTTAATAATTTAATAGTGTCAATATTTATTTAAAGTCATTTATCATTATATCATGCTTTTTCATTTAAAAATTCATTAATGGTGTAATATGCTTTTTCAGTCAAAAATTTCTTTAATCTAAATTTAAATGTCATATCACATTCTGACTCTTTTATATTCTTAGGTAGTTTATTATAGATGTCTATTCTTTTAACAAAAATACTTTTACTAAATAGAGCTTTCCTAACTTTAGGCACTCGTAGCGTATTTTTGTGCCGTTTCGATTTCAAAGTCTCAAAGTTACCCAAATTATTCCGTACAAGCAGAGCCGCCTCATGGATATACATCGAAGGAAAAGTCATTATTTTTAGTTTTTGAAAGTACGGCTTGCATGAGTCTTTAGGTTTTAGTCTACAAATAGCTCGAATGCATTTCTTTTGGGCCCTAAATGCCGATTCTTTTTCTGTACAGTTACCCCATGCAAGAATACCATACCTCAGTGTGGAATCGACGTATGCATGATAGGCATTTAAAAGGGCTTTATCATTGGCTACCTTGCGTAACATATAGAGTGCGTACGAGAATTGACTTAACTTCGTACACACATGCTCAACGTGACCGTTCCATGACAGGTTGGAGTCTATATGAAGCCCTAGAAATTTAGTCTTATGCGTCTCGCCAATTTGTCTACCATTATAATTAATATTTAAATTGTCAAATTTTGAATTAATATTTTTAAAAGTCATAATGTTAGTTTTGTCCATATTCATTTTAAGATTATTATTTTGGAGCCAATCTATAATTGATTTCAATGAGTCATTTATATTGTCTTCGTGTCTGCCGTTCTTATTGTCTGTAAAAATTGCAGTGCTGTCATCAGCAAACATAACCATGGGATCATCTATAGCATGTGGGAAATCATTAATATATATTAGAAATAATAAAGGCCCCAGAATGCTGCCCTGTGGCACTCCATATTTTATAGTTCTTAGATCTGACTGGTATTTTTCTTCTATTTTAGTGCCCATATTGAGCCTCGTGACTTCTGTGTATTGCTGTCTGTTAGTAAGATATGATTTTATTAGGTTTAATATATTGCCTCTTATGCCACAACACTCCAGTTTTTTTAATAGGATATTGTGATTGACGCGATCGAAAGCCTTTGTCATATCCATAAAGAGAGCATTGACCCTTTTCCCGTTATCAAGTCCTGTATATACGATTTCCAAAAATTTTAGAAGAGCCATATTTATGGATTTCCCCTTTCGAAAGCCTACTTGATTAGGAGAGAAAATATTAAAAGTTTCAAAATATTTGCTAAGCCTTAGATGCATAACCTTTTCAAAAACTTTGGAAAAGATTGGTATCAGGGCAATGGGTCGATAGAATTGCATATCCTCTTTATCTTGTTTTTTAAAAATAGGTATTATGACAGATGTCTTCAGCTTGTCAGGAAATACACCTTCTTCAATGCTTCTATTAATTATGTGAGAAAGAACAGGTGAAATTATTTTTGATGTTAATTTTACTATCTTGGTGCACACCCCATCGTAGCCAGTACTATGTGTATTTTTCAGGGTCTGTATAATATTATCAACTTCGTTCTCATTAGTTGGTTCCATGAAGCAAGAGTTAGGTTCAGAGTGCCTTAATGTTTCTGATGCTTTAGTGTTACTATCCGAGCTTGTCTCTACTTCATCTATGAAAAAGTTGTTAAAACATTGCGAGATTTCTTTTGGATCGGATATATTTTTTCCGTTTACTTTTATATGTGTGATTTCGTTTTTAACATTATGCTGCTGATATTTATTGATTATGTCCCATACCGCTTTTGATTTGTTACTGGCTTGTTGTATGTGATAGTTATTTTGAGCTTTTTGCGTCTGTTTAATGACTCGTTTCAGCCTAGCAGAGTACTGTTTGAAAATGATTTTATCATTATTTTGTAAGGAATGCCTATACTTCTGGAGCAAACAACGCTTTCTCTTCGCGCAATTTTTTATGCCTTTACTTAGCCAATTAGGTCTCTTAATTACAGGAATTTTAGTTTTGACAACAGGAAAACAGAGATCGTAGAACAATAAGAAAATTTCAGTGAACTCGTTGTAGGCTACATTCGTATTTTCAGCTTTGTAGACGTCATTGAAGGATAGAGAGCTTAGATATTCAAGGAATTTATTGATATTGTCTTGGCCATAGTCTCGTTTCATCCTGAAAAAATGGTTGATGAAAAAACTTTTCTTAACCGGGCATTTCAATATCTGGGCAGTATGGTCAGACAATGCATGCTCGACTACAGTGGCTTTGCATCCTCTTACATTATGGGCAATGTTGTCCAGGCATGTTTTACTACTAAGTCGGGTGGGTTCATTTATGCTCAGTTTAAGATTAAATTGCGATATTATTTCTTCAAACCGTCTAGTGGCGGGTTCTTTTTTCAGTAAATCTATGTTAAAGTCGCCGCAAACAAAAATTTTCTTACTGCGATAACAAATACGTTCTAGGAGTTTCCTAAGCTTCAAGAAAAATTGCTCAAGAATCGACACTTTTTTCCTCGGAGATCTATATATACATACTATTATTATGTTGTGTTCTATCAATTCAATCCCACAACATTCAAATATATTTATTTCACTTAGAGAATTGATATCAGGCAGAGGTTTATACTTATGCTGATTATAAACTAATATACAAGATCCACCAGTTCTATTGTGTCGGCAATATTTGGCAGCTAAATCATAATTTGTCATGTTAAGTAAATTAGAATCATTTTCCACCATATTGTGTTCGGTGACACATATTACGTCAATAAAGATATTAGTTTTTCTTAAATTATCAACGCTTATAGTGAGATCGTCTGATTTATTTATTAAGCCATTTATGTTTTGGTGCATAATATGGACAAAGTTATACACGAAAAAACTCTTTATTTATTGTAGCTTCGCTATGTTCATCAAGCAATGTTGGTATATCAATAATATTAATATTTCCCTCTGTTTGTGTGTACTTATTAATTTTTATAGTTTTACTGGAGGTATTGCGACTCATCAAACGGTTATTTATTTTATATTGATAGTCTAAACGTATTATGTCTCGTAAGATATGTCTAGCCGTATATAAGATGACATTTTTACTCTTCGATGCATATTCACTATGACCCGTCTCAATTAAATTTACATTATTGTATTTGTTACATATGGATCTCAAATCACCATTCAGCTTTTCAACTCGTAGTGATTGGTTGTATGGGATTTCCCAGATGATTATATTTGGATTTACTATTTTTCTCAAGAAACCGTTTAGGTGACTTTGAAATTCATATGGACTCTTTTCATTTGCACCAGCAAGTAGTATGATATAATCGTGATTAGTTAATTGCTTTAATTCTTCTTTTTGTGTATTTAAAATTTCTTGAAATTTCGCTCCTGGTTTTAGAATACTTTCAACAATGAAATTGGGGCCCAATAGATTAGCCAATGTTGTTCGTAAATGTCGTCCTTGTTGATCAGCGATGATGACTACTCGACTTTTCGGTGTTTCATTTTCAGGCTTGTTAGTTGCAGTTCTATGTATCTTCGAGTCTTGTTTCATCTTAGGTGGAGATTCTATTATTCTATTATTTGATAGGAGATTGCAACTGAATTCTTTTTCGCTGGGTAAATTATTTGAAGTAGAATTTTCATCGTCATCTTGGGATTTAACAGGCGGCTTTGTATATTTTACTGGAGTTCTGAATGGAGAATTAACTGTGGTGCTTGTCCTTTTTTTCTTGGATTTTGGTTTCCTGAGTGACAAAGGTGTAGGACAGCTAGAATCATATGGCCCTATTTTTTTGTACAATTCTATTATTCTTGATGATTTTTCCAAGTCCTCTCGCAGTTTTGTATTTTCAATACACAGATTATCAATTTCGTTATGTGCCGATAGTAATTGCTCTTGTAGTTTATTTACTTTATCTTGCAGTTCCTTATTGGTATGACTTTCATCCATTGACGAGTTTGGTAAGCTTATAGCTGTAGTCTCGAATAATGTAGAATTTTGAGTACTGGTTGTTAAATCATTCAATGAGCTGGTTCTTTGTAGCGGCTTCCTCCGTGTTACATTATTATAGTTGTTACTACTATCCATTTTGTAGAAATAGATTTGTGTGATAGTAGAATCCGAAATTTCATACAAAAAGAAATGCTAAGGCGCAAGGTTCGAAGTTGGATGTCTCGCACTGCAGCCCAACGTTTTCACCACTCCGCTACCGGTCATATATCTTTAGTGACAAAATTAAGCTAATGTTTGTAATTGCTAGTTAAGACAAAGCGCATTGACCAATCAGGGATATGTTTCTTCCAATACGTGTGAGTGCTCAGGTCCAAAGGTCAACTTAAAGTGACTTGCAGTTTTGATAATAACGATTAGCTATTTTCTTATAAAACTGCACTGTTTAATCACTTCAGATGTTATATTATGTCACAACAGTAATAGAACACGTCGAATACACATGTTTTATGCACCTTTATTTGTCATTAACTAGATTCTTGTTTAGTTTGGTTGACACATAATATCACGGTAAATTACTTTTCCACTGTTTATTTAGCTTTGAAAACGATGACACTTATTAATCGCCGTAACTTTACTAAATATTAGGCACTTTCACAGTGATTACTGCAGTAAATTAATTTTAAAAACATTTTTGGCGCGGAGCAAATGTTTTTCTTGTGGCGCCCTCTGGCGAACTCCGAAGAGAAGGTGAGAGTGAAACGCCTAATAGTTCCAAGCTGTTAGTTACCGGAACGGAGACACGGAAAGCGGGAGACAATTGAAAGGGTCTCTTTTCGGCCGAGAACAGACAGCCCTGAGTCTTAGTGGCATTAAACTTGACCAGGTTAGCATCACCCCAGTCAGACACCGCCTCCAGACTCAAGTTGAGCCGTTCAACCATAGCCTCTCTGTGTAACTCGATCTGTGGCCCGCTGGTTCTTGCATCGGATGTGTAGCTATCCACGACTGTACTGTCATCTGCGTACCCAGAGATCCCGGGCTTAAGCAGATCGTTGATATGCAGTAGGAAAAGTGTCGCAGAGAGCACAGATCCCTGAGGTGTGCAACGGACAAACAGAGCAGAATATACACGAACTTGCAGATGGTCAACATATTGACCCCGTAGACGAAATCTCAGGTTACAAATATCTAGGATACTTCCAAACCCAACAAATCTACCAAAAAACAGTCAAAAGATACAACAGAACAAAAATTCAGAATATTTCCATAGAATTTTAAACACTCAACTTAATGCCAAGAACACAATTAAAACTATAAACTCTTTTGCGATACCAATACTCACTTATTCATTCGGGATTATCAATTGGACCCAATCAGAACGTGCCAAACTCCAACGTATAATAATTACACATTGAGAGTGAGACTCGAGTATCTTATTGACTTCCTAACGCCACCTGGCAAACCTTGCATACAAACATAAACTCATCACTGAAAAAACTGCATACTACAAATACTCACCAGAAATAGTTTTAGTTGAGGTATACTACTTCACAGACATAGCCATACCAAACACCCACAACATCACATCGACATTTACCGACAAACTGACTAAATATACAGATCTGGTGATTGAATTAAAAACACAATGGCGAGTACAAACAGTAAAAACGATTCCAATCATTCCACTGGCGTTATCTCACATACGCTCACCACAAGCCTTCAAAGTCTTGACATACACCAACTAACCTCCATTCTTCTGCAGAAGGCTATAATATTGAATACCTGCAGAATTGTTCGAAAGTTCCTATCACTGGACGAATAGCAAATCACACTAAATTTCGTTTGGCCAAAAGCCCGCGAATATTAGTATATCCTCGTTAGCAAGAGATCTTTTAAAGAAGAACATAAATAATAATAATATATACTTTATTGCACACCAAACAAATACAAACATTCAGGACTAAGTAAATTCACAGAGTACAAGGGCGACCTTATCGCTGAATGTAACGCATAGCATTACTTAAATGTAACGTCTAGTATTAAATGTAACGCCTAACCTAGTATTTAACGTAACACCTAGCAATAAATGTAACGCCTCGCATCAAATGTAGCGTCTAGCATACATACAAATACTTGCAATTTAATTCAGTGAATGTATTCTATAAACAATGTGCTTACGAAAGGTGTAGTAACACTGTCACTACTCATGACGTATATTCAAGTATATCATAACATAATAGACAAGTCTTACTAAGGGACCAACTCGAGATTTTAACAAATCAGCACTCTACAACGTTGGTCGATACCGAGTTGCAATTTTATTTTATGTAGAACAGCTGATTTTTAGGGTCCCGTACCCAAAGGGTATAAAAATGGGACCCTGCTATTTCTAAGACCCCGATGTCCGTCTGTCTGTCGCCAGGCTGTATCTCATGAATCGTAATAGCTACAGAGTTAAAATTTTCACAGATGATGTATTTTAATTGCCGCTGTAACAACAAATAATTAAAAACAGAATATTATAAATATTTAAGGGGGATCCCATACAACAAACGTGTTTTTTTTTGCCGAGGGGCTTCCATACGGTACGGAACCCTTCGTGCGCGAGTTCGATTTTATTCTCAACGACATTACGATCAACTATATTCTATAACATTTATCTTGATCTCTGCGACAGTATGAAGTCCTGAATTTCTTAATAGTACAGACAGTACCTGTCAATGTCATACTTTGTGGGCATGCCGATTAGTCATGGGCGACGAATGATCGTAACCACAGAGTTTTAATTAAAATATCGATAGTATATACTGACTATTTTTTAAATAAAACTTAATTTATCATTAATTTTACTGTATATTTTAATATCATAACATTATTTACATGTGTACATACTTAATTTTAAATAATAGTAAATAAATAAAATCCAATTTCTCACCTTCAACTACTAAATTCGATTTCATTACAACATTGTTTGAAAATCGATTTTTTCCACCACTATCTCAACTCTAAAAATGTAAATCTTCTATGTCAATGTCACTGTCGCAGAGAACAAGTTAAATTTTATAGAATATAATATTATGGGACCAACTTCGAGATCGCGATAAAAATCAGCTGTTCCATACAAACAGTTCACCGACTCTCGTACTCGTACTTCTACCTGTGTAATTCTTTTTTCAAAGTTGGCCCCATTGTGGAATTTGGTCATATTGAAAAGTACAATGATATCCTAGAATAAATAAATATGTCTATCGTCTAGAGAAACATACTGTATTGTTAGTTATTACCTCAAACTAAGTTGTAAAGCTCTTATCAATAAACGACTTAATAAAAAAGACACGATTATGCTTTTATTATTTTAATCGTTTACAAAAAGGATGAAGTTCTCTTATTCTAGGTTAGGTATGGTTTTGTTGCTATATTTCTAGATTTTTCCACTATTTGTGAAGATTCGCCCAAGATTGATAAAAATATATTGTAATCTAAAGGATACAAGAACACCACTCCAAAATGTGACCTTCGAGTAGGTGTTTCAGTGTCGCTATGTTGGTATGGCCAGGGGGGTGCAAACCGCTTTTAGTGGTCGGTTTTATTCAAGGTCTAATAAGGGAGCCCTATGTTTAGCAGTGGATGTTTTATGGCTGTAATGTTTATGCCACTGTAAAAATAATTGTTCATGTAAAAATAACATCAGACACGTGCACGGGCGGAGTCGAGACGGGAGTCGGGGTTCATTAACATGACAAGTTTTATTACAATTAATTATTTATTAGAATATTAAATAGTTATTTTTCCATACATTATAATAGTTTTGTAAGTTTATTAATAAAAAGACACAATTAATGTATGAAAAATGTAAGTGAATAAAACCCGTGATTTATAACATAAAAATGTGTGAAAACCGCGTTAGTTTCCATAATAAAACGTAAGAGAACAAAAAATGTTTCGTATGAGCAGGTGAGTGGGTGTTGCTAGATATGTCGGTACCGCCGGGAACCGCGGGAGGCCATGTCAGCTTTTCTCCTTCTTGTTACTGACCTGAAACAACAAATTAGTTATCAAGAGGCCGTCACTTAAACTTACACGTGATGTAATTTGCGAAGTATTTTTCTAAATTTCACTTCGCGCTACAACCGGAGTCCGATGGACGAGGCGCTTCAATCGTAGTTTCCAGATATATTTTTTTAAAATTTGTATAATTTACGCACACGTTTTATGGATAATTGGATAAGTCGTCAAATTGATAAAATAATAAACCTGAAATGTTTATCACAAAAAGAAAGTTTCTGTACACCTAGAGTGTGAAGCACGATAAAAATCATTTTATTGATTAAGCAATGCGCCATTTCTCGTTAATGGTAAGAAGTTCTAGTAATTTCATATTGAGTGACTGACTGGTTTACAGCAGCTCTCACAGATGGCGCTTCCAACAATGTAATAATGATAAAACACTTTCACTAATTCGACGCCTTCGCAGACAGCGTTTCTAGCTTAATTGGACAAAGCATCTGGGCCGGAATCCCAGAGAGATGCAGATTCAAATCCTGCGAAAACGTCAATCTTTGAAATGTTACCTGAAAGTAAGTTCCAAATTTCCAAATTAAGTTCCGATTATTTTGCAGTTGTGGCGCGGAGTGTAATGTTGTTTATGTCAGTTTGATAGAAATGACTGGCTCATACGTTTATAAATCCTCACTCTCACATGCATATATATCTTAGAAACGGCAACTCTTGTAAGAACACAAATACAATCTTTATAACAAAACTAACAATCCGCGAAGAAACAATAAACTAGTCCTCCTTGAACCCAAAATGGAGATATTTAAAAAAGGCCCCGAACACATGGCCATAAAAATATATAACAAAATCCCCGACTCGTTAAAATACGAAACTTCAGACAAAGCATTCAAAAACAAATTACTCCACCTCCTAATGCAAAAATGCTATTATGCCCTAGACGATTTCTTCGAAGATAAATTATAAACACTACATATAATTGTACCTACTTATAGATATAATTTATACTTAAAGGCCTATTAATAAAGCTGCAATAAATAAGGTCAGCCATAATAGTTACTGTAGTTCTAATTACTAGTTCTAAATGTTAATGTTAAATTTAATACATCATTAGGTACTACTAGGTTAGGTAAGTATTTCGAACTAGAATATACCTGAAAATAATCATATTATTTTTTGTTAAATTTAATACACTGTCTGACATATATTATTTATTAAACAGGGTGAATATTTACAACTATGTACCTACTAAATTAGCAATAAGTATTATAAGTCTTAATATGCTAACTACTTATTGTATTGTACACATATCTTGCATAAATAAATATGGGTACCTGTGTACATAGTGGTGTGGACTAAAGAAATAAAATTTGACAATACATCTGAAAATGTATATACAGAATATCTCGAAATATTTTTGGAACGTCTACTAAGAAAATGAAATGCTTTTCACCGACTTCCAAATAGACAGAAATTCCATGTTTGTCTGTATGTATTTCCTTTTCTTTGTGTATGTTCATCGATATTTTCGCAAATTGTGAACCGATAAGAAAACATATTTTTAGAACGTTCTATTTAAATTTTATCGAAATCGCCTCAGTCGTTTTTGAAAAATCAACAAAAATGTAAAAATATACAACGATTCGAGCGAACTATAGCCTAATATGACTGGATGTTCGTTAGCGATCATCGAAGTTAAGCATCGATCAGCACGGTCAGTCTTCGGATGGGTGACCGCGAGTGGCATTTACAACTAAACGCTACCGAGGCTCAGATGACACGTTAAATTGTAGGTCCCGGTTGTTTTAAGCGTTTAGCTATGTCAGAGTCCTTCAGGCGGCTTAGAAACTCTGACACCAAGGCTAGCCACCCGGCCTGTACAAACTTACTTTAGCGAACTTTTCGAATTTTGAATACTTATACGATTGAAGTCGGTTGTGCCATTTTTGCGAAAAATAATTATAATAGCTAAATTATTTATAAAACGTAATATTAATATTTCCCAATACAAATTAAATAGCCATACTCTAACAGGGTCATATAATTATGTATAACTATACTGAATATGATACCTAAGATCCGCATGTACCTATATAAACATTACATGTGTACAATCTTAGAGCATTAAACTATAGAGATAAGCCGTCCCAGGCTGCAATAAATGATTCAGTGGAGATACCTGTGAAGCTGGCGGGACAGTCGTACAGGAATTTAGCTCCATAGTTCCACCCCGACCACACGCGCCTTTGTATTTTTAAAGGGAAGAAGGGAAGAGGGGGCTTCTTCGCGGGGAAGTCCGCCGTGAACCACGGCTCGGGCTCGCACTCGGAGCCTGCTGTCAACGTGCCTGCAAACAATCATGGACAAATATAATCTCCCAGGAAACAGGAGAATCTGTTAATGAAAAATTTTTTGGCGCTAGGCATACTGAACACCTTGTCTGTGCGGCGTTTGGTATATGGCTGTCTGTGGTCAGTAGACATAGTTTGTGCTGTTTTAGAATGATTCTCAGTAAAAAAAGTTGTGTAACTGTGTGCACACCAGTGTCGCGGTAAAGGTTGGGAGTAGGGTACCTGAGGGAAGTAGGATGCCGTGGGGTGCCGGCAGAGTAGAATAGCACCCCTCTCTAGTGCCAGGTGTCGTAAGAGCCGACTGAGGTACAACGGAACCGACTATTGGCGGTATAACCATTCAACTAAAACGTAGCTATAATGGCACAGGGCAGGGATGGGGAGCAGTATCCCTGACGTGAAGCTACGTTTCTGCGATTGCCACCACGCATGCCCAGCGCGGTGATTATGGGCAAATTACCCCAATTTATGGAAGAACAAATAGACCAGGCCCCTAGTCCCTAGCAGCTCCGCTAGCCCGGGGCTACGGTAACAGTCCCGGTAACGGCGGACAAGGGGGTGCTAAGAATCGCTGGCAGACGCCCGGGTACCACTCCCGCAAACGACGACTGGCCCTGCTAACACACAACGTGCGCACTATGAGGACTGACGAGAGGATTGCTGAGCTGGAAGAAGAGTTGAGTAGGTTGTGTTGGGATATCGTGGGGTTGTCTGAAGTTCGTAGAGAGGGGGAGGACACGATAACTCTGAAATCCGGCAAGCTGCTCTACAAGGTAACCAGCGGTCCCAAGGTGGGTCGGTTTTCTCGTTCACAAGTCCCTCGCTAACAACGTTATCACCATCGAAAGTGTGTCGAGCAGGTTTGTATATCTAATACTCAGTATATCCAAGAGGTATTCGCTGAAGGTCATTCAAGTATAGGCACCGACCTCGTCACACCCAGATGACGAAGTGGAGACTATGTATGAAGACGTAAGTCAGGCCATACATACGTCTAAGACCCACTTTACTGTTGTTATGGGGGACTTCAAAGCAAAGTTTGGCAAAACTGGAATGGCCCTGAATCAGCTTAAGAACAACAAGGCGCAGGGTGACGACGGTATCACATCAGAACTGCTGAGAGCGGGTGGAACACCGGTACTAAAAGTCCTTCAGAAGCCTTTCAACACCGTCGTCCTCGAGGGCATCACGCCAGAAGCATGGAACAGAAGCGTGATGGTGTTGATTTTCAAGAAAGGTAAGGTTATTGAAGAACTACAGACCCATCTCACTTCTAAAACATGTTTATAAGCTGTTTTCAAGGGTCATTACGAACCGTCTCGAGCGCAGGCTTGATGACTTTCAGCCTTGCGAACAAGCCGGTTTCCGAAAAGGCTTTAGCACTATGGACCACATTCATACGCTGCGGTAGGTGCCGGTGCAGGCTGCCACTTTGCTTAGCGTTTGTGGACTATGAAAAAGCCTTTGATTCGGTCGAGACATGGGCTGTGCTCGAGTCTCTCCAACGATGCCGAATTGACTATCGGTACATCGAAGTGTTGAAATGCTTGTATACTAACGCCACTATGTCGGTCCGAGTACAGAAGAGGCGATCCCTTTAAAAAGAGGCGTAGGACAGGGAGACGTTATTTCTCCGAAACTGTTTACGACTACTTTGGAGAACGCCTTCAAGCTCCTGGAATGGAAAGGATTCGGCATCAATATCAATGGCGAATACCTCACTAACCTTCGGTTTGCAGACTTTGCAAGAGCTCAGAACGATGCTCGAAGGCCTCAATTGGGTTTCTCAACAGGTGGTTCTTAAGATCTCTAAGGTAGGTAGGTACACAGATTATAAGTTTATTATTTGTAAAAAATATATAATAGAGTGTAGTGATATTTATTATTATCTTATCTATTTTGTAAAATTATTCTATTTTGTAAGTTTTTAAATGTATAATTATTGTAATATTAATAATTGTGTTTTTTTAATGCCCTTAAACTTATTTACCTGCAACAAGATAGCGGAAAAACACTAAATATTTATTCAAGACAAACATTTGAAGACAAATTTCCGCAAAGTAACGTCTGATTCAATCAACTATCTTAACCCACAATAACCATTTTTTATCCTTTACATTTTACGGGAAAAAAATTACGAAGTTATTTTAAGCAATACAGCATTAATATTTATCCAATTGAGTACCTTAAATACATTGTCCATTCAATATAGATCAATACGGCCTTTTACAGCATGTAATTTACATGAATAATTCCAAAGATATTACAGACTAGCTGCCCGTCCCGGCTTTGCCCGGGTATGATTGGCTATAAATGAACCATTATGATGAGTTAAAACCTACCCAAATCGCGAGAGTTTCCGTAGTCTTAAACTGTTCGAAGTTATGAAAAAGAGATAGTAGGTATTGGCATATCTAAATAAAAGCAAGTTCGTATGTGTCGGGTGGCTGTACATAATATATAGCCCTGATTTCAGAAAATGACAATGATGAGAATGAAAGCGACGGTAAAATATTAGAGACCCACAGTCTATACATTCTACCCATGTAAGTTAGTTTCTTGATCTTGTCTTCACTCGAGAACTTTGAAAAACATTGGACATCAGTTCTATGTCTACGAATTGTGTGCCCTACCTAAGGCCTCTTCAACTTGCTACCCCAAAGAGCTGTCATGGAAGGAATCGAAGCGCTGGCATCCAACGTGTTCCGGACGTCACGACCAGGGGCCTTATTATGTAAGCGCTTTGACGTTCGGCTTCGTTTTTTCTCCTGCTCGCGCCAGCTACTCGCGCCACGAGAGCGAGCGGGAGGAAAACCGAAGCCGAACGTCAGAGCGCTTACACAATAAGGCCCCAGATCTTAGATTCACGTGAAGACCTTCGCTACACTTGCCAATACATTGTCTACATTCGAGAACTTTAAGGTCCCATCGACAATTCGTTTCACATACTATGTGTAGGGGCGTAGCTACCGCAGTATCAGCCGCGTCAATAATACGGGGCTACGGGCTACCGGCCTTAACGTGTGTAAGCAAAACCTAGTAAAATGTTATCCACAATGTCACTTAATCTCGTGCTTCCCGAAAAAAAAATCATCTCTTTTTTTCCCGGGTTAAGCATTCTTCCAAAAGTTGTCCTAAGAGGCAGAAATTTTATAACAACTGAAATCGTCTTCAGCTAGACTTAATTAGCTGATATAGGTAATTATATTCTATTCATTATCAATTATCAATTTCCTGAAAAAAAGGCAAGAAAAGTGTATATTTCATTTGAATTGTTTGGCTAGCTCAATTTCTAGGAGGAAGTGACAACTTATAAATAACCGTCTTACCACAAAAGTTTTACGCAGGCTTTAGACAATGTTTAACAGTACAAATTGTACGGCTAAACAGTGTTTAAAGCGTGTTTAAATCTTTTACGGTAAGGCGGTATATATTTATTTCAATTTAATGCAAGCATTTTTGTTTCTTTTGTGAGAAATGAGTGATTTGGGCTCCCCAACTATGTTTGATTCAGGGCTCCTCCAAGGCACGCTACGCCACTGCATACCTATTTACTACCAATAAAACATAACATAACATCGACACACTAATGGCGGAGATATATAACTTTGGTGGTCTAGTGGTAGTAACGCCTGTCCTACAATCGTGAGGTGGTGGGTTCCAATCCCGATCCTGTATCAATGAGTTTCTTTGGAACTTATGTACGGAATTTCAAATCATTGGCTTTTCGGCGAAGGAAATATTGTGTGGCAATCTGCACCAACCCACACTGGGCCCTGGCAGTGGTGGTGGATATGGCCCAAGCACCCTTCTCAATTCTCAATGACCCGTTTCCTCGAATCTCGACGTTATGTCAACTAATAAGTGCCTGTAACCGAGCACTTTGGCATCGCGCGGCGTTGTAGTCGGCTTGGAATCGCCTTACGACTAACTAAAAAGCCTGCCCACTACGTAGCTTGGGCAGGATTTTGGCTCGGACACTTTTTTTCAAGATTGTGACTATAGATATTTGCTCGAAGTTAATTTTGAATTATGTACATTGTACAAAGTACATGAATTGCCAAGCGGGGAGAGCGGCGAAACGGAACCTTTATAATACTTACATTTTTGAACTCGTGATATCTTTGTAATAAAATGACTGAATTAAATAATTTAAAAAGTTGCATAAAGTTATTGAAACAGTCTTGAATATGAAATAATTTATTTTGATAAGGATTAATACCAAGATACAAATTAAGATCCTTTTCCTGCGACGGTATTTCAATTAATTTTTAAGAATAAAAGAACAGTTATTACGGCTTAACTATAATAGTTAGATATATGCTGTCGCGACATTTTTTGTAAATTATGGTGTGTTCTATAAAGTCGTAGTACATTATTTTATTCCATCGTCAATAGTTTTCGCAGCGCACGCGATGTAAAGAATATTTTAGGCATTTTTTTACACCTTGGGTAACATTATTGTAGTTTTAATAGGGATCCTTATTTTTTTCTTGCAATTAAAATAGCCTATGTTACTCAGTGATAATGTAGCTTTCTAATGAAAAAAGAATTATTAAAATCGGTCCAGTACTTTTTGAGTTTATTCGTTACATACAAAAATACAAAAATACAAATCTTTCCTCTTTATAATATTAGTGTAGATTTGAAATGCAGGCAGTACCGGCCTGGCCGGCGGCGACGTGTGCCTATTCTCCCTATAACACTTCATGGGCTAGAATTTTAGAAGGAAAAATATCGCCCTTAATTTTCACCATAGACAAATGGTATTTGCATTTTGACTTTACAAATTACATTCTCTATGCCCATTCAAAGCTGCTCGAGTTGCAAATGTCAATCAATCTTTTCCATTAAAATTTTCAGCAGTTTCTGTGCTAGCTTTTTTAAAAGTTTTATTACAGTTATTGTGTTATTATGTAAAGTGTTCGTGCTTATCGTCTTCACTGAGCTGTAACAAAACCACCAATTAATTGTGTTTTTTGAGTTGGTGTTCATACATTGGTCTTTGAGTGTATTTTTGCATCCTGTAAAATATTGCGTCGTATGCCGAACTACAACTACAGGCGAAGCATAATTAGGATACAACATATTCCAAAATAGTTAAATACATCCACTACTTCTTCGATGAGATGGGCCTACACATACTAAACACAGGTGACATACCAACCTTTGAAGTCGTCAGAAGAGGTAAACTCTGCACGAGTATAGTAGATGTTACCACGTGCAGCTTGCCACTTCTGGGGAAAATAGAAGGCTGGCGGGTAGACAGGGATCTCACAACATCGGATCACAATGCAATAACGTTTACTTTGCGTCTAGAGAAGGCCCTTGAATATATAAAGCAAGTCACTACACGCTAGTACAACACCAAGAAGCAAAATGGTCGGATTTCATGTCATGCCTGAAAACCTCACTTGAGAATAAAAATATATCACCAGAGTCAGAGAGTAAGAGAATGTAGAAGCCCAGATGAATTAGAGTCAATGATCACGAGTTACACTGAAACTATCCACGAAGCCTGTACACACACCATCCCACTTATAGGCCCACGCAAAGGGAACCCAACTCCCTCGTGGTATACAAAAACACTCGATGATCTTAAGAAAGAAGTTCTTAGAAGAAAGAAACGGATCAAGAACGCCGCCCCCCACAGAGTCCAGTATGTAGTCGATCAATATCAAATTGCACGTCAAGACTACAAGGGACAAGCCGAAAAACCGTATACGGAAAACTGGAAAGAGCTCTGCACGAATCAGGAGAAAGAGAACATGTGGGACGAGATCTACAGAGTGATCCGGAAAACTTCGGAGAGGCAAGAAGATTTGCTTCTGCGTGACACCGAAGGCAACGCTCTGTCCCCACAGCACTCTGCAGAACTACTAAATAAGGTGAAATATGTCTTTTTCAGGCTATTATCTTTAAGGATTACCACAATCAATGGTATATTTTAAATGTTGTCAAAAGCCTATTGTAATTTTAGTTAACAAAGGACACAGACCCTGGAGTCTGTGGTTTGTAAAAAAATTCAATAAAAAATGAAAACAAATTATCTTACTAAAGTTAACCTAAAATGTCCAAAGAAATTGATGTGAACGATGAATAAAAATGAAGTAGCACAATATTTAGGTTTATTTGTTAATAAACTACCTATAGGTAGGTTTTAAAAATAGCAAAATAATATATAAACTTAGTTGGCTAATTGAATATTATGCATAGGTACAGGAATTAATAAATATTTTGAAGCCAAAAAAGTAATGTCGCCATTTTGGTCGCCATGTTTTAAAAAATAAATTACTTTTATTTATTTTATTATTATATTTTTTCAGACAGACAACACAGTACATAAATCATTAAAATCAGTAAATAAAACTAATTACCTAACATACATAAAACCTATGTATACCAAAAGGGTGGCAAACAAACCAGTTTTCACTATTTGTCATCGGATCACCAAGTTAGCCACACAGAACAGACCCTGGTACCAATAGAACATTAAAGCATCAGTTAGTATAAAATACCTACCACCGATATTTTTTTATTAGGCACAATACGACGTTATCAGTGAAAATAATAAGACTCGGGGCTAAAAGTGAAACCAATCTTGACGGATCGGCTATGCGCTTGTGGCGACGTGGTTTGTTTACCCCTTCACAATAGATGAGCGGTCTTAGTGTTTCAGTACTTACTGGAAAACAGTGGGCCCCAAACTAGGCTAAGCCTATATCTTGGGTACCCAACAATCGATGGCGATTCTTTATTCGGGCTTAATGTGACAATAAATAATGTTGACAATCGTGCAGAAGGTAGGGCAGGTGGAAGCACACACACCACCAGTTTCACCCTACCGCGGCCCATAATCTTCGGATGGAGCGTCGCATGAGCGGAGCTGCAGCCCGCCTCGGTTGCGGCACTCCTCATAAGGTACGCAAACTCAGCGGTCAGGCTCTTAGCTGCTTTAGTTAAAAAGCCCACAGAAGCGACTCAACCGCGAATCAGCCAGTCTCTACCTTAGGGTTAAAGACCCAAAGAAGCGAGAGATCTTTTTTTCAGGTGTTTCAGAAGAAACCCAGAGACGCGGCTCCGCCTCGGGCCGCCTAGAAGCCTCAGCTACTAAGTCCCCCCGCCACGACAAGGAGGAAACCTACGGGGGGGTTATACACCAACCTTAACTTAACCAATAGAAGCATTTCTCTAAAGTATTTCGATGTCGATCAGTTAGGTTAGGTTTGAACAGTAACAACAATGTGCAAGGGTACTTGAATAGGCTTGAGGGGGCGCAGCTATGTTGGCGAGGTAGAACGGTGGGTCGACTATATCGACGATATCGCCAATACCGCCGGTCGAATCTGCCTCCCGACCGCCTAAGCAATAGCAATCGTAATAGCAATCGATTATGACTTCATTTTAGTCATTTGGCACCGCCTATGTGACGTTAGCCATCAAAGTTGTTCATTCAACGATTGCTTTCGCAATCCGCGCAAAGCAATTGATGGCTAACGTCACATAGGCGGTGCCAAATGACTAAAATGAAGTCATAAACGATTGCTATTACGATTGCTATTGCTTAGGCGGTCGGGGGGCTGGTCACGACCTCATGACCGGCAAAGAGCCGTGGCAGATGTTTCTGCAAGAGGCCTATACCCAGCAGTGGGATAAAGAATGCTGTTGATGAAAACGACGAGGAAACAAATTGGTTGAGATTTACTATTTTTTGGGTTTAAAATTTTAGTTAAAAATTTGAGTATCGTTTTACATTGAATTGTGGATGATATTTTGTTGCGCACTTACTATTTTTGTTAGCATATTTTTTGATATAATAAGCCCGATTACAGAGGCGCCATCGTACCTATATTAGCTAAATAGCATAGTTCTGTTTCTTTTTCACTTTATGCATTCGATAGAGAGAACGCTTTTTACGTTGCTAATTAATTTACGCTGGCGCCTCTGTAATCGGGCTTAATATTTTACTAAAATTGGTAGGCATCGATATAAATATAAGCCAAAATCAAATTAAAACACGGGCGACGCCGCGGGTAAATGCTAGTGTCTAATAAAAATATTATTTCAAAAATTACAAAAAAAAGTAGTTAAAATATCATTTATTTTTGTTAAGGAAATAACATTCATAATAGACATAATATACTACGAGCAACACCACACGAATCGTGGTAAAATAATTATTGGTTAAAGGCCAAATCATACATGTTGGCGGCTGTGACGTCAGCTACAAGCGGCGGACAGCCAACTTGTGTGATTTGGCCTGTATGTGCTTTTGCTTACCGTTGTTTATTCTGATGTAGAGCGGCACGTAGCGGTCCTCCGCCAGCGCGCCCGGCGTGTCCCGCTTCGGGTACTGGTAGTGTACATAATCATACAACCGCGACTTCGTGTTATTGGCGTTTCCTACAACTATAAACACCAAGTTATTGCATTTCGTTAAGATAACGTCCAGTGTTACTACAATACTGTCAAGTGATACAGGGTTACCCAGGACTGCTGTATCTAAGCGGATTCACCCTATACTTATGAACAATTTTTACTATGGGCCAACTGGGAATTCGAGAAATAAAATCAGCTGGTCCATAAAGAGTAAGTTCGTGTCGGCCGGGTGGCTAGCCCTGGTGTCAGAGTTTTTAAGCCGCCTGACGGCCTCTGACATGGCTAAACGGTTAGAACAACCGGAGTGTTTTTCGCCTGGTATCCCTGGCGATGTTAACAGTTTATCTATAGCACTGCGCTAATTAAATTAATAAAAAGTGGAAAGAAGTCTTTAGCGACCCTGTAATTGATTAAAACCTAAAGTGCACATAACCTTCAATAATTCCGAAGACAGTAATATTCTCTGGTGAGCCAGGTTTTTTCATAAATCCAGGTTAATTTACTCCAAATCACTTTCCACACAAAACCGTTATTCGGTATTGCTTGAAACACATTATTTTGGACATTGGCAATAAATTAATGTTATTAAAATATTGAAACGGACCGGCACATAGTTAAAACAGTCAACGATAGAAGACAATGACATTGACATAATTTAACTGATAAACGTCATATGTCACATTCATTACTTGGCAATTGACAACTCGATAAGGGACTGCATATTTTTTAATCTCGAGACTGGACACTATTGGTGTTTGGCCCATAAAATATCAGGTTTTAATAACGAGATACAATAATGAGAGGATAAATGAGTGTGAATCTAGAACCAAGAGATAAATCACATGTACTAAAGCGTTGTTAACAACTGGATACATTTATATGATAGCTATAAATTAAATAAGTCATGGACGCTAACTCCAAAATCTCATCTTCAATTACTACTCGGCCTCGCCGCCCAAGAGGGAAGAAAAATGTTACTGATAATAATGACCAAGATAAAGAGGAAGCTCTTAAAAATTACGAAAAAACCATCAATATTCTGAAAAAACAAATCGACGACGGCAATAAGCTTAAAAATACTCTGTTGGAGGAGCAAGAGAATAATGACAAAGAGTTTGAGAAAATGTGTAAGGAAATAAATAATTTAAAAAGGAAGATATTTGAACAAGAAGAAAAAAATGAAGATTTACAAGAATTTATCAATAAATTACTCGCAGACAATAACAGTCTATTAGAAAAACAGAATGCCTGTGAAATTATATACAGGCGAAAAACATTCGAAAAAGAGTTGAAGGAAAAAGAAAAGGAGCTTATTGAATTACAGGTCAAATATAGTGAGTTATTGCTCAAAGTTACCCAATCAACGAGTTTTAAAAGGGGTTACACTCATCTGAAAAATGTTTCCAAGAAAAGCAAAAATGTGAAAGTAAAATTAAAACTTCGTTCTAAGAAGATTATAAGACTAAAAGCCACGATAAAAATACTTGAGAATGAACTAGAAAGGAGAGAAGAAACTGCCACAGCTTACAAAGAAGAAAGCAAACAGCTTTTAGAAATCTTACACGAAATTGAACAAGACCAAAGACTTTAAGAGCACATGATAATGTTGAATACATTGAGATACAGCTCGCAAAACTACAGAAAATAATAGAAGATTTGGAAAGGGGGACAGAGATAGATAATATAAATTGAACTAACATGGAAGTACTACAAAAGGAGAGTGACATTACCATGTTACCAACAGATAACAGAGGTTGTATACAGTATGTTCCGGGAAAGTCGACAGCTGATGAATACCACCACTAGATATAAAAAAATCTGGAAAAATCTCCACCAAGAAGAATATTAAAATGTTATCGGTTGGCTACTGAAAAAACATGGCAAGCAGTATTTCAAAATACGTCACTGATGATTTTACTGTAACTAATCTATGTAAACCTTTTGGAAAATGGGATACGATTTTAGATAAAAATTGTTTTAACAAACAAACCAGTGATGACGACATGGTCATTATACTGATTGGTATGTATGAAACTGTTAGTCTTTCTCTAAATAAATATCTGTGTACAGTAGAAAAGCTAGCTAAGGATCTCAAGACAAGTGGAAAAGCAAATTTTGATTTTATATTTGATTTGATTTGAGCCTACAATTTAAAGTGTCATCCGAGCCACGGTAGCGCTCAGTTGTAAATGCCACCCGCGGTCACTCATCCGAAGACTGACCGTGCCGAACATTGCTTAACTTTGATGGTCGCTAAAGAACACATAGTCTATATGCGGTATGAGCGGTGGTAAGTAGATGAAGTAGAACTAAAATAAAATTAGTTCATAATGACGGCGTGAATCTTCTCCTTACGACAGTACACCAGTTCCGAATAACCCTAAATAAACAATTTTCTAATGATGTTATTATTTTTATTTTTTGACGTAAGTATGCAATTTTGTATCAATAAATAAATATAAATATGAATATTTTTCGCAAAAAATGGAATAACCAACTTCAACCGTGGACAGAATTCGAATAGTTCGGACGTATCGATGTAGTAATAATCACATTATTGTTGATTTATCAAAAATGGCTAGCCGTTTTTGATTAAATTTAAACGGGACTACACGGTAAGCACCAGTTTTCAAATAAAAAATATTCATCAAAATCAGTCCACTCAGTCGAAAGTTCTGAGGTAACAAACATAAAAATACAGTTGAATAGAGAACCTCCTCCTTATTTGAAGTCGGGTAAAATTATGCATGTTTTGTAGTATTTGTAGTTCTTTTTTGTTTTTAAATCTCATAATTTGCATAGAAAATACATAGCAGTAGATACAAAATAACATAAATTAATTAATTAAATAACTTAAATGTTTCATGTTTTACCGACTTCCAAAAAAGAGGAGGTGCTATCATAATATGTTTGTCTGTTATGTTTTTTTAAGTATATTCATCGATAGTTCCGCCAATTCTGGACAGATTGAAATAAATCTTTTTTATATTAAAACAGTTTAGGGTACTTCTTCGAAATTTCATTCTTTGACTGATTCATCTGGCCAAAATTTTTTTTCACTTTCAGCTCTGTCGCACATGTTCATATGTAAAAAAGGTAACTAAAGAACATATATTTCAATGAGGGACTTGTTTTTATTAAGTAGTTTTTAAGATATCTACGTTCAAATATTTTGTGCCCAGATGAATCAGAATTGATTACAGATGAATCAGAACAGAACTGAAAATGAAAAACTATGTAATTTGGCTGTGTAATAGGGAAATCTAATCATATTTTACATACGTACATAAAATTTTAACACTATAGCACGAAAAAAAGTTGACGAATGAACAATATTTCTTGTATTACATTTTAGAAATCTAAAAATTGCAATACTTAGATAATTATAATTCTTATATTACCTGGGTAAACGAAAACGTTTTAAATTACATAAATGAACTATTACTAATATTTGTTACTGATAAATAGGTACATGAAAGTTAATAATTAAGTAAAATGAAACAATGTTTGAAAATATTATCAAAGATTTTCTTATACAAAAAGCATACCTACTATAGTGTAAAAGATTTTATGTGTGACAAAAATTCATTGCGTAACCTGACCTGTGACAGTATTTGTAAATGAAAATGTATACATTCTGTTAGTTTTATTGTTTTATGTTAATTTATATTTATTATTTACTTTTGACATTCATAAGTGTGCATTATTGTACCTATGTGAGAATAAATGAACTGAACTGAACTAATAGTAAGTATAGTAATTGGTACATTTTTGGTACACGTATTTTTTTTCCATGTACAATTCACGAATCCTGTTTATTATATAATGAAAAAAACACAAAATTAAAGTAAGAAACATGAGATCAACTTCAATTAAATGGAATTTTTGACAGTAATCTTCCTTGGTAACTATCACAGAAACATAATTTTTCTTAGTATCGTTAACTATAAATAATGAAGTCACATTTAAGTACTACAAGAAATAAATCTTTAGCTTTTTGCAAGGGCCCGAGCTACTTTCAACGTCATCTTTAAAACCTTTTTCTTGTTTACGAGATCTTGATTTTTTAATGGAAGATTGAGTAATCATACCTTCACCAGCAGTGTGAGACTCTTTTGTAAGTTTATTTTACTGAAGCTTTTTAAACACAAAAATGCCCTCATCGTTTGAATCTGAACAATCATCCACGTTTTTCTGAAGAAGGGTCGATAAGACATCTCTGGTGAATTTTGGAGTAATATTTTTTTTCATCGATTGACGAAGTTTCTATCCAAAAACTGTCGTCATCGAGGTCTTGTTGGGCTATATAAGCTATATTCAAAGCTTTTCCAGTATGAATTTTATGATTTATATGGCGTTTTGACCATATGAATCAGGCCAGATGAATCAGGATTTTGCCGTAATACATGCATAACTCATCATACATACTGAATTCAGTATTGTCATTTTTCTACTTGAATCTATAACCCAAAAGCATTACACGAAATACAGATTGAAGTTGTAAAACCATAAAATAAATTTTATAAAACAGGCATTGTAATCATAATGCCACCTGAACTAAGCACAGATGAATCAGACATTTATCTTTGTAACTCCGGGATCCAAGCGAACCAGCCGTATATCCACCTTCTGGCTCCTTTGTTGCACGACTGGCTTCCCTCTGCGCGAGAAGTCAGGCTCTCATCATCATCACCCGACCAAGCACGGTCAAGCGCAGCATACGCCACATTAATCAGTATTATATGCCGGACACTTCTTATTAGCCTATTTATAAACATACTAAGGTAGTTATAACTAATACACATTTTTTTTGTAAAAGTGTAATTCATTTCCTTTTGATATAATTATAATTTATAATGATTTACCAAAGGGAAAATGCGATATCGGCCATTTTCTTTCGAAAAATGGCATGCGGACGCGGTATATGAATCAGGAGAACAAACTTCAAATATTTTTAATTTATACTTGGACTGCAATGATTTGAAAAATATCACTTGTCCCAGGTAGAGTTAAAGGTAAACTGTACAGAAAAAAAATTACACACTGTTTTGTTTGTTGGTTTCAGAAAAAAACCCATAGACGTCCAAAATTTTGTCTTCGAAGAAGTACCCTTTACTCCCGAGGTGGTACCAATGAAATTTTATCGAAATCAGCTTAGTTTTTGAAAAATCAATAGTGATGTTAAAAATGACTACATGGATGATACATCGACTCATGAGAACTATTCGGATCCTGTACTCGGTGGAATAATGTGGTGGAGTAATAATAATTAGATTTACATAATGTCTGTCCCGGTTGCTTAGCGGTTAGTGACCCTGACTCTTGGGCCAAAGACGCGTGGCTTCGATTCCCACCCAGGGCAAACATTTATGTGATGAACATAGGTGTTTGCTCTGTGTCTGGATGTTATTAGTTATTATCTATATACAGGCTTATCCAGAACTGATGTACCAAGCCGAGAGGAGGTGATTCAGATCATTTATTATAAACAACTATTACTATGGAGCCAACCCGAAATTAGAGAAAAAATATTATTTGTATCATACTTTTTCGATTACGAGTTCCAATTTTGTACGGAACCGCTGTATTTATTTTCGTGATTTCTGAGTTTCCTACAGGCCGCGCCACACTAACTTTGTTGTAGCTAACTTCACACCCGCCAACTTGTGTGGCGCGGCCTGTTATGTAAAAATTGTTTACAATGATGGCGTTAATCATCTCCTCTCGGCTTTGTACAGGACAAGCTGATAACCCTGTATACATATGATGTATTTAAAAATATATGTAGTGCACGATATCAGTCTTTGGCAGCCATGTCACAAGCTTTGGCTAGTTTGGGGTCAGATACCGTCTGTAAGATGTCCCCTAACATTTATATTAATTTATTAAATGTGAAATATGCGACCTTATTTAGCATAATATTGGCCGTTAGATGAAAAGTGCAACTCACCGAAGGCATATTTCAGATCTGAAAACCAGTTAAGATTCATGGCCGCCTCCACCCGCGTGCGCACCGCCACGCGCCACTCCAGCTGCCCGGGGAAGGGGACGGCCGCGAGCTCGTGCTCATCGCCGGACCCGAGAGCCAGGTACGAGCAGCCTGCAAACATTTATACAAACTAACGTGGTTTCTGCACATTTTGCTTTATTGACCAAAGCGGAGCGAAGATCTTCGGATCACGGACACGGCGATTTTGCTTTCGTCGGTCTGGACGTTGGTTTTCGTCTACAGGTCGCATTTTTATCGAATTAAACAAGCTTGGATCTGTAGATACATATAATAATAGATTTTTTGTCGTCGACGACTTTTGATAGAAAGTATTTCTCTCAAGATGGCGGGAAATTTGCTGTCGCGCTAGTTACCAACCGATTTCGATAATATTTGGCGGTCGTGTAGTAATTGAATCTTGACAATATTTGCGAACCAAATGTGTCAAGAACGATGAAACAAAGTAGGCAACGAGTCCAGATACAGACTTATGAAGATTCAGTACAGAGATGCGCCGCGAGGTCTACTGTTCCTTGAACTACTAGTGTTAATATGTGAACGGGATCGGTACTTGACTGAACCATCTTCAAATTATTGTGTTGAATAAATTTTATGTAGGTATATTTTCGCTCAGTAATGATATCAATTGTGAGGTCGTGGGTACAAATCCCGGTCCCATACCAAGTGTTCTTAGGAACTTATGTACGGGATTTCACACCACTGGATTTTCGGTGAAGGAAACTTGATGAGGCATCCTGCATGCGTCCGTAGAAGAAATACATTGGCATAGGTATGTGACTCCACCAACTCGCACTGGGCCAGCGTGGTGGATTTAAACATCAAAATGTCGGTGTGGATATGTAGTTGGGTGTCGTCGGCGGTAGGTATCGGCGTTGAATCATAATTTCACCAAGTATACGAATATTACGTATTTATTTCCGCATAGGTCTAACACACGATACAAATATTTACAAATAATCGAAGGAGTAGATGAGTGACTATATGACTATATGATAGAGTGAAAATATAGGTAAGTCGGACGGCGCGCGAGCGCAATGCAGTACAGACGTTTCTCGACTGCCAGCAGAGGGCGCGACAAGGTCGGCGCGGCTCGCTCGCACCTAACCGGTCTATCGCCGGGGTGCCATAGTAACTACGCGGTTACGCTGTGGCACTAGGCAATAGCGATCGGTGCGCGAGTTTCCAATGATTCCGAAGTTCTTAAATAGAATGAAATAAATATCGTTCGGAAGGAATTTATAATTACGTAAATAAATATATAAATGAATTTGGAATGTATAGGTATGTATGTGTATATGTATAAATAATTTAAAATATTAATAAATATATTATGTTATGAAGAAGAAGAAGAATAAATATATTCTAATAAAAATTTCAAATTTCAAGTACCTACTAACTCTCTTTGTACAGTATAATCTACCAATTGTAATTTTAGTTAACAAAGGGCACAGACCCTGGAGTCTGTGGTTTGTAAAAATTTTCAATAAAAAAAAATATATATATATATATATTATGTTATGTGTATAATATTTTATGTTTATATTATTGTAGTTAAATATTATTAAATATATGTGAATGGCATATTATGTAGGTGAGTATATCTGTAATGTATACGAGTATCCTATACATCGGTACAGTTCAGTACAGTGATATAAGCTCGAGAAGCATTAGGGTCCTATTCAACTTCAAATAAAATAGTAAGTATATAATGTTAAATCTGAATTCATATTGAACCAAAATAATCTGAAACAAAATAAATCCTGAAATCGAAATATCAATAATATTTGAAACTGAGGAATTAGAATGAGAATTTATAATATTAGTAGGAAGGATTTACATCCTTCCTACTAATATTATAAACGCGAAATTTTGTAGGTATGTATGTTTGTTCCTCTTTCACGCTAAAACTACTGAACGGATTGAGATGAAACTTTTTTGTTTTAGTAATGCTTACCTATATAACAGAATAATACATAGGCTATAATTTATAAAGATAGTGCGTGAAGCGAAGTTCGCTGACTCGGGCATAGTTAGAAATAAATTATGACATTATTGATTTAAAACAAACATTAATAATTTTTCGCTTAAAATAGCAACACCGACTTCCGCCGTGTACAGAATTCGAATAGTTTGCACGAATCGATGTACATCCATGTACATTATTTTTGATTTGTCGAGAACGGTTTAGCCAATTTCGATAAAATTTAAGTGTAACCACCTCGAGAATAAATTCTTTCGAAACATATCGATGAACATACACAAAAATAACACACAAACGAACATAGTACCTCCTCCTTTTCGGAAGTCGGTAAATGGATATTTATAACTCATCTATAAAGAATAGTAATATAGTTAAAACTTATTTAATAATAGCATCCTCATCCTCCCAGAGCCCGAGCCCGCCGCCCTCGCGTCGCCATGGTAACGGGAACTCACTCCCGTCACGTTCAACCAACTACAAGAAAGCAGATTATCAATTCGTCTGAATATTTTGTACGTATTTTACGCGATTAGGAACTTCCAATTATGAACCGAGTTTGATTTCTTTTTTGTTTGGTAGATCATACTTCGGAAATAAGCCCATTTACATATCATCAAAATCGGCTAAAACATTTTAAAAAATCTACAATTATTGTCAAAAAATGGCATAAAACAATTCTAGCGAACTGTTCGAATTTTGTACACGATATAATTCAGTTGCGCTATTTTTGACGAAAATCAATGTAGGAGTGAGTAGTTCATATAGTACCTAAGCTTTTAGGTAGGTTTGCTTACGTAGTGTGCGCTAGCACCTACTCGAACTCGCGGTCAAAACTAGGTGCTGTTCATCAGCTGCTTCATTCATTTTGTCATCCGTCAATAAAAAAATCGGACAAGTGCGAGTCAGGCTCGCTCACCGAGGGTTCCGTATAAATCCAGAAAATTTCACAATATATTGTGAAGTAAATTATTACAATCTTTTTACCTACTATAAAATCATCAAAATACAAATATAAAAAATACAAAATAATTTTATTGTTCATAATACACGTAACATAGTTAAAATATAGAAAACCCTGCCTGCTGCTTTAGCGTAAGCTGTGTTGCAGCAATCAGTGTCTTCCCCTATTATTGGGTACATAATAAACAGTAAAATCAAACCAAAAACATAGTTATTGTCTTTTTCAGCTTGAACCAAACAATTTGAATTTCAAGAAGATACAAAAATATGTGTGAGTGTTTGTGTGTGTGTATGTGTGTGTGTGTGTGTGTGTGTCTCGTCATACATCGAAAATTACACATTGTTAAAATAATCAAAAACCTGTTTTAGCATGTGCTAATGAAGCTCTTTTAAATGATGCCTTACATGATACATTTACTCACTTTGAATTTTGACCCCATATTATGTGAATCTTGGCCCTATTTTTTGTGATTTAAATATAAATGTACAGTTTTCAGATTTATTCCCATATTATGTGTACTCTGAGACAATGATTCTCGCCAAATTTCATAGTTCTATGTCAACGGGAAGTACCCTGTAGGTTTTGATTTTTGGGAGTGTCGAAATATGCGTTTTTTATAACATAAACGGATCTAACTTTTTGTACGATACCTGAGAAGTTTTTTTTTAATTCTAGAGATCATAGATATACGTATACAGTTTAAATTTCAACTCGATATTTTTACGCGTTCCCGAGATAAAGAGTCTGAACATACGAACAGACAGACAGACAGACAACATAGTGATCCTATAAGAGTTCCCTTTTTTTCCTTTTGAGGTACGGAACCTTAAAAAACATTCATATAGAATAGAATAAAGCAACGTCGCTTCCTGCTGTCTGTCAGTGCCTATGTATGCTTTATATTAAGCCCTTATACAGAGGCGCCAGCGTAACTATATTAGTTAAATAGCACAGTTCTGTTTCTTTTTCACTTTAGGCATTCGATAGAGAGAACGATTTTTACGCTGCTATTTTATTTAAGCTGGCGCCTCTGTAATCGGGCTTACTATTATCTTCAAAACTACGCAACAGAATTTGATGCGGGTTTTTTTAATAGATAGAGTCATTCAAGAGAAAGGTTTCTATATTACATCTGTGCGAAGCCGGGCGGGTCGCTGGTTTCATTATAAAATTAGCTCTTGCTATGGAACAGCCGATTTCTTTTCGGTATATCACAATGGAAACCAGCGTGGATTTCGCACATTTTAATTAAGTAAAGCACAGGTATAGTAGTAGAAAACTGCTACTATAGTTTCAATCGCATTTAGTACTAGCACGCGGGCTCGTCTTGCGTAGCACGACGACGAGACGAGCCCGCGTGCTTGTACTCCAAGATCGCCAAATGCAATTGAAACTATAGCAGCAGTTTTCTACTACAATTACGCGTGAGTTATGCCTGTGCTTTACTTAATTAAAATGGTATATCCCAGTTGGTTTCTGCTTATATATAGGTTCTGCTCTTACTACTCTCACACTTGCTGAGTACAGAAGTGCAGATGTTACCAAAAATTGTAAGTTGAATGCACGACTGTTACCGAGAATTGGTAACACACCGCTACTGCGCGTTCACGAATGTTAAGTAAAACGTGTGGAAACACGGGATCATACCGTAGAAATAACTTAAAAACATCTTGCCATATATATCGTCAATTGAAAATCGTTAGCACTACATATACAGGGTTACCTGCTTCACCTGTACTAAGTCAAAAAGGGATGATTAAGACCATCATTACTAAAAACTTTTACTATGAGGCCAAAAAAATCAAAATTCGAGAAAAAAATCGGCTGTTCCACACAAAGGAGCTACTCGAAATCGACAAAATGTATGAAACAGAACTAAACGTTTTTCGAAGTAATGGTCTTAATCACTCCTTTCCAGCTCAGTACACCAGTTCTGGATAACTCTGTATGGTTGCGAAACTAGCTTTTGTTAACTCATGATGAGTACTCAGCTCTAAATGACAAAACAACAAGAATAATTCATAATGACAATACATTAGAGTTCATATTGGCACAAAATAAGGTTTTTGATATAGAAAAAATATCGCTTACCTGTTTTGTTAATCATAAAGGTATCCAAGTCATCCTGTTCAGGAATCTCCCTGTACTTCCATATATTGGGGTTAGGTGTTATTGAAGCCGGCACTTTGAAATGACATAGTGAGGTAACCTTAGTAACATTTTCTTCCTCTTGGTTTGTTTGTAGTTCGGAATAATTCATAAGAGATTTTTGATTTTTTTCAATAGTAGCAATCATATTTCTAATGTCATGAATATTGGAGGTGGTAAAGTTTTCTAATGATTTTATCGATTCACTTTGTTGATTGTTGTTAATGTTTATCGTATCGGTAAGCTCTTTACTCTTATTAGAAAGCAAATATATTTTGTCTTCTAATTCTTTTATTTTTTCAATTTGATTTTGGTATACAATCAATTCATTGTGCATCTCAGTATCTATTACAACTTGCGAGTCATTTGGTTTTTCAATGGATTGTAATGTTTTTCGAGTTATGTTTGAAGCGTGTAATGCAAGTTGAATAATTATTTTACTGGCGGCGACTTGGATATCTCTGGCGATGTCATGTTCCTGCGCATCCAGGGTCTCCATCGCCAGCGGCAGACTGTCCTTGACCAGCACTTTTATGATTTCTTCTATGTTTTTGCGTATGTTAGGATCTTTTCCGTTATTGTATGTACACGTGTTATAGTGCTCATTGCTTATTTTATACTTTTTAATTTCTAAGTCTTCTTCAGTTTTATATAGCACTCCACCGAGATCATCTGTGCAATAAAACAATATTAAAACGAAACACAATAAATAACTGTAAAATTGACCAAGTGAGAGTGAAACTCGTGCCCTCGTGGTTTCGTACTACTTAGAAGCCCAACTTCAATTTATTTTGAATTTTTATTTAATTATTTTATTTTTGTAAGTACTAGTTTTTTTTTCCCATTACCATGTGGGTTATATAGCCAGAAAGAGAGAGAGAGAGAGAGACTTTATTTTTGAAGTGAATGTATAACTTCAACTACCTATGTATTTTTTTTATTCAGCTAAAAACACGTTTCTTGGATAGGACCCTTAAATATTGTTTTATTATGTTTTAAACTGTAACAGAAATACATCATCTGTGAAAATTTTAAATTGTTAAGTGTTATTAATTAACTATTTAACGATGCTGTCATGCCGGAAAATATATACAGGGTGTTTGGTAGAGGGTCCGACAAACCAAACAGGCATGTTCGGGGATACATTTGGAGAATACAAGTTGGCCGAAAAAAATCCCTGACCCCCTATTTTTTTTTAAAGTTTTTTTTTGTTAATTTTGCGGTTTTCACCAAAATTGTACCTATTTACCTCTATAACCTTTGTGAAATTTTTTATTGTTATCGTTGTTATTTTGAATCCTTTTTTACTCAATAAGTTGGTGAGTATTATACCAATTTTTATACTGTTGTATTATGTGATAAATAGAGAACATTTTGAACGCATATTACCTCCAGAATTGCTTGTGGTTTATTTTTAGATCATTGTCAAAGTTGAACTTTGATGTAAAATAATATTTAATTTTTTCACTCTAAAAGCTCTAAATTAGTTAGTTAGCTTTGATTTGTATCTAATTTTCCTTCGCGTGGCCTGAAAATGTATCAGAAACCAAACCAAAGTAATAAAATCCAGTATAAAATAGATTTAAGAAATGTTATAGAGGTAAATAAGTACAATTTTGGTGACGAAAGGAAAATTATCAAAAAAAATCTTGAAAAAAAAATGGGCGGTCAGGGAATTTTTTTGGCCAACTTGTATTCTCCTAATGGCTTCCCGAATACGTCCGTTTGGTTTGTCGGACCCTCTACCTAACACCCTGTATTATACAGGGTTATCTGCTTACCCTATACTATGCCGAAAGGGATTCAGACCATCATCATAAACAACTTTTACAATGGGGCCAACCCAAAACTCGAGATAATATCAGATTTTTATATGAACACCGGATACAACTCACGATTATTTGAGCGGTTGAGCCGCTATGCGTCCGACCGGTTTCAGAGTAGTTAGTATTCTTTCTTCTAATGCTAGTTACTCTTTCTTCTTCGCCCGCACATGTGCGCGGGCGTCCGTTGTCGGGGGCGCGCGTATTCCCTGAAGAAAGAGTACTAACTACTCTGAAACCGGTATGACGCATAGCGGCTCGACCGCTCAAATAATCGTGAGTTGTATCCGGTGTTCATATAAAAATTTTAATAATGAATCCTCACGCTAGTTTTAATGAAGTAAAATATCAGATGTTCCATACAAAACTGCAACTCGGAATCGACAAAAAGTTTGAAACATCTGTTTTTTTTCGAAAATTGAGTTGGCCCCACGGTAAAATTTGTTCATAACGATTGTCTGAATCACCCCCTTTAGACTTAGTTCAGGGTAAGCAAATAACCCAGTAGATACGGTTCCTTCGGGATCTAATGAAATAATATATATATATCTGTAAAAACTAACAAAAATACAATCTTTGATGGACAGGTTAGTGGTTCACTACCACTAATATTCATTCTTACTTCTTATTTATCAAGCTATTTTCATGTACTAAAACAGCGCAGGCCATTTTGCGGGCTATTATAATACCTATCAAAATAAGTAGTTACTAAGTCAACGCGGGCTAAACTGCGGCCTATAATCATATTATGTATGTACTTACTAAGTCAACGCAGCCGGCTTTTATAATATTACTCAAGTACTAAACCAACCCGGGCCAAAACATGAGATTTTATCATTAAGACAATGCGGCCCAAGCCGCGTTTCATATTAAGTACTCAGTCAAAGCAAACCAAATTGCAGGCTATTTTCATATTAAGTATCTAAGTATTAATTCAACGCAGGCCCAACTGCGGGCTATCATTCTAAGCAAATGATAAAAAAACGCGCGCAGGTATTATCATTTTCAGCAAGTAATAAAACAACCCTGGCCAAACCGTAGGCTATAATCATTTTAAACCAGTACTACGACATCGCGGGCCAAATCACGAGGCTATTATCGTTATAAATAAGCAAGTACTAGACAAAGCTGGCCTAACCACACGCTACTATCAGTTTTAGCAACTACATACGTATACTTAATAAAACAACGCGGGCGAAGCCGCGAGTTAAGCTAGTCTCAGAATAAACACAGCTGATTCGTTACTTAAAATGACAATAAACAGAGCACGTTGTTCGTAGAACGGCTAATCGATGGAATCGTTAAGTTCTCGAATAGAAACCACGCGTACCAGCAATACCAGCAAGGACTTCCACCGACAAGGACACCGACAAGTTGAACTGGCGATCGTCAAGACCGTAGGAATACGCTGAATACAAACTGGATCCAACGAGCCTGATTATAAAATAAATAAAATGTACAGGGTGGCCTGCTTATGACAGAACTATCGAAATGAAAAACCTTTGAAAAACTTACCATTAATCAATGTGTTATCTTCACTTCCAAGAGTTTTTCTGAGATATAATATAAGAAAGAGCAGGGGGTACAATTGGGTTCTTGTTTTCATTTTGACCAACGAATTAAACTACAAAATTCAAACTTGCCTCTCGCCCGCGTCACTGATCGACTGAATTTTATTCCAATTATATGTAGGTTTATATATTTACACAGTTCAGATAATGGAGCACAACTGTTGGGACAAATAAGTATCTTTAATTACTATGTTTTGACTTGCGTTTTATTTTTATTGCTTATCGACGTGGTTTGGTGTTAAGTAAACAAAATTTATCTCTAATAGGTTTTCAAGTTCATTAAAAATACACGCGTAGATTGCATGGCCCAAAATGTTGTAATAAGCACACACTTGATGTTTGGCGAAAGTGACGAGAGTATGGAGGTCTTGACTACGGCAGAGAATAAAAGATCAGTTTGAGCTTGAATTGGAGAATGAATTTATTAAGGTTCTAATGCTATATTTATGTAAAAGCGATTTGTCTTCTCACCGGTACACTAGCGGGTAACTTGTTCGTTGTAAGTTATCAATTGTTTCCAAATGAAATGAAAACATTATTATTTACTCACAATCATGGTAACTAGTTCAAACAAACAAGTCACCAACTAATATTTTTGTACCAACAGTCATAATAATTATGTCATGTTTAGGCATCTTCAATGTAATGAGAAATGAAGTACGAATGGCGACCATTCATAGTAAATAGACAAGATTTTGGCTGTACAGGGGAAGTGAGCAAAACATTGAAGTGTTCGTAATATTGACACCTCTATGTATTTATTTATGTCAATGCAAACGCTCTGCGCGTCCTTGCATGATTTGGTTTCTCGTAGACAGGGATGTTGCCGTGGCGCTGAGCGGTCTCGTACGCCGTGTCCACGGGGGCTCTAAGGGAAAGGGGGACTAGGTCGATGCTGGGGCCTGAGTCTAAACAATATGACCGTGGTCCCCAGAGGCCCTAAGAGAAAACAGGATATTTGAACTTTGCTTACTTGAAGTGCTTGTAATGCTTCACGCATACTCGCACAATTATTTGATAGATAGGAATCGATGCTGTGGCGCTGAGTGGTCTCGTACGCCGTGTCCACAGGGGCTCTAAGGAAAGAGGGACAAGGTCGATGCTGGGGCCTAAGTCTAAACAATATGACCGTAGTCCCCAGAGGCTCTGAAATATTATTGACTTGTGAGTGATGCTGTGGCGCTGAGCGGTCTCGTACGCCGTGTCCACAGGGGCTCTAAAAGAGTTGGGAAGGACGATGCTGGGGCCTGGGCTTTAGTTTTTATGACCCTGGTCCTCAGAGGCTCTGAAAAATTTATTCGATGGATACTCGTAGATAGACAGATGCATTGTTACAGTATTGATAAAGCTCACATGTGGTTGATGCTGTGGCGCTGAGCGGTTTCGTACGCCGTGTCCACAGGGGCCCTAAAGGTGTTGGGAAGGTTGATGCTGGGGCCTGAGCCTTAGTTTTTATGACTATGGTCCCCAGAGGCTCTGAAAGCTGTATAGGTGAGAGGAAGTAGGAAAATGGATCTTGTACAGACTTACAAATTTGAAGCTAGTCAATTGTCAACAAAGACAGGCTAGGCTAGCCATAATAATAAAATTGGTTTTCTTCATATTGTTGTGCTTAGCAATGAATATCAGGAAGTAATCAGTAAAAAGACGAAACTAACCGTTACTTATGAGACTAGCCGCTTGGCAGTTTGGGAAGTAGATGGCAGTGGCTTTTCTGGCATACTGATGAGCTGGGACTGGGATGTAGCTGGCTGCTCAACGTCGTCAGCCAGGCTCGTCGAAGACTCTCCAGCCGGTCGGGGCAGGAGTTGTAGTTCAGGGTTATGGTCGTCCGTCGACACGGTTTCCTGCTCGCCTGGTTGCGGTGCTCGACGTAGCTGGTCGTGAGCGACTTTACGTGGGCGTCCTCTTCCAGTTACACGTTTTATCATGTACCGATCATTATCCAAAATTCTATGAATTTCGTAAGGCTCACTGTATTTCAAATCTAGCGATGTCTGGTTACGGGGATTGTTCTTGACGAGTACATAGTCACCTCGCTGAAAGGGGCATAATTTAGCTTTGCCCATGTCAAATCATCTCTTGTTATATTGTGCTGCGTCAGCCATTTTTTGGTGTACGTGTTGTTCGAGTAAGTTAAAGTCTATACATTAATTATCAATGTTCACCAACCTCAATTAGTTCCGGTGGTACGCTATGTTGACGGCGTGTCAATAGAGTGAGCGGTGCGACTCCCGTTACTCTATGCGGGGTGCAATTGAGTGAGAGCTGTAGAGCTTCTAACGCAGTCTGCCACTCCTCGGTGTCGTAGTTTTTTTATCATAGTTAATGCATTTTTCAAAGTGCCCATTACTCTCTCGACTTGTCCATTCGCTCGGCTTACTCCTGGCGCAATAGAATGCATATTGATTCCGAACCTATCTGTGTAGACTTTGAACTCACCGAGAAATTCACGGCCTCCGTCGACCACGATCTGCACGGGGGTACCGAACAGGTGCACGGCGCGTTTCAGGGCTGCAAGCGTGCTGCTTGGGCTTTTATCGTTAGAGTAGCTAAGTAGTATGTATTTTGTGAACGCATCAATAATAACGATCACGTACTCATCGCGCCCTTCGGCGTTTCTTGTACCCAGTTTGCCTGTGACATCCATCTGGATGACCTGGAATGCTGCAGTGGGCTTCTGAATCGGATGCAGCTGTGCCTGTATAGCGCCTGATGCTCCTTTTGAGGTCTTACATATTACACAGTTTTCTACAAACCTCCTGACAGTTGTGCTCATCTTATCAAATCAGTAGGTTTCCCTCTACTTTTGTAGGGTTTTCTCCCATCCCGGGTGCTGCAGTGCGACGTGGAATGAGTTCATCAAGCTCCATTGAAACGACTTAGGGACTACAATTGGGTTATGTATCCCGAGTATAAGTAGGGTCTGTGAGTGTTTTCTTAAGTATACCGTCTTCTAGCGCGTAACCATCCATCGGTCCGTCTTATAATGCTGTCTATCAGTGACCGCAGGAGGTCGTCGCGACGCTGCTCGATCTGTATCCATTCGGTGTCTCGCGTCATAGAGTTCACGGCCATTTCGTTGGACGGATTTCTACTAAAAAAATCTGCGTGTTGCAGCCGCTCTCCTTTTCTATACTCTACCTCGAAGTCGTAATTTGCAGGAAGGCCCACTATCGATGAATTCGAGGAAGGAGGTCCTTTTTATTCTTGGAGGCTTTTAAGGCATTACAGTCTGTTATTACCTTAAATTGTCGGCCATAGAGGTAATGACGAAAGTGCTTCACTGCCCTTACTACTGCCAAAGTTTCGAGCTCGTACGAATGGTAGCGGCTCTCAGCGTCAGTGGTACGCTGGCTCATGTACGCAACTGGATGCTGACGTCCTCCGACAGACTGCACGAGGACTGCTCCTCCGTAGGCGATGCTGCTGGCGTCAGTGTAGAGCTCGATCGGTGCGCTTTCCTGAAAAAGCATAAGCGTAGGCTCAGTAAACAAGTGTTTTATAACTTGGTTGCGAGCTTCGTCATGTCTTTCGTTCCATTCCCACTTTGCATCGTTTTTAGTTAGCTCATAAAGGGGAACCATCAACCGCAAAAAATTGGGAATGAATCGTCTGAAATATCCCGCCAAGCCATTGAACTGTCTCACTTGTTTGACATTTTTCGGAATAGGTGCCTTCGTTAATGCCTCCACTTTTCTTGGGCTAGGGCTGACTTGTCCGTCGGCAACGATATTGCCCAAGTACTCTATGGAGCGTTTAAAGAAGGCAGTTTTGTCTACATTGATAGAAAACCCAGCCTCCTGGAGAGCCATTAATATGCGCTCTATGTGGCTTATGCCTTCAGCAAATTCTCTACATTTTGACAACACGTCATCCACATAGACCTGATAAACCTGGTCTGTAGAGCTCATGAGGTGAGCTAAGGCTCTATTTATACAATGTTGGTAGACCGCCACTGCGTTGCTAAGACCGAACGGCATCGTCAAATATTCAAATAAGCCGTCCGGAGTGACGAATGCGGTCTTCTCAATTGAGAAATTGGGATTTGGTGGAACCTTGCTGCCATATCGATTGTAGAGAAGAGAACCCCTCCGGCAAGTTGATCTATTTGATCAGAAATGATTGGCAACGGATAGTGATCTCTCAGAGTGTTCCTATTTAGCTCGCGGTAATCCACGCACATGCGATCTCTACCATCTTTCTTTTTGACCAATATGACTGGGCTGGAAAACGGCGACTTGCTCTCACGAATGATCTTATGCTCGAGCAGTTCATTAATAAGTAAGGTCTGCGTTTGACACATTTATTATTATCTTTTAGACGAATCTCTAGCTCACCGGTAATAACTCGTGAACGAGAGTAGCCATGAATGAACAACTGCTCGTATTTGTTTTGTAAAATCTTTAGCTCATCGATTTGGTCGTCATTACTTAAGTCGCAATTGAGGTTATCAAAATTTTCGCTGCGAGATTGCACGTGGTAAACGACCGGCTGATGTACCAACATCGCACCCTGAGAGTTCACTAGTACACTTAAATTCGTATTTTTTACAAGATTCATGCCTACCAGCATATCATAGCTCACTTCGCAGTCCGGCACTACGTGAAACTCAAGTTCGATCCGCGAACCAACGATGGTACAAACAGTCGTTAATGTTGAGAGTGAAACTACCGTAAATTGACCTAACCCTTTCAAATAGCTCACACTGTCGACTCTTTTTCCAAGCAGCTTTGCAGCTAACGGTTCGCGCATTACTGAACATTTAGCGCCACTGTCAAAAATCGCAAGAATTTTCAAGTCCCCCACCATCAAAGGCATTGAGTTCAATTAAGGAGAGCCCACACAATTGACATTATTAACTACAAAACGTTCTCGTCTGTAACAAGTCTCGTAAGTATGCCCCGGTCTTGAACAGAACGTACATGTCGGTCTACCCGCATTTTGTGGTGTATTTTTATTGTCTTGTTGACGCGGATGAGTATCAATAGTCTTATCGCGATAACGACAGTCGCGCGTATCATGTCCCGACTTTTTACACATTTGATTGACAAAAAGGTGCGGGTGCAAATCGCATCCGCTTAGTGGCACTTTGCTGCAGATTTGATGTACTGAGTTGAGGGCGCTTAGTACTTCGAACGGAAGCTGCCACTGAAATAAGTTCGGGTACTGATGTAGCCCGAGCGTTCAAAAGTTCTATTCGCAGTCGCTCATCTCCGATACAACCAATAACAGCTTCAACCGCGTCATCATTCGACAACTTATCCTTAGTAACTCGTCTCCACAGTACCCAGGCCTGTGACAAGAATTGCGCGATGTCTTTCGAATTGTCATAAGTATGTTCTCTGAAGCGCGCTATATCCCGAGAATAACAATTTTCCGGTTCGAAAGTCATAATCAAAACATCTCGCAATTCCTGCCACGTGGTTGTGGATACAAGCCAATTGTCTACCCACAATTTTGCACGACCTTTAAGTAAACTGCCGGCTTTCATCCTAACCTCGTAATCGTTTAACCCATAAATTTCCATAGCTGTAGTCACATGTTGACACCATTCTCTAACCCTCATATTGGCATCCGGATCGTATGACGGTAACAACACATTGTCATTAATTTTAACTTTAGGCTTATCCGGTTGTGACGTCATACGATCGGACACGTGCTTCATCATTTGCAACATTTGAGAGAAAAACTCCACTGGTACATTCCATTAACAGGAGTGTTCACACTTTCGTTATGTAAATCAGAAGGACGAGCAGAAGTGGGTATGCATCCCACTTCTGATAACGGAGGACCCGGACCCTTGGGATTATTAGAAACCGTGTCGTCAGCTGCGCTAACGCCACCATCTCCTTCACCCGGCTCATTTATTGCAAATAACGAAAACACAAATCACAAACAACAGTTCAATTATATTACGAACAATTAGCACCAGAAATTAACAAAATCACCGCCTATTAAAATAGCAAGAATCTTAGAAACTAACAAATAATAATTCAAATCGCACTCACAATATTTCTTATTGAAAATCCGCCACCAATTGTGCCTCCGCTGCGACCCCGCCTTCCAAAATCAACATGGCGCGGTCGCAGTGAAGTCATGGAATTAATTCACTACTTAATAAGAAATCACTTCATTTATTGTACGGATAATTGAGTGGTTATTACTCAAAATATTTAAAAAAAACGTTTTGAAAACAATCTAAACAATAATCAAACTATTTTCTAATTACAATAATTGTAACATCAAATTAATCATAGACTACTAGCGCCACGGCGCGGCCGTACCGTGAAACTCGCATTTAAAATAACCCGTCTTTATAATTAAATGGTCAATCTTTAAATCAAAATTAAATAATCTTTAAACCAAACTAGTGTCGCTTATAAATCGAGAAATGAATTTAGGAATAGAAAATTAATAATCACAATAAATTTTGACTAAATAGAAGTTTTTGTTTGCTGTCATAACAACAACAAACCTTTTTTTTTTTTTTTTTTTTTAATCTTTATTAATTATAAAGGGGTTTAGTCACGCAGTGACTATGTCACCCCCGTAATGACATACAGATCAGATGTTGCGACTTAACTATAGCACTCGCTTATACAGCTTTAACAGCAATTTCGCCTCCCCAGATGTTGGGGCAGCTAAAATGCTGTTACACAAGCCTACATTAAGCTTATCAATAGAGTACATTACATCCTGTCTCTGTGCCTCGTTCCGAACACATTCCATCAACACATGCTGCACATCTTCTACTACTTCACACTCACTGCAGTTGGGAGAATCTGATATTCCCATTAAATGTTTGAACTTATTCGATGGAATATGTCCGGTGCGAAGTCTCATCATCAGTACCACATCTAGCCTATTTAATTTTACATCATCAAACCACGGATAACGAGGAGGCAGACTCTGAATCGTCCTATACCATATTCCTTTTGCCAGCGAGCGCTCGTCGAAATACTCATTCCAAATCAGTCTACAGCTTATCTTTACTTTACTCAGCAGTTCATTCATCAATGGAAGACAACGGGATGATACGCCGTCCGTCAACGCTTCTCTAGCCGCTTTGTCTGCCTCTTCGTTACCTGGAATGCCTACATGCGAGGGTATCCATTGGAATACTACCTCCTTATTTAACGAGCGAAGTCTACAAATGGATTCCAGGATTTTATAGGCTATCGGGTGCCCTCGACAATTCGAGGGTAACCGAGCCAAATGATAAAGGGCACTCTTTGAATCGGATATGATAACATATCTACTGAATTCTGAAGATGCCATATATATCAAGGCTTCAAAAATCGCGATTAGTTCACAATGCATTATAGATGTCTCGGCACATTCAATTTTGGTTTTGATGCAAATATTTGCTTGTGGATCATAAAACGCCGATCCGCATTTATCATCTTCCTTGGATCCATCTGTATATAGTTTGTAAAATGAATTATATTTACTATCTATATATTGAGAGCATATTTCGCGCAAGTCAGCCGTATTATAAAATCTTTTTGCATTTGCAACACCGTCTACATTAGTTATAATACAATTGGTTAAATCATAACTACTAATCCAAGAGTTAAGAGCGTACATCGGAAGTTTTGCTTCAATATGTATAGGAATACAATCATATTTTTTATGAGTTTCTATGAGTAAAGGTAATTTCTTCCTTCTCCAGTATGCGTATTCACAAAGGCTATTGAGGTATTCTAGTGCATGAATCGTTGGGTTATTATCGATCGATTTTGACCTAAGCCAAAATTTTGCAGCAAGGTATCTTCGCCGAAGAAACAAAGGATGAAGGCCTAGCTCACTTTCCATACTATGTACTGGGGTTGTTTTAATAAAACCTCCCACCACTCTCATGGCCTGATTTTGGATTTGATCTAGTTTCTTTAAGTGACTGTTCGCACTATTATCATAAAGAAAGCTACCGTAATCTAGTCTGCTTCTGATAATTGTTATGTAAAGTCGTCTTAAATGCTTGGGGTGGATGCCCCATTTAGCCCCTGCTAGAACTTTAAACACATTTAAAAATTTCAATGTTTTGTCTCGTGTTTCGTTAATATGTTTTCCCCATCTTAAATTGTTGTCAAACCAAATCCCTAAATATTTAACTTGTTCTACTTGTGGTATGCCGTGGTTGTTTAAAATTAAATTAGCTTTATATCTGTTTACAAGTCTAGGTTGACCTTTAGTGAATACGCACACTTTAGTTTTTTTATGAGATACACTTAGCCCGATTTCTTCCACCATGGTATTTAGAGCATTTAAAGCTCTTTGCATAATAGGTGCTGCCTTAGCTACTGTATCGGAACTAAAATAGAGAGCAAAATCATCTGCGTACTGTGAAACAAACACTTGTGGTATATTTTTACAAATTTTGCTAGTACTTGCGTTGAATAAGACTGGTGATGAAGGGTCACCTTGAGCTATGCCGGTCCCTGTTGTCCGTACTAGGGTTTCACTGTTATCTAACTCGATGGTTAACTGACGTTCATGCAAAAACTCCCACAAATATTTACAAATAATGGCCCCCGTTTTTAAAGAATCTAACGATTTTAATAAACACGTGACACTTACATTGTTATACGCGCTATCTATATCCACGAAACAACCCACAGTAAGGTAACCCCTTGCAAAACCAGTCTGTATTCTTGTGACCATTCTAGACAAGTTATCCATACAGGAGCGAGCTCTTCGAAATCCTACTGTCTCTTCTGCGAAATAATTGTTTTTCTCAAAAAACCACTCGAGTCTACGCGTGATGATAGTATGTAGTATCTTGCACGGGCAAGATAGCAGCGATATAGGCCTAATATTGGAAACAGATTCATTATTTTGAGCACCCGGTTTTGGTATAGGAACCACTTTAATTTCCTTCCATTGCTTTGGTACAAAGCTAGATAAGAAGAATCTATTGATAAGCGACAAAAACAATATTTTAGCTACATTTGGTAAATTTCTAATCATAGAATATGATATGTCATCTGCGCCTGGTGCTGTATCCGACTGCTTAATAGAGTTTAAGAGTTCATGTAACGAGATCGGTGAACATAGTTGCGTATTTTCACTTATAAAAACAGGGGCAGGTGGGACTGCGTAGTCAGGAGCTAAGCTACATAGTAATGCTTCAGCTTTTTCTCTGGTGATGTTATTATGCCTAGAGGATTTATATCCCTTCAGCCACTTCATTTTAGCCCACATTTCTTTCGATGATGTTACACTATCAATGCTATTGCACAAGTTTTGCCACGCTTTAAAGCTAGCATTTCTAATGAGCCTCTGAGCAGTTCGTATTTTTTCTTCTAAAACTTGCAAATTGCCAGGTGTCGGATTTTTCCTAAATATTGCTAGTGCCCTACGCCTTTCTGCTACTACTTTCGATAAATCTTGATTCCAATATGGCCTGGGGGTAAACTTCTTCTGATGAAGGGGATCCTCGCAATTAATAATGTATGGGATAGACGTATCAGCTGCTTTATTAATAATGTTAATAAAAAAATCATATGCTTCTTGGTGGTCATCTGGTAGAGAATATTCTTTTAATTCCTCATTCAAAAAAGTCCTATATTTGGTCCAATTAGCTTTTTTAAAATTACGTTTTTTCTTTGTTACGTTATATTTACTTATGTTACTTTTAATTTTAATTGCTAAATGATCACTACCTAAATTTTCGTTTAAGACAGTCCATTCAAATTTAAAGGCTATATCCGTACTAGCTAAAGTAATATCCGGTGAAGTATTTTGCACCCTATTGTTTACTAGTTTGACTCTAGTATGTGTGCCATCGTTCAGTGGGACAAAGTTGTTTTCAAAAGCAGCTTCAAAAATTTGACGCCCTCTAGTGTCAATTTTAGAAGACCAATTTGGGTGATGGCCATTAAGGTCACCCGCTATCAGTGTTTTCCGGTCTGCTAGATTTAATATTTGATCCCAATCATCAAAAGTAGTTCTGACCCATGATGGACAATATATTCCTATTATGTTTTCTAAGTGGTCACAATTTAACACCTTAATATAGAGTAAGTCTATATCACCATTTGGACTTTGGAAGTTGCACTGTTGTACTTTTACTGATTTGTGAGTCATAATAGCCACACCCCCGTAGCCATCTGCACGATCTGCCCTGTAAATATTATAGTCCCTTATACGAAAATAAAAATCCCTGTCTAACCAAGTTTCGCTGATAACGGCAACATGAATCTTCTCTTGAATCAAGAGAGCTTCGAACTCTGTTTTCTTAGGTCGAATGCTTTGTGCATTCCATTGTAGTACATTTATAATGATGTTTGAGTTGTTGTAATCCATAATTGTTTGATTAGATTACAACCAGGCTTGTCTTCCATATATTGCCATACTAGTGATGATATCGCCTCAAAAATAACACCCATACAACTCTTGATCCTATCTTCCCACGATTTCTCTGACGCAAACAGGTTGTCTCTCAACTTTTTAAGAAGTATTTGCCACGAAATTGTTTCTTTAAATTCTGATTTTTTCTTTTGATTTCTTTGGTTTTCTTCCTTATTTTCGTTCTCACTCAAGTCTGATCCAAACTCAAATATTTCGTTGTCTTTCGCCTTTGGAATTTTGTTTTTATTTTTCTTCTTCTCTGTTTTTGACATTTTCTTAACTCCCTGATTTTTTAAAATATTTGCAAACGACGACGTCGTTTCAGGAACCGGTGGTGTATTATCGATAATGGTGTCTTGTACTGATGTGCGTGTAGTCGAAGGGGTCGGCAGATACGGATCTTGAGAAAAATCGAACGGCTTAGGCACCGTAGGGACATACAGAGTAAGAGCCCTTTTATATGAGCAATTCAATTGTGACATCAGATCTCTTATCTTTCTCTCCTTAAGGTATATTGGGCATATCTTAGCCATAGCCATATGTCGTCCCGTACAGTTGTTACAATAATAGTTGGTTGTTTCGCAATTGGGGTGATTTTTTGAACATTTTGGACAAACTACTTTAAGTGACGGACACATTCTTAGCGTATGGCCAAATCTCCAACACTGGCTACATTGCGTTACTGGGTAGGTATATCTGCACACTATCACTCTGGTATCATATATGTATACGTGTGACGGCAGCGATGCACCAGCGAAACAGATTCTTACAGACTCGCCCAGTTCCCAGCGACCATCCATTGTATTCCTCCGTTTTAATCTTTTGACTGATAAGATTGAGGTTTCACTAGAAAGCCCGCTCAGTATATCCTCATCACTCAAATCGATATCTATGTTTTTGATAACCCCATAAGACTGGTTAATTTCCATGGTCTTTTGGCTTTTATAGCCGTTTTCGTTAAATACCTTTGATTGAGTTAATAGCCTCGCACTATCGTCGTCTAGGAAATGAACCAATACTTTATGCGCATTTATATACTTAACGTTGACTATATTGGGAATCTGTTCAGTTTTCAACATTTTTGCTAAACCAAATTGTTTCGGTAATTTTTCTACGCATGTTATCGAAACCTCAATGTAATCTTCCGTTTTATTTATTGGGTCATTGCAAATTTTTCTAGTTTTGTGTGTCACAGTACTCCAACTACATTCCGGACTCCTATTTTTCCTTTTCGTAGGTCTTTCCGCCTCCGTATTGTAGTCTGTATCCATATTCAGCCTTAAATCTTCCGCACTTAACGTCATCTCGCTCTCGCTTAATTCCGAAATAACATTCTCATTTACCACACAGACAGCTTGCACATGAGTAGCGGCGGAGCCCCCGCCGCTACTCATTGTCTCTGATAGCAGCCAACTATTGTTCGAACGACGCACGCGTCGCGCGAGTAAAACTGTTTACCAAACGATAGGTCGGAGCGGTATATCGACGCGTGCAGCAATACGAAGCGCCCGCGCGCGACTGATGAACAACAAACCTAAACTTCACATAGGTATTCGCTTTTTAAAAAACTGTTTTTACATTGAAATAAGTAAGTTAAGACTACCAATCGAATACTTAAACTAATCAACGCATATTCATGCGTGATAATTGACCCTAATTTAATTGTTTTGGTCTCTGGCGTCGACATGTATAATTATACTAGCGGACCCGGCGAACTTCGTACCGCGAAAGTTAATGAATGTAGGTAGAATGACCTTACGGAGATACCTACATTAAGATATTTTAAGTTTAATGGCTGTCATCCATGATGTAGATCTGATTGAGCTATCTCACTTTCGTGAAGATAACTACTTTTAAGTTCGACAGCTCTCATACAAAATGTAGATCTGGTTGAGCTATCTCACTTTCGTAAAGATAGCATTGATCAAAAGTTGACAGTTACGGAGATAAACTAATTTAAGTTCGACAGCTGTCATACAAAATGTAGATCTGGTTGAGCTATCTCACTTTTGTAAAGAGAGTATTGGTCTAAAATCGGCAGATACGAAGTAAGTAATAGTAAGTGCGCCACAAAATATTAGCCCCAATTCAATGTGAAACGGTACACACATATTGTAGCAAACAATCATTTCAAACCCAAGAAACAGTCAATCTCAACTAATAAGTTTCGTCATGGTTATCATCCGCAGCTTTCTTTGTCCCACTGCTGAGTATAGGCCTCTCTTTTTCTGTGACATCTGCCTCGGCTCTTTGCCGGTCGTGACCAGGCCCGACCGGTGGTATTAATGATATCGTCGAGATAGTCGACCCAACTTGCTGCCTAGGGTACTTGAATAGTAAGAGCGCCGCACATAGCTGAGCGCTCTTACCTATTCAAGTACCCTAGTTGACCAGCTCGGTCACCACCGTCTTTCTTGCTCAAGAAGCGCTGGTCGAATTGGTTGCCTCGCCAGTGTGAACGATGTCAAACGCAGGGCTTTTGCGACCGCCAATATAGCAGCCGTACCGAATGGGTTTGCGCTTGGTGATGGCAAAAGGCCTGACGGTATGAAGCTGGTCCCATGGAAGGTAGACGGCTAACGTATAAGCATTGCCAATCAGCGTGGCAATAACGCTGCTAACTGGCAGTGGGCTTAAGTATTTGGATTATCTTTAGACCTTCAAGGGTCTGTGGATGATCCAATTGCTTGTTATGTAGTAGTAGTTTATGAAGTTTCACATTATAAGTCTTGTATTTAGTGGTTGTTAATAAAGGCACTTTCTCTATAAAAAAAATCAAGTACCCTTGCACCTTGCCACTGTCCAAACCTAACCTGACATCATAATACCTTATACTTATAAATGCTTCTGTTGATTATGATAAGGTTAGAGTGTACGGGTTCCCGCCTTCCCGAGGTCTCCCGATTTTTTGGGTCTTTTCTCCCTTGGCAGCTTAGAAGTTTGCACTCGTGGTTGGGCCGCTTTTCTGGGCTTTTTAACTAAAGCAGCTGAGAGGCTGGCCTATAAGTTGCGTGCCTCATGAGGAGTGCCGCAACTGAGGTGAACTGAGACTTTTATCACTGTTCAATCCTAACCAAACCAACAGAAATGTATGTTCGTGTCAAGGTCACAGTTCACAGTCAAGGTTAATAACCTTAGAGTCAAGATAATTATACTCATGCCATACTACTCCTAAAAATCAAGTCGATTCGTTTCTTCTTATATTAGTATGGATTCTGTACCATAAAGGTAGAATAAAGAAACATGTTTAACCTCTAATGGTGGTATATTTAAAAATATTTTTAATGTCATACAAAATGACGGCCCAGAATTAAACGTCATTTTAATATGTATAGCATGGCATAGGGAAAAACCATTTATTCCAATTTTAATGTCAGTTGTCATTGTCAATCCATACTATATTTCATTCTCGAGGAGCTATAATGGTGAAAAGACAATTTGTCTCTTTGCTATGCTAAGCGTGACATTCATAAAAAGTCTTCAGTCAATGTATGTCACCTGTCATCTTATTACGTTTTGTCAATCCATATCAGGCCCAATCATGAACGTGCCATCTTAATTTTAATTTGAATATAAAATGTGTTCTCCCTATCGAATGCCTAAAGTGAAAAAGAAACAGAAATATTTTAATTAGCTGTTATAATTACGATGGTGCCTTGAAATTGGGCCTATTAGCGTCGTTGTGATAGGTGACAGTTTCGCTAACGATTTTTTAAGGGAATAGATGATATGAAAAATATAATATGAATAACTATTAAAAAAATAAAAATAAAGGAACGGGATAAAAAGTATCCTATGTCCTTCTCCTGGCTCTAAACTGCCTCCCTGCCAATTTTCAGCTAAATCGGTTGCCTTGTGCGAGGTTGCCTGGAAGAAATCGCCATGGGTGATAAGGCCGCCACTTTATAATCATATTTTTTGTCGTATATGTGTAAATAGTGATTATTTTTCGTATTGCGGTTGTAAATAAAGAGTTTTGTCTGTCTGTCTGGTTTTTGACACGATGGTGTGGTAAAAGTTGTATGTATCTAGAATCCAGGGTTTATCTGGATTGATTGAGTTGATTCTAGATAAGGTAGAGAACTTTTAGAATGGGACTAACCCCAAAATTAGCTGATGTACTATTATCGTTCTGAGTGTTTTGATGGTATAAATTGGAAATGCAACCGTGACAAAAATCATAGGCTCAGCAGTGGGCGATAAACGGGCTTCAAATGATGATTTATGATTGTTTCGAGTTTTGTGACGAGCTGGATTTCACTCCGGGGCACGCGTACGTAACATGTGTGTAAGATAAGCTCCAGCGTCAGCGGTTATTCTAATTTTACAACGATAGCTAAGGTCAAGGCAATATTTTTTCATAAAAACATAGATTGTTTTATAGTGGGTGTTTCTATAATCGAAAGACATATTCTTGAATATCATTATACCTATAGGTAGGGTAGACCGAGGCTAATTGGATTACAGAACGAATCGGATCAATTTAAGAAATCTGTCGATATTTCAAATATCGCATTCACATAGAACGTACTCAACCGGTGTTTTGCGTCTTTTCTCTCACCCTGCACCTCCCGACATAGGCTTGTGAATCAGTGTCGACGCCACTCCTCAGCGACTCGATCGTTTGTGTGTTTCGCAATTTTGGCGCTCATCTAAGGTCGTACGTACTTACAATTTCTTTGTGTCATTTTACGGATTTATGTTACTCACCTGTTATATTGTTAAACAAGGTGTCTGTAGTAGAGAACTAATTAGCTTTATTTTAACTTTTACTTAACTTTAATTATTAGAACTAATAAGTCGTAAAAATCGCATATCTCAACACTAACAAAAATCAAAACCTACAGGGTACTTCCCGTTGACATAGAACTATGAAATTTGGCGAAAAGCATTGTCTCAGAGTACGCATATAGGAATAAATCTGAAAACTGTAAATTTTTATTCAAATCACAATAATAGGGCTTCAAAATTCACAAAATATGGGTTTAAAATTCAAAATGCGTAAATCGTATCATTTAAGGTATAAAGAGTTATCTTTGTGATAAGCATTTCAAAAATCTGAAACGAACGCAGGATTTGAACCTGCCCTTTCGGATCACTAGCCAACTGAGCCATCCCGCTTCCTACGCAAGCTTCAAATTCTTGAAGTGCTTACATTACACCAACTTATAGCGTTGGTGGCGCCACCTGTGATACCCGTATTAGACAGGTTATCACTCAACTAGAAGTTATTAGAACTTCTAAAGATTGACGAGAGATGACGCACTGCTAAATCAAATGTAAGAACTGGAAAGCTTACGTGCATCCAAAAAACGTTCCAAAGAGTAAAACATCAACATTGGACTTCATACAATAGGACAATCTACAAAACACTAAGTATATATATACCGTCGAAAGGTCAATAAAAGAATGAGAAAAATTATTTGTATTTCAGGTGGGATATATCTGAAATTTAAATATTATTATAAACAGGGTTATCTGCTTACCCTGTTCTAAGTCAAAATGATTGGTTGGTTAAGACCATCATTACGAACGTGTACTATGAGACCAACCCAAAATTCGAGAAATAAATCAGCTGTTCCGTACAAAACTGAAACTCGAAATCAACAAAATGTATGAAACAGCTGATTTTTATGGTTGGCCTTATAGTAAACCTCCTTTCGGCTGAGTTAATCAGTTCATTATATTATCTCTACACCATCATCTTAACGCCCTCAGCGCCTCCCACACGCTAGTATCTAGACATCTTTACTGACAAAAGGACAACAATTGCAAAAAATATTCTTTCATATTGCGAAGAAGTCAAATTGTGATCTCAAATATTCCTAAAATTTAACAGTAGGTAGTAAGCGTAAAAAAATAATAACAGGTTGTTGTTCATATTACTTCTAATTCATGTTTGTATTTTCTGTTCTACTTTATGTAATTATCGAGAAATACAACTTTAGTCAAGTTCTTTAGTTTAAAGAACAAATATCGAGATTTTTGTGTACCCAGTTTTTTCTTTCAAATGCGTCAAAACTGTTTTGTGGTCAATTCCCAGCTCTTCAGCTACGTCGTAACTACTGATATGCCAATCTTGCTCCACTTTTTCAAAAATAGCATCTATTTTATCCGTAATATGGCGACCAGAGCGACGTGCGGTATGCAAAGCATGTGCACTGAAAAAAAACACCTTGTATATAAGTGAGCCCAGTCCATCCGAGCACGGAGCCGCGACTGTGACGTGTGTTGTAAGCGGAACAGTAACGTCCAAACTAGTTGGCCGCGCTTCCAAATGGAGATAAATTCTCGTAGAAATTATTTAGCGTCCATTTTATTGTGCGCGTATTTGAGTGTTACTGTCCCAGGCGCATATTCCACAGGTAAACGTCGTTTAAAGAACTATTTTTTAAAGTTACTAGGTAGGGTAAAAATCGATTATTTGAGAATATTGATGATACACTTACGTTATAAATAAATAAATAATAATAAACAAATATTTCGGGACATCTTACACACGGCCTCTGACCCCAAACTAAGCAAAGCTTTGTGATATGGCTGCCTGAGACTGATATACTACATAATTATACTTATTTTTAAACACACATATAGATAGTAACTAAATAACACCCAGATATAGAGCAAACACTTATGTTCATCACATAAATATTTGCCCTGGGTGGGGATCGAACCCACGCCTCACTGACCCAGAAGTTAGGGTCGCTAACCACTGCGCCACCGAGGCAGTCGATCTTTAAAAAACAATAATGAAGCATTAAAATACCTAGAAATGATACCCATCACGAGCTATTTGATGAAATTTAACTCGAGCTATATGCAAATACTTACAACGGCCGGCGGCCATCTTTGTGACGTCATAACTTCTAGATCTAGAGTCTACCAGTCATCGCTTGACGACCGCTGGATCCTTGGTCTATACTCTACAAGCAATAACGAGCACATTGGTACCGGTAGATAAATAGAAGATTTGGCTACGGGATTTTGTCAAAAAGGTCGAAGTAGAAAAATTGTGCGCTCATTTTTAACTGCTGAACAAGTTGCAACATGAAATAGATCAACCCAAAAAAAAAAACATGTAAAATGGGTGCTAAGACAAGACTAAAGTTCGCGCTATCAAAAAGTTATCAGTTTCATATAGAGCCAAACTTCTAACAGACTCTACACGACTTAACTCTACAAAACGAAAACTTTACCCCTATTTATTCAAAATCATTCTCTTTTCTATTTTTTATAAGGCTTCAAACATAAGAATGGCCAGAGTGGTGCACCGGCTTTGGCATGTACCTTATTTTATGTCAATAAAACTTTTTAATTAATTCATCGAATTGCCTACTCCCGTATCCATATTCAAACCAATTTAATGTCATATCATAAATCTTATTTTTAAACTTTCGCAATTTAAGCACATTATTATTATACTACGGGACTTATTGTGCAATAAAACATGAAATTATTAATTATGTACCTCTTTTTCCCGACGTTTCAACTGAGTTGCACCAGGCGTAGTCACGGGCAGACTGGACTTGCAAAGCCGTACTGCTCAAATTGAAATTGTCACTACGTCACACCACACTGACAGTACCTGTGGTCTTATTAACTACACCACGCAATTTGCACTTGTTGACTACAGTTGAAACGTCGGGAATAACAGGTAATTAATAAATATATCATGTTTTATTGCTATTATCAAACAAATTTTCAACTAACTCCGTTTAGTGCTCTTGTCAAATGATTTTTTTTTCTATTCTCTGAGGAACCACTTAAAGTTTTTCATTTTCATTTATTTTAGCTATACCACCGGCAAGATATAGATTTTTCAGGGTGACTATAGCTCCTGTAATTATATATATAAACTTCTCCCATAACAAATTGTATTTGTCACCGGTTTATTGCAAGGACAGTTGGTTTACAATCTGTCGCGTTATATTAAACTATCAATAGATTGTGATCAGATACATCGATGTACAATTTATAGCTTTACATTTTCGTAAGTTTGTAAACAAACATAGTTCAAACGTGAATTGTGAACTTGTGTGTTACGAAACTCAAATTGGACCTTGATTCTCAAAGATAACTCTTTGTGATAAGCATTTCAAAAATCTGAAGCGAACGCATGATTTGAACCTGCCCCTTCGGATCACTAGCCCGACGCTCTAACCAACTGAGCCAGCCCGCCTCCTACGCAAGCGTCAAATTCTTGAAGTGCCTACCTTACCCCAACTTATAGCGTTGGTCTAGTGTAGAATGCACTCAAAATAAAATCATAACATGGACCTTGATTCGTTCAACAAATCACCGACGGACAATTTTACGGCTACTCCACCTCCGTCAAGTGCAGCCATTGTTCTTTTAACGGTGTAAAGAGTCAATACTGTAATTTTTTTATCTATTATCACGCATGATGATTTTTTATTGGAAAGGATAGAGGCACCCCGAAGTTAGTCCCATACCCATTTACATTTTATTGACAATTGAGTGAATTACATCGATTATCAAACTATTCGAATATTGTACGTAAAGAGATTGCTATGACTCGGTACTATTTTTGGCAAAAAATAATTAATTTTATAATACAATCGCAGATAAAAAAAGGATTTAATCGTAAAAATTAGTCTGATTAAGATCAAACTAATAAACAGATTCTTGGGTTTCTTTTAATTTGTTTGAAAAAATATATTGTCGCTACAATTATTATTATATAATTATTATTCAGGGTAGAGTGAGGTAGGTAAAACATGTAACGATAATGAGAAGGGTTTAAATGACTGCACAAAATATTTTGTAAACCCTAAGAATAAGAACCCAAGTAGATTTTTTCTATTTTTCTTGTCCAAACCGATGTATGCGGACCAAATATTATTGTTTTTTGAAAATATTAACATAAATACCAACCATTACTTTAAATGTAATATATATGTATAGCTTTGGGTTATATATTTTATATTTGAAGGTAACTATACCTATGGGTTACATATATACTATATTTGATATATTATAGGTTTAGGTTATTTAAATAGCTTTAGGTTGCTGGTAAGCACTTAAATTATCCAACCTGTAACCAAAATATATAAATAAAAATAGTATATATCGGGGTATTGACTATAGCGACTATGATGATAACGGGACTTGGGGTCCATTATCATCATCTTTATTAGCTTAATGCGCATACGCGCGTGGGTTATTTTGTGGGCGAGGACATATAACTGCTTGTAACACTATGTCACGGCCTGTTTTAATCTCAAATTACTTTCCTGTTCAAAGTCCTTAGTAATAACACTATCACATTATAACAATCCGAAACTGTAATGCGTAAGCGATCCGCCGAGCACGAGATGCCTTTTTCGGGACCCGCTCCACTGTACGTGGATACAAGTCCGCCCGTGGTTCTCGTAACACTGCTGGCTGGGCGTTCCGCTAGAGTGGATCATCACTCTCAATGCACTAGATGGCGCTATAGTCAATACCCCGATATATAAAATAATATGTAAAATGTGTAAATGTTGACAAACTAAAATAAATTTTGTTTTCCTTTTTTATTCCGGAACTCAGATGCAGATACGTATCCAATGATGGCCCAACCCTCCCAAAATTTAAATGATACGTACAATGATTTTAATTGTATAACACACAATAGATAAAATAGATTATTAGGGTAAAAGGTAAAAATGTTGAAACCTGTTACTGCATAGTAAGCATGACCCTAAAATTAAAAGTGAATCACCCATTAGGACGAATCAAACTCGACGTGGTTGTGTCACCTAATTACTGAGTACCTGTGGCCACCTTACAGCTCCATCATCAGACACTGGTTACGATTTAACACCAAAATACTCGTCAAGATGAATCAAACGAGTCCATATTCGATGGGGCTATGTCGTTTCATTACCTACGAGTTCTTATGGTAATCTTCCTGCTCCATCATCAGACCCTGGTTATCTAGCACAGTACTCGTCAAGACGAATCAAACGAGCCGAGACTCAAAAAGGTTTGCTTTGTTTCTTTACTGAGTTCATATGTCCACCTTACGTCTCCATAATCAGATCAAACTCTGGTAACCATCTAAAAATAAAGTACTCGCCAAGGCGAATCAAATGAGCCGAAGCTCGCTGGGATTGCGTCGTTTCAACAGGGTTCCTTTGACAACCTTCCAGCTCCATCATCAGACCCTGGTTAACATTGAAAGACAAATTACTCGTCAAGACGATTCAAATGAGTCAAACTCGATAAGGAAGTGTCGTTTTATTGCGAAGTTCCTTTGGCCACCTTTCAGTTTCATCATGAGATCGGCATCATGTCATCATAATATTGCATTGTCATGCGATTTACACATGAATGTAAAATTTTAGCTCAACTGAAAAGTGAATCAAATTTAATTTGCAAGATTTGATGACGAACCCCGGACAGGTAGGTAAAAGCTTGTTAAAAATCATAATGTGTGATAATAAATAAAAAATATATATCTACACGCGTCGAAAACAGTGTGATTTTATTTACTTTAACTGTTAATGACTAATATTTTCTAAAATTGAATAATGGCGCGCACAGTATTGACTCTTTACACCGTTAAAAGGATAATGAATGGCTGCACACAGCGGAGGAGGAGTGGCCGTAAAAGGGATGATTTGTTGAAACAATCAAGGTCCATTTTGAGTTTCGTTACACACAAGTTCACAATTTCACGATTGAACACTGTTTGCTTACAAACTTACGAAAATGTAAGGCGTTAAATTATATATCGTTGTTCACAATCTATCGATAGTTAATAATTTAACCAGACAGATTGTAAACAAACGGCTCTTACAATAAACCGTGACAGATCCACGCAATAAAAAATTTCATGCAATCGAAAAGCGCCCGTTTTACCCCTTTAGAAGTCTGATTTCCTTAAGTTCACTGGTTTGGACTGTAGATCATCTGTCAGTCAGTCACTCACAACGATGCTTTTCGTTAAAATTTATTATTCTTATTATTTAACAGAATATCCAATGTCTTATACGGAAAACACGGATAACGCAAGTGAAAATGAACAACGGAACTATCAATTATCGAATGAAGGTTATCAAAAGATCGAAGAAGTAATAGAAACTGTCTTAGATAAGAAACTGGAAATAATACTTAATTCACAGAATAGTGAGATCTCCTCTACGGAGAAACTCCACCAGAAAATTGATCATATTACGGATCATGTTATTCCAGAATTGACTACAAATATTTTTAACAGAATAAGTAGTAAAATTGACTCAGCGCTTAAAGAAACTCAGACATTTTTAGAATCTCAAATAAATTTAAAAATAGATAAATCAATGAACGACATTCAAAATAAATTAAAATCTAAATTAGATTCAATAAATGGAATATATCACAACAGTACAAAAAATATACTTTTTGAACAAACAAAAATAAATGATCAACTTGTTGAAATTACGGATAAATTAGAGACGTTTGAAATACATACAAATGAAACAGAGCGTAAAATATTACTTGCAACAAACGCTCAGAATTTAAGTGAAAAGATAGACTCTGTACATGATATGAGACTGAGCATGAGTGAACAAATACAAACATTAGAAGCGAAATTAAATCATCAGTTAAATGTATTGAATAATAATGAGATAGACTTGAGGAAAATGACAACAGAACAAACGAACAACATTATTTCCCTAATAACTGCATATATTTCCACAGACACAAGCAAGTTAAAATCAATAGAAGAAATAAACCAAAAACTGGTAGGACTGAACAAGTTTCCCAAAATAAAACTAATGGAAACAGCACTTCAAAAAAATCATAAATCATTAGAATCTAATATAAATTTAAAACTAGAGAAATCAATGATTGATATTGAAAACATGTTAACATCTAAATTAGATACATTAAATAAATTATATAATAACAATACAACAACAATACTTTCAAAACAAACAACAGTAAGCCAACTAAATTATCAACTTAAGAATAAATTAGAGACGTTAGAAGGAAAAATAAAAAATGAGTCCGAGCGTAAAATTTTACTTGCAACAAATGCACAAAATTTAATTGAAAAGATAGACTCTGTACATGAATGCATACATGAGATAAAACTGAACATGAGTGAAAAAATACAAACTATAGAAACAAAATTAAGACAAGAATTATACTTATTTAAAAAGAATGAAAACGAGTCGAGTACAGAACAATTGAACCACATAGCTTCCCAAATATCTGATATCCGTACATATATTTCCAAAGACGAAAGCAAGTTAAAATCAATAGAAGAAATAAACCAAAAACTGGTAATACTGGATGAGTTTCCCAGAATTGAACAACACATTCAATATTTGTTAAATTTTGAAAATGATACGCTGTCATCGGTAGCGAAATTGAGTAGTACATACAAAAAAACTCAAGAGTCACTAGAAGAAATTAACCAAAAATTGACAGTACTGGATTGGTTTTCTAGTCTAGAACCAGACAATAAATATTTACTGAATGTTACTAAGCCAAGACCGATATCAGAAGCAAAAATAAACCAAGAATTTGATATAACTACTAATGAAATTGAAAAAAGAAATTATTCCACTAGTTCAGTGTGTGCCGCAATGTCGAGCTGGGATCAAAATGAAACTGACTCGATACTACATGAAAATGGTGATCTGGATCAATATTTGTTTCGTAGAACAGGTACGTGTTAAGCCACGTATCGACTTAAGAGCGTGAGTGCAGTGAGTTATCTGTTCACAAGGCAATACTAGTCTACCCGTGTTGAGCATTTTTTAACATCCTTGGTCGAGGCATTTAATTTGAGCTACTGGTGACTGTCGCTCATCCGCGTACGCCCTTGCTGCTCGATACGAGGCTTTTATAATCAACTAGCCACCTGTCCTGGCTTTGCCCGGGTGTAAATAATATGTATAATATATACAGGGTTAATGGTAATCAATTAGCATCCTTTTAGGGGCTGTTTTTTTTTAGTTTTGACAAAAGTCGCAGAACAAAAGTTGTTAGTTTTGATGTACAGAATAAGCTCCAAAAAGGATGCTAATTGATTAACAATAACCCTGTACAGTATCAAGTATGATTTGTATGCGTCATACACGTTTTCATAGGGACTACCCTGAGGGATAATGACGTGCTCGATCGAGAAGAGAAAGAAAGAGATGTGATGATTTAATATGGCATGAGTTAGAAAGAGACATGAAAAATATCTCGATTGAGTGGATAGTTGCGTGTTTTTCTCTCAGTAGTGTCAAATTCCAATACATATTTGCCAGTTTTAACAGCTCTAAACCAGGGGCCTTATTTTGTAAGCGCTCTGACGTTCGGCTTCGCTTTTTCTCCTGCTCGCGCCAGTTACTCACGCCGCGAGAGCGAGCGGGAGGAAAGGCGAAGCCGAACGCCAGAGCGCTTACAAAATAAGGCCCCAGATTTTCCTTTCCGAATTGCCTCAAGCGACGACAGCGCTATCTATCTAGTTGTAATGCTCTGTGGTTAAAAAAGTAAGCTAAGTACAATAATATATTATTCAACGGCCTAGTCGCCAGTGCATCTGACTAACAAGCAAAAGATAGTGTTCAATTTCTATCCGGGCAACTATTCAGTGGATGTATTTAGTTAAATACATGTCAGTTGCCACCGGTAGTTCGGTTATAATTTTCTTGTGTTATATGTAAGTATTATATATGTACTGTCTATTAGAATCCTTATCTATTCAAAGTTTTTCATTCATTCATTCATACCTAAATTCACAAAAACGAAAGACACTGGATTTCGCGACACAGGCTAGCCTAGTGCGAAATCCAGGGTGCATAAAATTGCATTGTTATACCTACATTAAAATTTACCTGTTTTGTTAAAATTAAGTACTATTATAAGAATGTTTTGCACATGTGTTATTTGGAAATAAATATGTTTATGTTTAAATATCCGCTGCCCAATTCCGCTAATCAGAGACGATGGAGAACTGGAACGTATATGAAATTAATAGTAGACTACTTACCGCCCTAGGGCTTTTCTAGCTACATTATTAACCTAGAGCACTAATTAGTCACCTACAAGCCCCATTTGGAGGTAATAAGACCTACGAGTACTTACCGAATATGAGAGATGTAAATGAATATTACACGTCGCGAAATGTTAAAACATTACCTGTATGCGTTACTTATCACAGTGTAAAAACAGACAACGTTCCGCATGGTCAGTATTTGGATGGGTGACCACGGGTGGCATTTCCAACTGAGCGCTACCGCGGCTCGGATGACACGTAAAATTGTAGGTCCCGGTTGTTTTAACCGTTTAAGTTTAGTTCTTATCACTACACTACAATATATAGGCATATTATTGACTGTATTCGGTTTTGTGTACCAAATAAAAAACACTTCTATGGTATTCAGGCGGCCTAAAAGCTCTGACACCAGGGCTAGCCTCCCGGCTTATACGAACTTACTTCTAGTGAGTTTTGTTTCTGGTTAGCGGTATAACTGCCTTGCTAGCGTATATTATAGTTCGTAAATAAAAAACTTTTTTTTATTATTTTGGTATTATTTTAATGAATACTCACATAAGTTTCAATGAAGAATAAAGTGACTTCATTATTGATAGATATTAATCTGTCCCTTGATTCTCCCAATGTAAGCATAACGTCCGTTCGGACGGTAGGACGAGAACGCCCGTCCTGGCCCGTTTTGTTGTAGTATAATCATCACAGATCCTTTCAGCTCGAGCGGTGATGTGCAGGCGACGAATGCCGTGAATCCTATACCTACGAGTAATACTCGTAGTTGCATCAAACACTTACAGCCGAGCTTTAAGCTCTACATGTATCCGTGGAGAGCGACCAGTATGTCTGTGTTGACTTCAATTCTGCTCTCGGTTTGCAGGATGTAAATACGAATCTGTATTGACTAGTCAACCTTACACCATGAACTACGCAACGCGTGCGGACACGCAGTTCGAGTGGCACGGCGCGCTGCGAGCGACTGGGAAAGTCTATGTGGGGCTGCAATGGGACGGAGACAGAGGTATTCACTCCCGACACTACTTTTATTTCGTAAATAAGGTCTATCTATCTATCAGTCGTAGGAAATCCACTGCTGGGCATAGGCCCCCCTATGGATCTCCAATAACACTGGTTGGAAGTGACTCGTTGGGCTACTTGGAGTTTATTGATGAGGCCCATAGTAAGAGACCACGTTTCAGTGCCATAAATCATCACTGACAACACTGGTCGAACAATTTCGACTTGAGGCACTGAGGTATGTCGGACGATAAGGCATTAGGTACGCAATTTTCCGAACGCTGCTCAGCCAAATTAGATTCGGCAAAATGAAATGAAATAATTTATTGCTTAAAATTGTGTGCAGCTTGAATTTCACAATTTGTATTCAATACCAAGCACTTTAATACAGTTTTGTCTTTACAGACATGCAATATAGTATTATTAGTACTATAAAAGTTACTAACAGTAAACTTACTACAGTTATAAAATGAAATTAAACTAAATATCATGCAGGTTCCAATTTAAGCTAAAACACCATTTGTACAAAAGGAGGACAACGCTGAATAGCATTATCAGCCAGTCAACCTGTAGGTAGAAGACATTAGGAACTAGGCATGAATAAATAAACAGAGATAAATAACTAGAATCAACTCTAATCAAAACTAAAAAATAATATATACTAATTAATATAGTCATATAGTCATTTATTCATAACACCATTTGTTACAAGTCAATAAGTAAACATTACATTAGGGCACTATACAATATAGCACAAAAAAAAAAAAAACTTGACAATTACCAAATTAGTCACAAAATCTTAATACAATTCAGGTAATTTCATGAAGTCATTTACGTCATAAAGTAGTTGGTCATGTAGCCAACATTTCAATTTATTCCTAAACGACCCAGCGGAAGGTGCATCCTGAACTTCTACGGGTATTCGGTTGTATATAGCGGGTCCACCAAAATATACAGACCTCTCCGATTTCGCCAGCCTATGAGAAGGAGTCACCAGTTGGTTTTTTCTAGCATTGCTTCTTAAATTTAACCTAGAATAGGTACCTTTCCTCTCAAATAATTCTAAATGGTTGTGTGTGAAAAGGGCTACCTGATAGATTAGTTCGCACGGCAGTGGCAGTACGCGCAGTTCCCTAAAGCACACAAGACACGTCGTCCGAAACCCCGAAAATGGCTCGCACAGCCCGTTTTTGCATAGAGAAAGCTCTCTTGTACTCCGCTGCGCGGCCCCACAATTCTAATCCGTACGTAATATTACTATAGATTGTGGCAAAGTAACAAGAGCGCACAACGTCCCGCGTGGCCGTGCTCGCGAGCCGCCTGAGCGCGAAGCACGAGCGGTTTAGCTACTACTTACTACATTATATACAATATAACTATAAAGAAATAAGATATATAAAAAAACATAAAAATACATGTTTACAAAACAAACACGCCGCACCAGACCAGCAAGGTGGGGGAAGGTCCCCAGAACACTGGCCGCGTTACCTCGAATCGCAAGGCTCAGGCTTTGAGCGAAGTACGCGCCAGCTCTACGATTTCCAGAGGCGAGGACCAACCTTTTTGATAAAGCTTTACAAAAGCTTTTTGTGTCGGATGACCACGGGCCCAAAGTTTCCACAGCTAACGCAACAAATACGTAGTGTGCGTTAAGCTGTGAATAATTTTGATGTTTGTTCTGTGCCTTCTCAGCCGCGGTTCCAGCACAGCGAGCGGAATCACCAAGTTATGACGGTGCCAGGGTATCTACACACGTGGCGTCCCGCACTAAGGCTCACCTGAGACTCCACGGTATTAGTGTGGCTCCATCAGGACGCTTACCGTCATCCCTTGACATTCCGCTCGGTTCCAGAGTCGAAGGCACAGAAGCAGTGGAGAGTGCCCGTCTGACTAAATCATTTATTGCCCGATGGCGATAAAGTCGACCGGCACTCTTCAGACATGAAAGCCCGTGTTGTTCAAATTGGTCCACGCCTCGACCACACTGTCAATTATGAGGCTCGCACAGTTTGGCTCCTAGACGCAGACCCACCGCAATGCATAGGCAACTGAGATCTAATACTGTGCCTATATTGTCAGACGGAAAAACAAAGTGTTAAATAGCTAAAAATTGTTACTAAATGCAGTTCATATTAAATTCAATATTAGACAATAATATGTACAGTAAGTTGTTGAGTGCGTGTCAAGACACGCGTATGACAGGCTTCCGTAGATGGTGACGATGATTTTACCATGGAAATTAACGAGGTTTTCACACATTTCAATCAGTATATGTGTATAACGGGACTAAACTCACGTGTAGGGATAGTCGTTACAATGACTATAGTTTCGATCGTGTTCGGCGACCTTTCTCAAGTTGGCGAGTGCTAGCACGCGGAGCCGTCTCGCAATACACCTAGATATAGTCTATCTATACAAATAAATAAAATTGGAGTGTCTGTTTGTAACATTGAAATAACCGTTTTTTAGTACATGTATATGAATGTATATACGGTACATATACCAAAATTTTTTTTTTTACAATTTTTGTCTCTTTGTATCGATTTTGACGGGACTTTTATTGGCAGGTAGCTGATGCAATAAGGAGTAACTTAGGTTACGTTTATGTAAAATAACTCCTAAAAACATACGCGGATTCAGAGGGGTAGTCCACGCGGGCAGAGCCGCGGGCAAAAGTTAGCATAAAATATGATGATGACCTTTATGATGTCAAACCATAATTGGCTAAGAAGTATGTTTGTGAGGTCAATAATTACCTCTATGTGCAAGTTTAGAAATTTCGATTTTCCTGTATAACTTCAAAAATTTATAATTTCTATCTTTCTATGAACCCAGAAAGTTTGAAGATCTTATGTTGTATACTTTAGAATGTAAACGGGGGTACACTATTTTTTCATCTTTGACGTAAATATAAAATGGTTCACGTGACAAAAATGCTTGATCAATTTTAAAAGCCCTATTCAATGATACCCCACACAGGTTGAAAAAAAACTTTCGTCCCTGCTTTATATCATTGGGCTACCCGTTAAAACACTAAAGAAAATTGGTTTTAAATTGAGAACTGTTTATAAATGTGGTAGTTATAAGGCTTTGTAATATTAGGACTAACGGACAGACGGACGGACACCACGAAGTTGTAAAGGTTCCTCGTTTTACTACGGAACATTAAAAATCAATAGATAGGTACCCAAAAAATAATTTATTGAGTAGAATCTTTTCTCTAAAAGCTTGCCGGGCTAGTATGCGCGCCACGAATTATTTCGTTCGTAGTATCAGAACGAGACAGCGTTATGGCAAAGTATATATCTGTCACTTTTTCACACGTCGAAATGAGTTCTTTTCGTGGCTATTCGTGGTCGCATGCTTGACTAGCTGGGCTGGGCCACCTTGTGGGTTCGTCTACCTAAGACAAGATGACATATTAAGATAAGATCTATTATAATCTATTAGAAATCTATCGGATCGATGTAATAAGTTCTTGAATGAAGACCACTTACCGGCAAGCGCAGCGTAGGAAGTTTGACCACAAGATGAATGGGCGACTTATTAAAATTGTATGATCGCTTATCGTCTTATGAGAAATCTATATCTATCTAATCGATGGGGTCGTAAGTTTTCGAATGGTTCCACTTACCGGCAAGCGTTCCCGGGAGTTGTAGTCGGGCGTCTGCCAGGGATTTTTCGCACCCCCTTCTCCGCCGATACCGGGGCCGCTACAGCAGCCCCGGGATGGTGCTGGGGGCTGCGAGCCTGGTGTTTTATTTTTTTTTTTCATTTGAGGGAATTGGCCCATTATCATTGTGCCAGGCAGGCGTAATGGCGATCACAGAAGCGTAGCTTCGCGACAGGGATTCTGCTGCCCATCCCTGCCATGTGTCATTTTAGCTATGCTCTTATTTGAATTGTTATACCGCCATTTAGTCGGTTCGGTCGGAGTCGGTTTTTACGACACCTGGCCCTAGAAGAGGGTGCTATTCTACTCTGCCGGCACCCAACACACGGCTAATTCAAATACTTTATTTGGATTATTACACCATACCCTTAAAGTGACTTGAAAGAGGAATAAAAAATCATTAGCTGCTATTTCCGAAATACGATAAAAATCATCAAATTATTTTTTCAGCTATCCAGCAAGAACCTGATAACAAGTTTGGGTTGTACGTGCCCTGGTTGCCGCTTACTGCAGACCTGCTGTCTACTGGGCGCTACACTCCATTGTCCATCAGGACTCAGGCAGGTGAGGTCTGATACATGGCCCTCGCTGGAGCTGTCGTAGCGGCTTATTTGTGACCCCCAGCTGCTTTAATGCACGTCTACTGTAAATGTACGAGTATAGTCATATCGTTAATTTATGAATGCTTTCTTTCCATTTTTAGGATTTGTTATACTCATTTATCTGGATTCATAACTTATACAAATCGCGAATAGTTTCTACCCGTTGTTGCAAACTGACCGCCATCCTTTGAATAACAAGGCGTTACGACCGGGAGAATGCCCCTGAGGCATCTCTCGGTCGTAACGCCGTGGACTGTTAATGACTCTAGCATTCCGACTAATTGAATACCTACTTACGGTATTTTCGACTCGATTACGACATTTATGACATACAGATAACATTATTGTTGTTATTTAGGCTGCCTGATATTTACCCTGGGGTGCGGCACCAACACCACGTTGAAGATTCAATGCGAAGGGTTTACTGGGCTCGATGGAGCACACGTCATACACATATCGGTAGAGCCGGAGGAGGAGCCCGGAGTCGTGCTAGCATACAACTGCCCATCTCTTTGACAGGTAATACGATAAGAGTTTCAATGAGGCTATCCAAAGCTTTTGATTGTTTACGTCACGACATATTGGTATTAAAATTAAAGCATTATGGTTTTGATGGAAAAGAATTGAAAATGATCAAATCTTACCTTAATGGCAGAACGCAGACTGTTAATGTGAATAAAAAAAACTCGTCTGTAGGTACAGTTGATATAGGAGTTCCTCAAGGTTCAGTACTGGGGCCTCTCTTGTTTCTCATTTATATAAATGATCTCGCGTCCTGTCTACCCGAATGGGCAACTGTAAATCTTTTTGCCGATGATACGCATGTTGGAATAACTGACAAAAATAAAGATCAACTTGATATAAAAATATCAACAGCAATGTCTGCGCTTCGTGAGTGGTTCGAAACTAACGGCATAATTTTAAATGCAGATAAAAGCGTCATAATGACTTCATTATGACGCTAAAAGCAAATCAAGCTAAGAAGGGAAATAATAGCGACTTTAAAACGGAAAATATGTTCCTTGGGTATACTATAGACTACACCATAAGTCACAGAGAGCACATAAATAAAATATGTAAAAAAATATCCAGTGCAAATTATGCCCTTTTTAAATTAAAGCCGCTTTTAGATAAGAAATCTCTTTTGTCAGTATACTATGCGTATGTTCATTCAATATTAAGTTATGCTATAACTACGTGGGGCAATGGTGTAGACATTAAAATTCTGCTTAAATGTCAGAAACGATCCATAAGAATTATAAACGGAATTAAAAAAAGAATGTCAGCAAAAAAATATTTTTTAAAAAATAAGATTATGACTGTCATATCTCTATATATATATAAAAGTTTACTAGAGATTCATAGTGAAAAAGATAAAAAATATCCCAGATTAATGGAGACCCTTAGTAGAAACTTAAGAAATAAAGATAGACTAGTTCTGCCCAGAGTAAGACTTAGCAAAGTTCAAAAACAAGGTGTGTATAATAAATTATTTATGTATAATAAGTTGCCAGTGGCCATCAGGAAGATATCTTTTCCTGACTTTAAAATAAAAATTAAAACATTTTTTGTGAATAATGCATTTTACAAGCTAGATGACTTTATGACAATTAGACTAACTGAATCTTCGTTTGAATTTTAGTTTTTATTTTATTATGTGGACTGTTTAATTTAATTTATTCATATTGACATATTTCTGAATGTAAAAAAAAATATTTCTTTGTAAGTAATAATTTTATACCCAATTTATTTTTTTGACATTATATTATTTATGCTTTATTGAATTCGTTGATTATTAATAGAATTGTTATTTTAAGTTAAATATATTTAGAATATTAAGTTTGAAATTTATATGTGAAATTTTAAGAAATCGTCGCCTCAGTCTTTGTTTGGCCTAGCACCAAATTTTTCAGGAGACGTTATTTTTAGTTTAAAAATCAGATAATCAAGAAATCATATAACAATTTAGCGATTTAGGAACAAAATAGTAAGTATTTATGAAATGTCAAAGTTGCATTTTAATAAAACAAGTTCAAATGTGTTATTTATGGGTTGTTTGTGGAGATAAGCCAAATCTGTTCCGCAAAAATTTTGAGACAGGGATATTGGCACAAACACATGTTGATAGGGCTCGAACGTGAAGAGAGATTTTAGTTCTTGAGTGCTCAAGTGACCATCGTGACTTGCATACAGCGTGTTCAATATTTTATCAGTGAATTTAAATAACTTGATCTGTAGAAAATGAGGTAGGTAGGTATTTAAGTAATTTTACAAGTCGTGAAATAATGGGTGTAAATTTTTGTTGTTATATTTTATTTAATACATTATTAACTGACTGCAAAATATTCAACTGTCTTCTTTGTGATTTGTAAAATAGGTACTCTCATAATTATTTCAACAACGGAGATGATGATAATCATAAATTGTTTTTAGTAGTTTACTTCGCGTTCATTGATCCCAAACTGTAAATAAAATCATTTGAGGTACTTATTTAAACCTGTATAATTATGATAGTAAAATCATTACCTATTATAAAAGCCTGCACACAAAAAATATATAATCCATTTTATGGTGTAAAAACCAACTACAATAAAATCAGCCAAGTGTGAATTGGACTAACGTACGATGGGTTCCGTACCGTAGATAATATCATAATGTATATTACATACTTTAATAACTTATTTTTGAATTGAATAGGTTAACAATTAAATTATCATATACTGTGAATATCATGTTACGTCACCTTTATATGCCATGTATATGGGGATATGCTAGCTTTCATACAAAAATATTCAAACCCCTTTATTAAGATTGATTTAAACAACATGTAACTTTTTTTTTCATTTATACTAGTTTTATTAAATAATGTCAGAAATAATATAAAATTATGTTGTACATGTAACTTATCTATGTTGTATTTAGTAAATTATTTTTTTGTACTCATTACACAGGTAACATAAAATAAACAACAATTTTGTAAAATGAGTAGAGAGTAGGATACGTTACAAAATAAAAACAAAAGCTTTGTGCTGTAAAATTAATCGATTAAAGTAGTGTTACTAATCAATTTAAATATTTGCTAATTTTATTTAACTATTATATACGAACAAAAAAATAAAAAAACTCGTTTTGTTTTAAATAAAAAAAAATATTACTGCCGATATTACATCATCCTATATGTCGTGAGAATTTGATCAGATTATAGAAATATAGTAAAATAAAATTATCTGTATGCCTTACCTTTCTAAATTCAGTTTAACTTGATCACAACTGTGCTTTTTTATCGTCACAGACATTGTAATTAGATTTTTTTTAAATATAAATACACCAAGACAATAAAATTTACTACAGAAACACACACGCGCGGTAAGTTTTTACACAAAATGAACTTTATAAAAAAAGGTTGGGGTGGCGTCATGGAGTGCGACCTTCGCTGTGATTGGTAGATCGGAGGAGTTGTGGCGAACAAAGACTGAATTTGAGTTTTCAATACGGATGTTGGCGCCAGCTACGTATATTGGCTAAACAAAGACTCAGAATTGATTTCGATTTGGAGATAGAATATTTTAATTTTACAAATTGTGCAATTTCTATCAAAAAATTTAAAAAATTTATTACACCATTAGAAGTGTAATTTTTTTATCTCTATTATGATATCAAAAAGTCATTTTTGATAAAAGTGGTCGATAGCCCATTCAAAGACTGAGGCGACGAAATGTAACTTATGACTTACCTAATATAACGCAACATTGTTATAAGGTCAATAAAAAATCTGAATCTGAATCTGAGTTCAGAAAGTACAGGTCTTAATTTAAAACCAGTTTTTTAAAATAGTGTTTCAAAAAAATAAAAAACTGCCCCGCCCCCTGTCTGGGATAGTTGTAGCACAACACAACAACAAGTTGTGGGCCTTTTCCACAATTGAGCCCTCCATGGGCCCGTTTTATGTGGGTAACCCGGCTGCAGCTAGTTCAGCCACCCGGTGTCCTCCAAGAAGTCCGGCAGCTTGCCAACGCCGGCGCAGGCCTCCCGGAGTGTCCTCGGTGCCACGAGAAATTTCTTGTGTTGTTCCGCCACACTGCTGCATTCAAGCAGCATATGCGGGTTGTTTCTTCTATCTCCATGCAATCTCTGCACAAAAGGCTGTCTATAACACCAATTTTAAACAGGTGCTTGTTTAGAGAGCAATGTCCCGTGAATACTCTGGCTATGAGTCGGAGTTTGTCTCGTTTAAGGATCAGCAGGCGTCGGGAGTATCTCTGATTAAATTCCGGAAAGCTTCCTTAGACTGCTTGCAACCTAGTACTGGACCAGTATTCCTTGTGTTGTCTAGCTATGTGTTGGCGTATCCAGGATCTGACTTGGCTGAAGGGCAAAATTATCATCGGTCTGTCTGTCTGTTGGTAAAGGGCCTGGACTCCAAAGAGTGCCTAACTGCACCTCTCCTGGCTAGCTCGTCCGCCGCGTCATTCCTTCTGGACCCTCTGTGTCCTTTGATCTATTGGATAGTGACTTTATTTTTATCATGACACTGTAAGGTTAGCCCTGAGAAGTGTGCATATCGTTGTAGTGCCTTGTAATTTTCAACCTTTCTGTTGAGTACTGCAGTTGCAACCTTGATGATACCTACTCATTCCGCTTGGAAGATTGAGTTGTTTTCACCCAGGGCATGTGATGTGTATATTCCGGTAATTATGATAATGTACCTGACCCTGTACCTGTCTTAATTTTCTAGCCATCCGTGTAAATCCTCTATTCTTGTATACCTGAGCTGTCACTTTGATCTTCATGCAGCTGTATTGAGTAGCTCTTTGTGAAAATATGTTTTTAGGCACCCTGTCATAGACCGAGAGAATTGTGTGTTGCTGTTTTGTTATGTACCTAAAGGTTTAGTGGTAGTAATCTGTAAGCAGCTGCTGCTGCCTCTTGTTGTATAAAGAGATGCAGCAGCATCTGCCCCATGAGGGTTTCTAATGCCGCAGTGGGTGCAGATCTCATGCAGCCCGTTGTAGCCATGCAGGCTGTTATTTGTAGTATCTCTAGTTTGTTTTTAACAGTCACTAGTTTGGTTCTGGGCCACCATTGCCCCATAACATAATGATGATTTGACCACGGTATTATAAAGCCCTTAGGTTATTTTGGGTTTCAAGCCCTAAAATGTACCCATCATTTTGCTGCACTGCCAAAATGAGACCGTTGCTTTTTTATTTTGTTGTCAACATGTTGTGTCCAATTCTATTTTTTGTCTAATGTGATGCCCAGATATTTTACATCTTCAGAAAGTTTCAGTTGTTTACCATAAAAGGACGGTAAAGTATGTGGTCCGAGGTTTCTTTTATTTGTAAACATTACTAGTTCTATTTCCTCTGGGTTGGCAGATAAACCGTATTCCCTGCACCACTTTTCAGCTATTTTCAGTGCATGGTTCATAAGGTTACACAGGCTAAACTTGCAAAATATCCCGATATCAGGATTGCCAAGTCATCTGCGTAGCCCACTGTGAGGAATCGCTGCGCATTAAGTATAGTGATTAGTGTGTTTACTATCATGTTCCATATAACTGGTGATATGACCGCTCCTTGTAGGCAGCCCTTCACTACTAATCCTCTAGTTGTGCTTTTGGGGTCTGTTCTTACTGCCCTTGGGCTTAACATGTTTATTATCCACTCGGCTAGCGTTAGATGTACCCCGTCTACCCCGTACTTATGCTGTCAAAGTTTGTTTTATCAAAATTTCCTTCAATGTCTATGAATGCTCCTAGACAAAGCGATTTACTGTTGATATCATGTTCGATGGTTTGTACTACCTTGTGGAGGGCTGACTCTGTTGACTTGCCTGAGCTGTAGGCGTGTTGTTGAGGGTATGGTGGGATTTTATTAAGTACCTCGTTACCTGCCGATCACAGAGTCTTTCTAAAGTCTTCAGCATGAAGGAAGTTAGACTAAATGGTCTGTAGGCCTTCGGGTCTGTGTAGTCGCTTTTGGCCGGTTTGGGGACAAAGAGGACTCTGACTTCTCTCCAGCCTAGAGGTATGTATCTGTATGCTATGCAGGCTCTAAGGAGGATAGTCATTTTCCCGTTTAATATTTCCTCCCCCCATTGTAGGCGTCCGGGGAAGATTCCATCCAGGCCTGGTGTTTTGTATAGTTCAAAGGACTTTATTGCCCATGTATTTTTTTCATTTGTAATCACTTGATCAGCGGCAAACCAATCTGTCTGATGCCAAAGTTGTCTCACTATCCTACCATTCGGTATGTTTTCTCAATTGGTATCCTGGGAAGTGAGTTTGTAGTAGCAAGTTGTGTGGGGAACCGTTGAATCTTTTAAAATAAATGTTAAATTTGATCAAGCATATTATGATTTTTTGTCACGTGTGCCATTTAGGAGATATACCTAGCTATGGACAGGGCTATGCTCGGAGCCTCTCTGCGGGATCGAATCAGGAATGAGGAGATCCGTAGAAGAACCAAAGTTACCGACATAGCCCAACGGATTAGCAAGTTGAAATGGCAATGGGCAGGGCACATAGCGCGGAGGACTGATGACCGGTGGAGTCGAAAAGTTCTCGAGTGGAGACCACGTACCGGCAAGCGCAGCGTAGGACGTCCACCCACAAGGTGGACGGATGACCTCATTAAGACCGCAGGATGGCGCTGGATGCAAGCCGCTTCCAACCGGTCTTATTGGAGATCCATAGGGGAGGCCTATGTCCAGCAGTGGACGTCCTTTGGCTGATGGAAGTATTAATAGATGTTCACCACTTACCCAATTGTAGATTAATGCACTGAATTTAGTGATTTGGTGTTAGCGAGTACAAAAAGTGATTTATAAATGAACTTATAATGGCACAATAATGTCGTGCATAAAAAATTTTGAAACTGCGTAGATCGCGACTGTGCGAATATAGTGTCGTACTTGAAGGTCGCCGGCAGAATGACGTTCTAGCCCCGGTCACCCTGCGCCTGGGCTGTGCAAGTAAAAGGTGCATAATGCAGGGCCGGCTGCAGAGATGTGTGGAGACAGGGGTAAGAACTAAGGATGGGGCATATTGAGCGCGTTGAACCCGTCACATATGTGGTCATTTATAAAATGTAACGATACATCGTTACAACATTAGATATAATATGCCAATTAAAATTTATACTCTATAAATCACTCAATTTGTATATGGATTCAAAGGTGGCAATCTGCTAAACTTATAGGGAAAATTTATTGATACAGTTTTTGGTTAGGCCTACGTTCTGCAGTGGACTATTAAAAGGCTGGTACAGTACAGTACAGTACAGATGAACGATAAATGATGAATTTGATGAAAATATTTGTTAATATTTCATGGAAGTCAAGATTGCAGCCACTGATAGTAGGTAGGTATTAATTATTATATGATAATTAAAATCTTTACTCTAGGTTATATATACTATTTGTATAATTATAAACGTTTTTAAGATTTGATTAAGAAAGTAATTAGGTACATTAAAGAAATATTTGAAATATGAAAACACTACTGTAAATATATCCGGGTAGGTCTTGCTATCAGTGTCGCCGGAGCCCGCGCGTGGCCTCACTCAAACGTCAGCTTCTCTTCTTCTCTTCTCCTCTTCTCTCCTACTGACCTGAAACAGCAAATGAGTTATCAAAACGCTGTTCACGTGGTTGTCATGTCTTTTCGACTATTTTTGACCGACGAACCACCGGTACAATTCGACGCGTATGTTTTTTTTTATGTATGGTTATTTTATTCATAAAAAACTTTTTATTACTTAACGCTTATAACTTGAAACGTATAACTTTTTTCATAGTAGTCCAATTTCAATATTTTTTTATTGGGAAGAATATACTTTATTAAATTTTATTTAACCATTTAAATTTTATCGCAATCGGCTGACCCATTTTTGATAAATCAACAATAATGTGAAAAATGCTACACCGATCCGTGCGAATTATTCGCTAATTCTATACACAGGTGAAGTCGGTCATGCTAATTTTTGCAAAAAAATAATCTTGTTGACATTTTTTGTTGCACTCTGCAAATTTCACAGCAATGGCGCAAAAGATATGTGAAAACTGGTAAAAACGATAATATCAACTAAACAGTACGTAAAGGCAGCATCAACTTGGTTTGAACTGTACTATTTCTGTAGCCTACGATTTATAAATAAAATAAGAAGTATTTTACTTTTGCGAGCGTTGTTTCGAATAGGTAATGTTGTTTTTATTAATTTAACATGAATTCAGTGCATGGGAAGCCCAGTGGCTAGACAGATAGATAAGCTCTTTATTGCACACCAAGAAATAAACAAAAAGAAGAAACAAAGATACATAAACAGTGTAACAATGGGCGGCCTTATTGCTGATAGCGATCTCTGCCAGGCAAGTGCCACAAGACGTGCGTAAACAATCATGTTACTTAAAAAATGCATGTAAATAACTAAGGTATGTTGAAATAAAGAAAATATTTATTTCCAAATAACTTTTACAAACTTTTTAAATTATAGTGATCCCTGAACTAGGCGTGGTCTGTGTTTCAGGGTTCTGAGCACGAGTTGCTTACAAAATGTACGTTAACATGGGGTAAGTACGGAAAGCGTTCGGAGCGTTAAGCGGTGACATCTATAGCAAATTTTAAACAACTTTTACTGTGGGGTCAACTCTGATACCAGTAGACAAACACATTGTATAATTTATTATAATTACATCTTAGTTATTTTGGTCAATTTTAGCGTTCTGTTTCTAAGAAACTAAGAAAAACAACCACTTTAAGTTATTGAAAAATTGAAAACAAATATTAAAATTGACGGTAGACTTTCTGATTTTGTTTTATTTCTTCATAATAAGTGAAAATTCCAAAGCAAGTTTTTCGAGTAATGGGTGGTTTTTTAGCCCATTTTTTAAATACAAAGCGAAGCAAATGAAACTTAAACACTTTTGACATTATTTTCTCTGTATTGTTTATTTATTATTATGTTTATTTTGACAATTTTTTTTTTTTTATTTAAATTAATGGCCCACAGACTCCAGGGTCTGTGCCTTTTGTTAAGTAAGTTACAATTGAAAGAATGCGACTGTACAATAGAGAGGGGTTAGTTTAAATCTTAGTCTAAGTTAGTGGTTTCATTGCATTGCGTGAATGCCACGAGCAAACCGGCGACCCGCATGCAGCACCCGATCACGAGTATGACGCATGTATCAGCCATCACTCTCCTCGACCATATTTAAGGGAAGAGAACGACCCGACACACGACGCCGCCGCAAGAAGGAGCCTTCGATGCCGAGCATGAATGCTCAAGGCATGCACGCAATGCTAGTTTCTATTTAATGCACACTTATTCTGATTTACTTTGTGAAAGCGATCACCAGCAGAGTCCAAGGCTACATTTCCATGTGTTACTCGGTGGTATCTACTCTGCCTGTGATCGCTCCCATGTCCTTCTATTACAACTCTTTTGCCTCCTCCCGGCCCAGAGCCTCCATCACCGCCGCGTTCCGGTCTCTGATGGCCGTCTGCAGGTTACAGTCCTTGATAGCCCTCAAAGATGCAGACGATGCACGCCGCACGAATCGACTGATGGCATCACCTTCAATGTCGTCAGCGTAGTAGATGAAAGTTCCAGTGTGCCGAGACAATGCAACGACAGCGTGTGAGACGCTTTCGTGTAGCTTTATTCTAGGCTTAGTTTTAATGGCGATTACCGACTCGTACGTCAGTCCCTGAGCTTCGTGGATGGTAAGGGTGCGCGATCCTGAGCCACCTCCATAACCCTGGCTTATTAGGGTCTCCTTTTCTTCCTGCGTATGCACTAAGAAAAGGGTGTTGGGGAGGGTTTTGGATATTTGAGCCCCCTTGAACCTTTTCTGCTCAAGAGACCTAATACGGGGAACTGAGGAATATATACCTGAGTATATTTCCCTCAACGCATACGCGACATCCATTGGGTTTCTATGTGTGCAGAGCAACTCCTGGGTGATGTTTGCAACCAGGGTAGGGCGATGGTACCTCATCTCGAAGAGATTTTCTCTGTCGATATAAGGCAGCTGATTGACGTCCCCAATGAGGACAAGTTCGCTAGCACCAGACAGTCGTGCAGCCATTATTATAGCTCCGAAATGGTTCATTAGAGCTTCATCCACCAGAAGGCGGCTGAAGCTCTCTTTTCCAAAACCATTTACGAGGGATGAAGCCATGGTTCGCACTCTTGATTTTACTAGATCTCCTATTCGGTGCGATAGCTTCTCTCTCAGGTCTTTTGCTGCTTCTGTTGTTGTTGTGATGATAGCGTCCCTGTCCACATCAAAGTGTCTAATCACCCATGTTGTCTTGCCACATCCTGGTACCCCGTTGACCCATTGTATCTTTGGTACAGCCCAGTTTTGCCAGCTTGTCTCGACGTCCGAGCTCCGTTCGATGGTTTTAGCCATCTCGAGGATTCTATCATCTAGCATTATCTTCGTGCACTTGGCGGTGACTACAACTGGGTCGTTTGATGGTATCGCGTATTTCGGTCTTCCTATTCGCTCCGTCTCTTCCTCATCCAACTCCACAAAACCACTTTCTGCGCTGTAAGCTGCCATATGTTGTCCTTTCATGTTCCCTCTGATGACTTGAGAAGTGACGTTATTGTATATGGCTGCTTCTGCCTCCTCGAGTCTTGATTTTAGTAGACTCTCACTTACTGGACCACCCAGCCTAAAGAACTCCAGAATGTTGTCGCAGTTCTAAAGATTGACATTTTTTGTCGCTCTCAATAAGGCTAGGTATTCGATCAGGGCATTTCTCGCGTGGTCTCGTGGCGCTGAGGCCAAGATATAACGGGGCGAATCGACCTGTCCCATGTCGGCTCTCGTGCGGGTTGCCTGAGGTGGTGAAGCCTTCCTCGAGGTCGCCGTTGTCTGTGGAGGTGGTGTTTTAGGCATGAATCGGAACAAGCTCTGCATTGCAACACTGAGGAGACCCGACATGGTACCATCATTACCACTTGGGCGGGGAACGGGTCTCTCAGAAGCTGCTATTAGTTCTGCTCTTTCAGAACCAGATTGGATGGCTGAATTTGGAATGGGGTAGCCCCAGCTATCTGTTGCATTATCAAGATCGTTACTTGGAGACTTCAAAAAACTCAGATTTTCTCCTCTGTCCTCATAAACGATAACCTCATGGTGTTTCGAGGCTTTAATGCAACCCAGCCGGTCTGTGGCTTCCGCCTTCGACCGTTCAACCACCATAGCGTCCACGCTTATCACCCGGGGAGTGCTGTCCACTATCCTGATAAGATGATCAAGCAATGCGCTAGCCTGTGCAAAAGGTGACTGGGCAGCCCACTCGACTAGTGCAATCGTTTTGTTTTTCGATCTCACCAGTCGGAATCGGTGGCCGCCTGCGTCGCACACTGGCATAGCGTCATAGGATTTCCGCTTCATTGTTACTTTGGCGGTGCTCCCGTTAAGTAGACATGCTAGACCAGGTGACAAGCGGACGCGTTTCTGGTTCCTAACTTGGCGAAAGCTTATTCCGTATCTTTCTTTGTTATTGTCCATAAAGAGAGCCACACCTCGAATACAAATCCCCGGAACTCCCTCTTCCGCGTTCTGCAGAATTTGATCGATGGCTACGCTTTTTGAGGGTAGTAATTCTATGGCGAGGATTGAACTCTGTGTAGCTTCTGTGGACTGTGTGTGTGTTAAGTGTGTTGGAATGGGATCAAGTGTTGAGTGGATGGCAGTATGTTAATGTTAGGTAGAGTGTGTTGAAGTGTTAGGGTAGTGCGGGATGGTAGGGTAGTGGAGGATGTTGAGGTGGGAATGTGCTGTTAGTTGGAGTGGAGAGTGGAATTTCTTTTGGCCGCAATTCTGAACGACCTCTCCATGAAGGACAGAAGAAATTGTCTGGTTTTTGGATCTGCTAAGATGTTATGGAGATCTGAGACCACTAAATTTCTGTCTATCATTATTTCTAGGTCGTGTCGTGCGGCCGAGAATCTAGGGCAATCAATGAGTATGTGCCAGACCGTCTCGGAGATATCGGGGTCGCACTCGCATCCAGGGCTGTTCTTGATCTTGAACCTGTACAGATATTCAGCTATTCCTCCATGTCCCGTCACAGCTTGAACCTAAAAAGGAGTCAGTTTCGTGACGCGTGTCACCCGATAAGCATTTGCGATATCCGGGAAGAACGTCTGAGTGACTTTGCCTGTATCTGACGTTTCGTATCGGTCCTGCCACTTTTTAACTGACTCCTCGCGAATTCTGCCCTTGACGTAGGACAGGGGGATCCCCTCATAGTCCCGCGAAGCTTCAGTGAGTGCCGCTGATTTTGCGAGCTCATCAGCTCTCTCATTGCCAGCGGTGCCCACGTGCGCTTTCAGCCAGAAAAGACGAAGAGATCTCCCTTCTGCAGAGATCGTTCGAATGTTCTCCTTTATCCTCTTTGCCAAAGGATGACTCGTTTTGGGGTTCCTAAGCAGTTCGAGTGATGATCGTGAATCACTTAAAATGTTGACTTTAGAGTTTCCGCTTGTTGCCACCATTTGAGTCACTCGGTAAAGAGCATAAAGTTCCGACTGGAAGACTGTGCATTCGGGGTGTAGCTTGAATTTTGAGTACTTCACTTGCCTGCCGTTTTCCCACCAGGTTAGAGCTGCACCAACTTGACCCTTGATTTTGCTACCATCTGTGTAGATTTGGGGTCCATCGGGTAGGCTTGAGGGGTTTTCTAGAAGCTCGAAGTCCACAGATATCTGGGTGGACGGGTGTGGCTGGTCCAGGTAACTGACATTGCGTTCGAGCTCCACTTCCGGTGGGAGATATTCTTGGGAGAAGTTTTTCTTCGCTCTGTACAGGCTTGCCGCTTCCTGGATTCGTAGGTCGATGGGGAGTAGACCTGAGAGGGCGAGTGCTGACTTGAGAGAAACAGTACGATATGACTTACAGATTTTCTGGGCAAACTGACAATTTTGTAAGACTCACATTTTGTATGTGTGCGGTGCCAAATGACTAAAATGAAGTCATAAACGATTGCTATTACGATTGCTATTGCTTTAGGCGGTAGGGGGGCTGGAGTTGCAATTGAAAATCTCACATCATTAAACATCGAGATACCTGTAAAGCTGACGGGGCAGTCGTACAGGAACTTAGCTCCTTGGGCCGAGTTCACTATCAGGCGCCTTAGTAATAGTCCTCCCTTGTTCATGGGGAAGTCCCTCGTAAATAACGGCTCGGGTTCGCACTCCAGCCCTGCTGTCAGCTTTCCTGGAAACAATCATGGCCAAATCTACAACCGACTATTTTTTGTGGACTTATAAGGAGCCATGGAGGTCATGATAGATCGGCAAAGTCAACTAGGGTCATAGGTCCAACAGTTCATTTTTTATTTTTCCAATACGACTTATTTTTCCCTAAAATTACGTTTTGAAAAGTAGCTTATTCTAAAAGGACGTCACTGCAACACTTAGGAATTATAAACAATTTTTCCGGAGCAGTCACAGTAAACAAGTCGCTCATTACAACATTCAAACGTCGGTATGTAATCACACCAGTGTTTGTTGTTGAATATCTTAAACTAAGATAAGTTTTAGGGTTCCGTGCCTCAAACGGAAAAAACGCACCCCTTATAGGATCACTTTGTTGTCCGTCTGTCCGTCTGTGTATATGTCAAGACTCTATATCTCGAGAACGTAAAGATATCGAGTTGAAATTTAAACTGTATACGTATATGTATGGTCTCTTGCAGTTGTGTAAAAGAAAAACTTCACAGTTATGGTCAAAAAAGTCACAGCCGTTTATGTCGTAAATAACCGCATATTTCGATACTCACAAAAATCAAAACCTACAGGGTACTTCCCGTTGACATAGAACTATGAAATTTCTTGCTAAAATGACTGTGAAAAAAATTCTCCTCTCGAATGATATAAGCCTTGGGATATTTGTATTTTTGCTCAAATTAATAGGAAACTTTGGATGAACTGAGTCATCTTTTATGAAAATAGCGGCCTAATCTATTCGTTAGTTCAAATAATGATTATTTATTTAAATCTATTCAATTTTTATGATTTGCCACGGAGAAAATTATGCACATGTAGCCGTGTTAGGTAATAATTATAGGTATTTTAAAACAAATTAAAAAAAATTGGTTGCCTGTAAAGTCGGTATACGGGCGAAAGTTTTACGTGACAACGACTTTGAGTGGTAAAATAATTTTAATGTGAATATTCATTCGTATAGTAGGAAGAAGGATGAAAATGTCTGTCTCTCTCGCTCTTAGGCGGGCTAACCATGCCCGAGTGGAAGGGACGCGTGCCTCTCACTCGCTCTCATTGTGAGCGCATAACGTGAGCGGAGCGTAACGCAGTTTCTTGAAGTGTCACCCGGCAAACCAATTTATAAGACGTTGTCACGTCAAAAATATACTGCTATGGGTGCGCACGTACTATATCTACTGTTTATCATCGAATCTATAACTTCTTCAGACAATAGACAGTTATTTATTAAGACAAAAATGAAATGAAACGAAACCACAAAGCAAACAAAACAAAATAAACAGTAATCTTAAATATTTTACAATGTCAACTTATTAAGTACTTAATTTTATTTTTGTCACAACCCGGTCCCATCCCAGCATATGCTGGTTGTGGACCAACCAGCGCTGGTCTTCCGGAGGGACCGGACGTCTCATGCGAATAATCTGAGATATGATTTATTTAAGCTAAGCCAAATCTGAGTTCGTGCTGTCAACCATAGTTGCACCTCAAGATAAGTTAGATAAATAAATTAAATTATAAAGATAATTTTCATACACATATTTATTTATTATCTTAAATCTAAGTTTTTTTACAATATTTATATAAAAGAACAAAATACTATAAAAAAACCTAAACCTAGAGTGCCGCCGGCAGCGGGGCGGGGCTCAAGCTACCGGTGGTTGGGCCTACAGAGAGAGGAACCTTCTGACAATGCGCGCCGTGTCCAGAACGACCGCCTTCTGTATCTGACCCTTGACCCAACCGTCTAGCGAGAGCTTCTTAAGATGGTGGTCGAGACTCTTCGCTATTAAGCCGTTTACCGAAACGACTATCGGGACAATGATCGTTGAGTCCACATCCCACATGGCAATAACCTCGTGAGCCAAGTCAAGGTACTTGCTGAGCTTGTCCTTCTCGGCCTTCACGAGGTTCTCGTCATGTGGGATGGTGACGTCGACGAGCACTGCCCGGCGCTGGGACCGGTCGACCACCACGATATCAGGCCTATTGGCGACAATAGTCCTGTCCGTGATGATAGAGCGGTCCCAGTAGAGCAACGCACGACCATTTTCGAGAACTGGCGCCGGTGCGTACTTATAGTACGGCACCTCAGACTCGACAAGGCCGTATCGAAGAGCAAGTTGCTGATGGATAATCCTGGCTACTTGGTTATGCCTGTGCAAGTACTCGCCGTTAGCAAGATGAGAACAACCGGAAGTAATATGCCTGAGTGACTCTACGGGACGGTGGCATGCCCGACAAATATCGACCGTACCGTCCTTCAGGATATACTTCCGGTAGTTGTTCGTCAAGACAACGAATTATTAATTTAATTAATCTAATTATTAATTTAACAACTAATTACTAATTATTATTTTTTATTATTATTAACTGTTGAAAAAAGTCCAATAAGTTGATTAATACGCCAATTAAATCCACTTGAAGCCGAAGAATAATGGTTTGCTTACCGTTGCTTATTCTGATGTAGATTGGCACGTAGCGGTCCTCAGCCAGCACCCCCGGCGTGGGCTTCTGCAGATTCTGGTGCCCGTCGTACAAACTCGACATCGTGTTCATGCTTTATCCAACATCTGTAAACACCAAGTTATTGCATTTTGATACGATTGGCCTAAGAGCCGCTGAAGATCGACCTTCACCCATATGATAACCATAATAGACGTATTTTCTATGTTTTATTATTTATTTATAAACACGCCTATGGTTGCTTGCATATCGAAAAGTGTTCATGGCTATTTTTTATTGTATTTAAAATATGTCATGAGTAATTTTTTGAAGGAAAGCCTGTATGATTAATTTTGTAATTAAATTATCTTTCGTATGATGCCAATAGATGAAGAAACATTTATTTACATTAAACATGAGTAGGTATAAACACACGTTTGATGATCGAGTTACAATATGATCGTCATGTGTTATTCCTATTGTTATAAACAAAATTTAGATGTCAAAATATATCAAACTAGCTGCCCGTCCCGGCTTTGCCCGGGTATGATTGGCTATACATATACTTACCACGTAATGTAGGTATGCGCCACACACATGCTAGACATACCGGATGAACCATTATGATGAGTTAAAACCTACCCAAATCGCGAGAGTTTCCGTAGTCTTAAACTGTTCGAAGTTTATGAAAAAGAAATAATAGGTATTGGCATATCTAATTAAAAGTGAGTTCGTATGTGTCGGGTGGCTGTACATAATATATAGCCCTGCTTTCAGAAAATGACAATGATGAGAATGAAAGCGACGTTAAAATATAAAATTAGAGACCCACAGTCTATACATTCTACCCATGTAAGTTAGTTTCTTGATCTTGTCTTCACTCGAGAACTTTGAAAAACATTGGACATTAGTTCTACTTCTACGAATTGTGTGCCCTACCTAAGGCCTCTTCAACTTGCTAACCCAAAGAGCTGTGATGGAAGGAATCGAAGCGCTGGCATCCAACGTGTTCCGGACGTCACGACCAGATCTTAGATTCACGTGAAGACCTTCGCTACACTTGCCAATACATTGTCTACATTCGAGAACTTTAAGGTCGACAATTCGTTTCACATACTATGTGTAGGGGCGTAGCTACCGCAGTATCAGCCGTGTCAATAATACGGGGCTCCCGGGCTACAGGGGCCTTAACGTGTGTAAGCAAAACCTAGTAAAATGTTATCCACAATGTCACTTAATCTCGTGCTTCCCGAAAAAAAGTCATCTCTTTTTTTCCCGGGTTAAGCATTCTTCCAAAAGTTGTCCTAAGAGGCAGAAATTTTATAACAACTGAAATCGTCTTCAGCTAGACTTACTTAGCTGATATAGGTAATTATATTTTATTCATTATCAATTATCAATTTCCCGAAAAAAAAGGCAAGAAAAGTGTATATTTCATTTGAATTGTTTGGCTAGCTCAATTTCTAGGAGGAAGTGACAACTTATAAATAACCGACTTACCACAAAAGTTTTACGCAGGCTTTAGACAATGTTTAACAGTACAAATGGTACAGCTAAACAGTGTTTAAAGCGTGTTTAAATCTTTTGCGGTAAGGCGGTATATATTTATTTCAATTTAATGCAAGCATTTATGTTTTGTGAGAAATTAGTGATTTGGGCTCCCCAACTATGTTTGATTCAGGGCTCCTCCAAGGCACGCTACGCCACTGCGTACCTATTTACTACCAATAAAACATAAATCGACACACTAATGGCGGAGATATATAACTGTGGTGGTCTAGTGGTAGTAACGCCTGTCCTACAATCGTGAGGTGGTGGGTTCAAATCCCGATCCCGTATCAATGAGTTTCTTTGGAACTTATGTACGGAATTTCAAACCATTGGCTTTTCGGCGAAGGAAAATATTGTGTGGCAATCTGCACCAACCCACACTGGGCCCTGGCACTGGTGGTGGATATGGCCCAAGCACCCTTCTCAATTCTCAATGACCTGTTTCCTCGAATCTCGACGTTATGTCAACTAATAAGTGCCTGTAACCGAGCACTTTGGCATCGCGCGGCGTTGAATCGCCTTACGACTAACTAAAAAAGCCTGCCCACTACGTAGATTAGGGCAGGATTTTGGCTCGGACACTTTTTTTCACGATTGTGACTTGTGACTCTATAGATATTTGCTCGAAGTGAATTTTGTATTATGTACATTGAACAAAGTACATGAATTGCCAAGCGGGGTGAGCGGCGAAACGGAACTTTTATAATACTTACATTTTTGAACACATGATATCTTTGTAATAAAATGTCTGAATTAAATAATTTAAAAAGTTGCATAAAGCTATTGAAACAGTCATGAATATGAAATAATTTATTTTGATAAGGATTAATACCAAGATACAAATTAAGATCCTTTTCCTGCGACGGTATTTCAATTAATTTTTAAGAATAAAAGAACAGTTATTACTGCTTAACTATAATAGTTAGATATATGCTGTCGCGACATTTTTTGTAAATTATGGTGTGTTCTATAAAGTCGTAGTACATTATTTTATTCCATCATCAATAGTTTTCGCAGCGCACGCGATGTAAAGAATATTTTAGGCATTTTTTTACACCTTGGGTAACATTATTATAGTTTTAATAGGGATCCTTATTTTTTTCTTGCAATTAAAATAGCCTATGTTACTCAGTGATAATGTAGCTTTCTAATGAAAAAAGAATTATTAAAATCGGTCCAGTACTTTTTGAGTTTATTCGTTACATACAAAAATACAAAAATACAAATCTTTCCTCTTTATAATATTATTATTATTATACACATATTCATTTATTATCTTAAATCTAAGTTTTTTTACAATATTTATATAAAAGAAACAAAATACTATAAAAAAACCTAAACCTAGAGTGCCGCCGGCAGCGGGGCGAGGCCCAAGCTACCGGTGGTTGGGCCTACAGAGAGAGGAACCTTCTGACAATGCGCGCTGTGTCCAGAACGACCGCCTTCTGTATCTGACCCTTGACCCAACCGTCTAGCGAGAGCCTCTTAAGGTGGTGGTCGAGACTCTTCGCTATTAAGCCGTTTACCGAAACGACTATCGGGACAATGATCGTCGAGTCCACATCCCACATGGCAGTAACCTCGTGAGCCAAGTCAAGGTACTTGCTGAGCTTGTCCTTCTCGGCCTTCACGAGGTTCTCGTCATGTGGAATGGTGACGTCGACGAGCACTGCCCGGCGTTGGGACCGGTCGATCACCACGATATCAGGCCTATTGGCGACAATAGTCCTGTCCGTGATGATAGAGCGGTCCCAATAGAGCAACGCACGACCATTTTCGAGAACTGGCGCCGGTGCGTACTTATAGTACGGCACCTCAGACTCGACAAGGCCGTATCGAAGAGCAAGTTGCTGATGGATAATCCTGGCTACTTGGTTATGCCTGTGCAAGTACTCGCCGTTGGCAAGATGAGAACAACCGGAAGTAATGTGCCTGAGTGACTCTCCGGGACGGTGGCATGCCCGACAAATGTCGACCGTACCGTCCTTCAGGATATACTTCCGGTAGTTGTTCGTCAAGACAACTTCGTCCGCAATTGCACAGGCAAAACCTTCGGTTTCCCCAAAGAGGTCACCGAAGCGTAACCAGGCCACCGAAGCGAGCAGGTCCACATCGGGTCCTGTTAGGGCCCGATAGAACCGCCCGTGCAGCTCCTTGCTCCTCCATACCGCCTTGCGATCATCGATGCTGAGCACCGATGGCTTGCGCCAGTTCTCGTTCGCCAAGGAGAGCGGGGTGAGGCCTCTGTCAACTGCCACCACATCGCAATGCATCCCATGCTCCCTGTTTCGGAAATAATCCCGGAGACTGTACACTTCGCGGTTGTGGAGGTCCTTGGCGTTTAAAAAGCCTCGGCCACCACACTTCCGCGGAATGTACAGTCTCATGACAGATGAGCGCGGGTGTAGCATGCGATGCAAAGTGAGCAGTCGACGGACCCTCCTATCCAGGGCGTCCAGCTCAGTCTGAGTCCACCTCAGCATGCCAAAGGAGTACATCAGCAGCGGCATCACCCAACCATTGAAGGCGCGCACCTTGTTGCCGCCGGACAAAAGACTATTAAGTACTTTTGTCAGGCGACAAAAAAAGCGCTCCTTCACCGATTTCTTGATGTCCACTGCCGATATACCCAACGACTCTGACATACCGAGGTACTTGTAGGTCTCGGCTTCGGAGAGAGACCTGATAGTCATCGTCTCAGAAAGTTGTAGATTCGGAGAATCCACAACTTTCCCTCGCTGTACATGCATGACCGCACACTTATCTACACCGAACTCCATCCTTATGGCCCTGCTAAAAACTTCAGTGGTTTTTAGCAGCTCCACCAGATCTTGGTATTTCGGTGCAAACAGCTTTAGATCATCCATGTACAGCAGGTGAGAGATAACTTCACCCTGTCTGCGAAGCCGATAGCCTAGCTCTGAATTCCTCAACAAAGTGCTGAGAGGATTCAGGGCCAGGCAGAACCACAATGGACTCAAACTGTCACCCTGGAATATTCCCCGCTCAATCCTTATCAAGTCTTGCGGGTCAACGGAGCCGTCTCCACCACCTGGTTGACGAAGGACTGTGGCCCATTGCCCCATGCATGACACTAAGAATGATTTTAGAGTTGTATCGATTTTATACAACTCTAAAATCCTCTCGAGCCACGAATGAGGCACTGAGTCATAGGCCTTCTTATAGTCAATCCAGGCGGCAGAGAGGGCTCCCTTGTTCCGCCGGACTTGCTGGCTTATGGTCATGTCTATGAGGAGGAGCTCCTTAGTACCACGGGACCCAACCCTACATCCATTCTGAGCGAAAGCCAAAACGTTTTGCGCAACGACGTGTGCGTTAATTTTGATGCTCAGAATGGATGTGAGGAGCTTGTAGATGGTAGGCAAGCACGTAATGGGTCGATAGTTCTTTGCTTCCGTGGTACTACCGGACTTATGGAGCAGGAAGGTGACACCGGTGGTGAAAAAGCTAGGTAGAGAACCAACCTCAAGGGCTTCCTGGAATTGTGTGGCTAAGCGGTCATGCGAGCATCGAAACCATTTTATCCAAAAGTTGTGCAGCCCGTCCGGCCCAGGACTTTTCCAGTTCTGAGCCATACGGATCGCACAACTAACGTCTACGGGATCTATTAAAACAGATCCCATAGGTTCGATAGTCTCGCATTCCCGCTCAACCACACGCATCCAGTCACCCTCCGTGTGTTCGACGGGCACCGACCAGATGCCGCGCCAGAAGTCATTCATGGCGCTAGCATCCGGCAACTGCCCGTCGCTCACACGTTGGTCGGTTCTCTCCCAGCCTCGGTACACTTTCCTTTGGTCACTTTGGAAGAGGCGATTTAGCCAATATCGGTCCACACGCTCTCTGTAGCGACGAATGCGGTTTGCCCACGCATAGACTTTCTGTTTCAGATAGTCTATGCGTTCCGTGATACTGGCCAAATAGTGCTGGGGTCTGATACCAGTCCCGGCAAAGGCCTGTGTCACGAAACGCATGACTCGGGGGCGGTTATTCCCCCGGCTGAAACAGATTAGCTTTGCTATGAGAGTCCTGAACGAGTCGATACGCCGCTGGATCCGCATTTGCCACGCGGGCACACCCCCGGCGGGTCGCGGTGCACGGTTAGTGTCCGGAAACTTAACACGTGCAACGCGACACGCCGCGATGGCGCCGCAGTACAAGATCGAGTGGGTATCGACTAAGCCTTCGCTTGCCCGTAAATACGGGACTAGCAAAGGGTTCAGGGCTCCCATAAGCGCCAAGTTACGCCTATGGGTGGGAAAACGTGGCAGTCGCGGCCTAGAGCCGGGTGCGAATCGATACTGAGAAATTGCGTCTTCCAAAGCCCTCCTCAGTTGCTCACTCACCTGGCTAGATACGCTCATACTCGCGTCATCTGCCTCGTCGACCGCAGGACCAGCCGGTGATGTCGCAAGTGTCGCCGCCGACATCGGCACTAAAGCCATTGTCGGGGCTGACGACGCGACAAGTACGGGCGGGTCCTGCGTCGAAGAAGCAGTGGGACGAGCAGGCAGCGCCTCCAGGCGGAGCCGATCAATGACGGACTGATCCAGCAGTTTGCACCGGTGGATAGCCCGCACTTGGTCCGATAGTCGTTGGGCAGTCACGGCCACGGTCGGTTCAAGGGCCTGAAACAAAGGCAGCATTCTGGAACAGTACGCTGTCATGTTGGTTCCCCCCTCTGTAGCCCCAAAGTACGCGCGCATGCAATTCTCATTAATGGCTTGAGTCCATCGCATGCGACGCACTATGCCACCGGTAGCGGGAGCGGATGGCGGGGCAGGATGCCCCACAGGCCCCAAGCGTGCCGGCAGCGGTGGACGGCCTCGTCGTCGCACTGGTGGTCGTGGCGGCGGCGGTGTCCGTGGCCCGCTCGTGTCGCTCGACGAGCCGCTCGTCTCGCGGGTGGTGTGGAACTCATCACCCGACGATGCGCTCGGAGCTGACGACGAGGCGGGCGATGGTGGTGGTCGTGCGCTTGTTGTATCCGCTGTTATTTTTGTCTTAGATCTTGTTAACATTGTATTTTGATTGGATTCTGATATTTTCTTGTGTCATGTTGAATGTCAAATTTTTGTTTCTGATTTTTCTTCCTATTTTTTAAAGTTTCATTGTAAAATATATATGAATGAATGGAAATATAATCTGGTTGTTGTTCTTTTTGAAATACTGCAGAAAAATGCTCGAAAAACTAATAAAATACAATATTTAGAAAATTTGATCTTAAAAGACGTTTGGTCTGTCAGCGGTTTTATTATTATTATTATTATATTATTATTAGTGTAGATATGCGTTTGCTGGTTGAATTGAGTTTATATTAAAAAAAAGGGAACTGCGCGACATTATTTATTTTAACGTAGGAAAAGTGTAACTCACAGAAGGTAAATCCGTGATACGAATCCCTCGAGAGACGCATGGCTACCTCATGGCGCGCGCGCACCGCCACGCGAAACTCCAGCTGCTTGGCGGAGGGGACTGCCGTGAGCGCGCGCTCCTTGTAGTATTTGACAGCTAGGTACGAGCAGCCTGCAATCATTTTATTACAGAAAACTAACGTGAAATGATTATTTATTGTATAGTGGGATGCCAAACCCCAAAACAGGATCTTGATTTCATTGATTGAGCAGTGCACTATCTCTCGTCAATGTTCTGAAGTTCTAATAACTTCAAGTTGAATGATTATTTACCTGTCTTATAATACGGTATCACAAGTGGCGCCGCCAATGCTGTAAGTTGGTAGAAATAATAAACATTTTCCAGATACTTTGACTTTGTACATAGACTGACCAGTATTTTGGTTCTTTGGCATACTATTTATGTAGTTATGGCAATGAGTTATGGTCACGAAACTAGTTTTCTTTTACTCATTCTAAGAATTGGAATTTACATTGGCAAAAAATTAAGTTCTTATAATAGAAAAAAAATTGTTTACCTGTTTTGTTAGTCATATAGATGTCCAAGTCATCCATTTCAAGGGTCTGTTTCTCCTTCCGTATGTCGGGTATGGGCACTTTTATGTCACAAAAAGAGGTGGTAGTCTTTGTAACATTTTCTTTTACTTCTTGATTTATTTGCAGTTCGGAAAAATTAATGATAGATTTTTGATTTTTCTCAATAATAGTCAACATATCCTTAATGTCATGACTAGTAATGTTTTCCAATAGATTTATTTTGTTGTTTATGATTGCGATTGAATCTGTTTGCTGTTTGTTATTCACATTTATTGTATTAGAGAGCTCTTTAGTGTTTTTCGACAGCAAAGATATATTTTCAGCTATTTCTTCTATTTTTTTTATTTTGTTTTGAGTCTCAAACAATGCACAATGTTGTATGTCAGTATATAGATACTCACTAGACTGGCTGCTATAGAGCAGCCAGTGTGTCGTTTGTTTTTTCTATAGATTGTAATATTTTTTGAGTTATTTTTGAAGCGTGTAATGCAATTTGAATCCTTATTTTGTTAGCAGCGACTTGGATATCTCTGGCAATGTCAGATTTCTGGTCATCCGGGGTCTCCATCGCCAGCGGCAGACTATCCTTAACTAGCACTTTTATGATTTCTTCTATGCTATTGAGTATGTTTGGATCTTTTCCGTTATTATATGTACACGCATTGTAGCACTCCTCATTATTTTTATAGTTTTCAGTTACTACACTATCATCAGTTTTATATACTCCGCTAAGATCATCTGTGTAGTAAAGACATTTATAAAGAAATACAGTAAACTGTAAAGTACCTATCTACATAATTTTATTGGCAGGCGCGGCGGCAACAACGGCCGAAAACCACAAAAGGCCGAAATATGATTCGCTCGGCGATGGATACATGTTTATAACTTTTGGAGTAGAAAGTTTAGGTCCGTGGGGTCCTAGTGCCTGGCGCTTGTATAGAGATCTATCAATAAAATTAATAGAAAGAGCAAATGACCCAAGGGCTGGTGCTTACCTCGGTCAAAGACTTAGCCTTGCTATCCAACGGGGTAATGTCACCAGCCTCTTGGGTACTTTTCCCGCGGACAGCGACTTCAAAGCAGTTTTTTATTTATAATGTAAATATACCTATACCTATATATATATATATATATATATATATATATATATATATATATATATATATATATATATATATATACTGTCATAGTGCGTCCGGTTCTTACGTACGGCTGCGTAGTGTGGTGGACACGCACGAACCTAGTGACCGCTATAACTAAGCTACAACAAACGCAAAGACTTGCGTGCTCTCTTATCAGCGGATGTATGAAAAAGACACCCTCAGCTGCTCTTAAAATTATCTTAGGGCTCACACCACTGCACCTGCATATACAGCAGGAAGCGATGGCTTCTGCCCTACGAATAAAATCAACAAATCAGTGGAAGAGTTCGGGTGCCACGACAAACCACTGCAGAATAATCGATCGGGCGATAGCAATAATTCCCGAAGCAAACCGTGGAACGGATAGAATAGCTAAAACGCATCTAGACAGCAAAAATTATGAGTTGATCATAGAGGACGATGTAACAAACGTTGTAGTGCCAGTTTTCTTGTTTTTGGATATTTATAGCTTTACGTTATTCGTTTATGTTTACACCACCGTCCACGTCAATCACATGTTTCCACACAGTAGAGGTTGTCTGGAAGAAATCGCTTTTAGCGATAAGACCGCCTTTTGTACCATTCTTCTGTCGTTATTTCTTTTTCTGTAATGTTATACTACTTGTGGTGTCAATAAAGTGTTTTTGTATTCTAGTGCCATCTTGGAACGTCTACACGGATGGTGCAAAAAACAAGGAAGGAACTGGCTGCGGCTATTACTCGCCGGAACTTGGGCTCAGAGAGTCCCTGGCCCTGAGCAAAACTACAACAACCTTGCAGGCGGAGGCCATGGGCCTATTACTAGCCGCAAAAGCACTTGTACCCTTAAATGAGCTTTTGAAAGCTACGGAAAACAGTGAGGCCAAAGAAGTCATCGTGTTCACGGTTGACAGTGCTGCTACTATCTACGTACTCAAAAGACCTGTAACAAGGTCTAGAGTTACCGCTGAGTGTCATGCGACACTTCAAACTCTATCAACAAATTACAGAACAATCGTGCGCTGGACAAAGAGTCACGGATCATGTTCAGGCAACAACATAGCCGATACCCTCGCTAAAGAGGGCACGAGAAAACAGGTAGGGGACGAGGCAACAAAACACTGTAAGCCAACAGTGGCGGAAGTGCGCGAGTTGCTGCGTCGTCATACCGAAAAAGAACAACAGAATATCTGTAACAAAAGGGAGGATTGCAAGCACTCTAAGGCTGCCTTCCCCAATCTAAATAGAAACATCACAAACGACCTATTGAAGTTGCAGCGGCAAGACCTCCGACTTATGGTAGGACTCATAACTGGTCACTGCAACTTAAATAGTCACTTGTTTAAACTTGGAGCCACTGACAGCCCACTTTGTCGTGGCTGTTTGCAGGAGAACGAAACTATAGAGCATGTTCTGTGGCACTGCAAGGCCACGGAAGACACTAGAATAGCTAACGGATTGCATGATGCTTCTGTATTATCATCAGCTTTGGCATCTGCATCGCCATCATCTGATTCACCATCTAAGCTACTGGAGCAGTTATGCCAGCGGCCCAGAGCCACGCTCCGTTACTTTAAGGAGCTGGGCTGGCTCGGGTACACGCTGGAGGGGGAAATGCACAAAACACCCCATGCGGGACGTCAGTGCAGGACTTATCGCCCCTACTTCAAATTAGAATTAGAATACCTATACCCTATAAAAAGTAATAGTTTTAGATATAAGTTTTGTTGTTTTTAAGGTTTATAACAATAAACTGATATACATATAAATAAAAAAAATATATATGCATAGATATAAAGACAGCGGAATACTATGTTGAAATCAATTCAATTTCAATCAATTCAATTTCAATTTATTTAGTTATTTGAACACACATAGGAATTACACAGGAATTTTCAATATAATTATACATACATTTACAGAACAAAACGCATGGAGATAATTCCAAGTATTTCCAGCGGCCCCACATTAGGCTCAGAGGCCCGTATTGTGGCGACCACAAAAACGAAACAGACAAAAAAGTGATATGGTATTGAGGTGTCCTAGGTTACAGGTGTTACAACAAAAGAACTTGGTTCTACTTAAAATAACATACTAAGATAATATTATCAGTTATACAATAATAATAATAAATGGATCAAAAACAAAAATTAATATAGCAATGCAGTTACTGAACAGCAATTAGAGTAAAGAGTAAGAATATGCACTCTTTTAGTTTACGCCCATTGTATATGTGTATGTGTGTGTGCGGTAAACAGAAATGGTAAGTGAAATGGCAGTAAACAGAGCACGAGAGTTCGTAAAACGAATAGCCGTTGCGCCTCGAATGGAGACCACGTATCAGCAATTGCAGCAAGAGCGTCCATCGACTTAGTGAACTGACAATCTGTTCTAGACCGTAGGAACATGCTGGACACAAACTAGATCCAAGGAGCCTTATTAAATAAAATAAATAAAACGTTTATTGTTCTTAAAAATTTAACACATACCTACCAAGTTGTACACTAGATCCCACACTAGGGCGATCTGTGTCGTGAGATCTAGGCTCTTCCTTAAGGTACCAAAAACAAAGTTACCCTTATAGTATACAAACTTAAATTAACATTCATAGTGCTCTGAATCCCACACTAGGGTGACCTGTGTCGTAGGATCCAGGCTCCTTGCCAAAAGGGAAGGTAATACTTGTTTAATACTAAATTTCAAATTGGGAAAACTTACTACTACTAAATTTATTAGAAATGTATAAGGCATTTATATTTATACGTATAGGCGGGATGGCTCACCCCGGTGTCAGAGTTTTTAAACCGCCTGAAGGGCTTATAACATGACTAATCGGTTAAAAACACCAGGGCCAACCATTTAACACGTCGTCCGAGCCACGGTAGCGCTCAATTGTGAATGCCACTCGCGGTCACCCATCCGAAGACTGACCGTGCACCTAGACAAATCACGCAATGAGCGCTAAAGTACGTGGGTAAACTTATGAAAGAACTACATAATGTCTAATACTAGGGACCCGGCCCGCAACGCCATCTAGTTTAGATATGAGTAAATACTGAGATTTAAACTGTTGCTTTAAGAGCTGAGGTGGTCTGTACTTTTCCATACAAACGTATAACGCTGTTTTCTTTCTGGAAAATGCTTTTAGAGTTACAATTTTTTGCCATAAAATTAAATTTAGCAGTTTTTTTTTTTTTTTTTTTTTTTTATTTCGAATAGGTTTGCGTTTGACTACACACTGCCTGATGTTAAGCAGATGTGCGGTCTAGGGTGTAGCACGCTTACCTAGAAGATACCTATTTACTCGGGATTTGAAGACACTCACGTTGTACTTTAACGGAAAGACAGACCCAGGCAAAGCATTCCACATTCCGGCTGTTCGTATGAGGAATGAGGATTCGAAACGTTTGGTTCTAACGCGCGGAATGTCCACCATAAAAGGGTGGCGCTTTGGTCGCGTCCGTCTAGCCGTACGATAGAAGAAAGGGGCAGGGGGGACCAGATTGTGCAACTCCTGGGCGCACTCTCCGAAGTGTATCCGGTAAAAGACCGACAAACACGCTAGCAGTTTAAACTACCTTGTCTTTTCATTTTCTTGATAAATTAATTATCAGGGAAAATATGAACCTTCAAAGTCACAAAAAAATTCACCATTTTTACCGACGTCTTTAAAGACCCACCAGAATAGACTTATTAATTTCTAACACAATATGAAATGACAGAATCGTGAGCACATATTTTTTGTAAATTTTGATATAAAAATACTGGATTAATTTAGTTTTTGATGAAGAAAACAGCGTAATACGAAACGTTGTCTCGCCAAGATTTTTGTAGGTATAATTTGCTCTGAGATGCAATTGTCCCTATCGCACGATGCGGAGGTAGGGTTGAGGCGAGGGAGGTTCAAACCTATACGTACACAAGCACCTGGGATGTAGTAATAGACGATATTTTTGTCGATGCTCTAGTGATGTCCATCGATATCGATATATTTTAAAAATATTAGTTAATTTTTTAAATCTTGTAATTTTACTGATGTATCTTTGTTACTTTTGAAGAACAAGATCTTATGTATGGAATAGATGCGTTTAGTTACTGCGACTTATTGCAGCGACTACACAATTGAGTGGTGATCAAAATAATTGTACATTGGAAAAAAATGGGATGTCCTACGTTTTTGAAAAATTGTACTACGAAATTGTGACTTTATTATGTATGGTTTTAATTTTTTATCTTTAGTGTAGTTCATGAACAGTCAGATTCTATTCTTTAATAGAGTTTAGTGTACTAAAAATATCGATTTATAAATAAGTTACAAAACGTTACTAATTTCTGTTCATATAAGAAAAAGTTGTCCTACAAGTTTCTGATTCACTTGAAAACCTCTCTAAGCTATTGATTCAATAGTAAAACTTGTTATTTTCAAACTTTGCCTAGAGATTGTGCTTTAATTACCGGTGATTTATTATATGAAAATGTGATTTTCCCATTTAAAATTATTTTGCCATTTTGAGAATTGAGCATTTTTAGAATTGGCCATTCATAGAATTGGGCATTCGTAAAATTGAGCATTCTTGGAACTATGTGCCATTATACTTACTACTTCATTCATTACACGCCGAAAGGTGGAATATGGCGATCATAAATTTACATAACATCTGTATTACACTGTAAACACCCATATACGCAAATAAAGATTATGAATTACATTATATTACTGCGTCTAAGCAGAAATAATAGTTCTAATTAGGAAAATCACGTGCTCTCTAAAAATGTATTTTAACTGTAACATTTAAATCTATCCTTAGTCCACCTAAGCAAAAAACGTTCTATGCTTGCCAGTACGTGAGATCCATTAAAAAAAACAGCCCCATCGGCTATCCGTTCATTGAACTATGTGCCTTGTCATGTGTCATTTTAACTTGCCAATCCGCTGAGTTTTGCTAAAAAGTTCAATTAGAAGTGTTTTAATCTAATAAAAATTGTGGATGTTATATCCTGTATTACTATTATGTGTGCCCTACCCACTGCTGCTTTAATTTGCTAATTGTTTCAGTTTTTTAAACTTTTTTAAAGTAGAACCAAAGTATGACAAGCAGTTCTCTAAACAGTAAACCTCGCATCTGTTTAATTGAATCCTCAATTATTTTTATACTATGGGACTAATTTCGGAATTCAAATACGGTTATAGGTACCTACAATATAAAAGGCAAAAAGTTTAGATAAACGAAATCCTATTACTAAGACTCCTCGACACAGTTAAAATTTGCACAGATAATGTATTTGTTCCCATTATAACAACAAAACTAAAAATAGAATAAAATAAATATCTATTTCAACCGTGTAGGTACAGAATTCGCGAATAGTTCGCACGGATCGATTATTGTTGATTTATCAAAAATGGCTCAGCCTATTTCAATAAAATTTAAATGGGATCAATTTCGAAGTATATTCTTTCCAATGAAAAAAATTCTAACAAAGAATTATCAAAATCGGACCACTATGTAAAAAGTTACGCTTGGTTATACATAAAAAATATACGCATCGAATTGAGTACCTCCTCCGTTTCGTCGGTCAAAAAATAGAATGAAATAAATATTTTTTCATGCCATACAACAGACGTGATTTTTTGCACGATTTTTATTTATAAACACAAAAGGTAGACGCTTGAAATATTCTCAGAATATTTAGTAATATAATATTTCAATATATCATGTATATTCAATACTAGCTGCCCGTCCCGGCTTTGCCCAGGTATGATTGGCTATACATATACTTACCACGTAATGTAGGTATGCGCCACACACATGCTAGACATACCGGATGAACCATTATGATGAGTAACCTACCCAAATCGCGAGAGTTCCCGTAGTCTTAAACTGTTCGAAGTTTATGAAAAAGAGTATTATTAAGAGTAGTAGGTATTGGCATATCTAAATAAAAGTGAGTTCATATGTGTTGGGTGGCTGTACATAATATATAGCCCTGATTTCAGAAAATGACAATGATGAGAATGAAAGCGACGTTAAAATATTAGAGACCCACATGACAGTCTATACATTCTACCCATGTAAGTTAGTTTCTTGATCTTGTCTTCACTCGAGAACTTTGAAAAACATTGGACATCAGTTCTACTTCTACGAATTGTGTGCCCTACCTAAGGCCTCTTCAACTTGCTAACCCAAAGAGCTGTGATGGAAGGAATCGAAGCGCTGGCATCCAACGTGTTCCGGACGTCACGACCAGATCTTAGATTCACGTGAAGACCTTCGCTACACTTGCCAATACATTGTCTACATTCGAGAACTTTAAGGTCCCATCGATAATTCGTTTCACATACTACTCGTATGTGTAGGGGCGTAGCTACCGCAGTATCAGCCGTGTCAATAATACAGGGCTCCCGGGCTACAGGGGCCTTATCGTGTGTAAGCAAAACCTAGTAAAATGTTATCCACAATGTCACTTAATCTCGTGTTTCCCGAAAAAAAATCATCTCTTTTTTCCCGGGTTAAGCATTCTTCCAAAAGTTGTCCTAAGAGGCAGAAATTTTATAACAACTGAAATCGTCTTCAGCTAGACTTACCTACTTAGCTGATATACGTAATTATATTCTAATCATTATCAATTATCAAATTCCTGAAAAAAAGGCAAGAAAAGTGTATATTTCAAATGAATTGTTTGGCTAGCTCAATTTCTAGGAGGAAGTGACAACTTATAAATAACCGTCTTACCACAAAAGTTTTACGCAGGCTTTAGACAATGTTTAACAGAACAAATGATACGGCTAAACAGTGTTTAAAGCGTGTTTAAATCTTTTGCGGTAAGGCGGTATATATTTATTTCAATTTAATGCAAGCATTTTTGTTTCTTTTGTGAGAAATGAGTGATTTGGGCTACCCAACTATGTTTGATTCAGGGCTCCTCCAAGTCACGCTACGCCACTGCATACCTATTTTCTACCAATAAAACATAAATCGACACACTAATGGCGGAGATATATAACTGTGGTGGTCTAGTGGTAGTAACGCCTGTCCTACAAAAGTGAGGTGGTGGGTTCAAATCCCGATCCTGTATCAATGAGTTTCTTTGGAACTTATGTACGGAATTTCAAATCATTGGCTTTTCGGCGAAGGAAAATATTGTGTGGCAATCTGCACCAACCCACACTGGGCCCTGGCAGTGGTGGTGGATATGGCCCAAGAACCCTTCTCAAATCTAAATGACCCGTTTCCTCGAATCTCGACGTTATGTCACCTAATAAGTGCCTGTAACCGAGCACTTTGGCATCGCGCGGCGTTGTAATCGGCTTGGAATCGCCTTACGACTAACTAAAAAGCCTGCCCACTACGTAGCTTGGGCAGGATTTTGGCTCTGACACTTTTTTTCACGATTGTGACTCTATAGATATTTGCTCGAAGTGAATTTTGTGTTATGTACATTATACAAAGTACATGAATTGCCAAGCGGGGAGAGCGGCGAAACGGAACTTTTATAATACTTACATTTTTGAACTCGTGATATCTTTGTAATAAAATGTCTGAATAAAATAATTTAAAAAGTTGCATAAAGCTATTGAAACAGTCTTGAATATGAAATAATTTATTTTGATAAGGATTAATACCAATATACAAATTAAGATCCTTTTCCTGCGACGGTATTTCAATTAATTTTTAAGAATAAAAGAACAGTTATTACGGCTTAATTATAATAGTTGGATATATGCTGTCGCGACATTTTTTGTAAATTATGGTATGTTCTATAAAGTCGTAGTACATTATTTTATTCCATCATCAATAGTTTTCGCAGCGCACGCGATGTAAAGAATATTTTAAGCATTTTTTTACACCTTGGGTAACATTATTATAGTTTTAATAGGGATCCTTATTTTTTTCTTGCAATTAAAATAGCCTATGTTACTCAGTGATAATGTAGCTTTCTAATGAAAAAAGAATTATTAAAATCGGTCCAGTACTTTTTGAGTTTATCCGTTACATACAAAAATACAAAAATACAAATCTTTCCTCTTTATAATATTAGTGTAGAAGTGTAGATTCAATGTCATAATATGTTTCAATATTTCATATCTCAATTTAAAAAAATATAATTGAATTGAAATAATTGGCTCTCATACGGAATGAAACCTTTCGAGCGCGAGTCCCACTTGCATTTGGCATATTTATTATACACCGTAGAAGAACGACGTAATGTAAGATATTTCCATAAAAAAATAATTAATTTATACTTAGAAAGAAGTAATTTCAGTAAAAATATATTATATAAACTGCAGCGCCTACAGATATCAAATAGCCAAATTGCTACTTTTGCTCGCTGCTTTTGATCAATTGTATATGATGTTAGTTAGGTACATACTCGTATTACGTTTTTTGTCATACAATAATAATTTGAATGAAAATAAATTAGCCTATAAAGAAAAATTAACCCATATCACAAATAATGTAGCTTCCTAATGGCAGAAAAATAAATAATCTTTATATTTAATCTTTAAAATAATTAATCTTTAATATTTTTGTTTGCTATCGCCTATCCGCCATACCTACTAGGTAACCAGAGCATACGTAGAATACGCGCAAGATAGCTCTACGTACGGCCAAAATCAGGAACCAATTCAATGCTGCCAGGGAATACAGAATACTAGTGATATAACGTACGTGGCGCCACGACTCGCACGCAGAGTTATCTTGCGCGCACTCTACGTAATATTATATTTTGCTACAATTCAAAATAAAATATCGGTCGGCCAGCGAGTTCGTTGGGGCGCAGGTAGGGTGCGGGGAGAGTTCGAGCGCAGTACGCACACAAATACAATTGCATCACCACACACATTGAAGCTCCCTGGTTTGGGCGCATCGCGACGGCAATAGTTTAGCCCAAATACCTATTTCTCAATTTCCTCGTCACTAGTATTTCGCCTTAAGAATTGATTTTATAACTTATTTGATTTGATTGCTATTAAGTTTGATGTTTTATATTTATACAATTATACATTTACATATACATTTATATTTGAACTTTATTTCAGTTTAGACAGAATTTTGAACCAATTTTTTGTGAATTTTGAGGCCCTATTTTATGTGATGTAAATAAAAATGAACAGTTTTCAGATTTATTCCTATATGTGTACTCTGAGACAAGGTTTTTCGCCAAATATCATAGTTCTATGTCAACGGGAAGTACCCTGTAAGTTTTGATTTTTGTGAGTGCAAAATATGCGGTTTTTTACGACATAAACGTCTCTAACTTTTTTATACGGTAACTGAGAAGCTTTTTTTTACACAACTGCAAGAATTCATAGATTTACGTATATAGTTTAAATTTCAACTCGATATCTTTACGCGTTCCCGAGATAAAGAGTCTTGACATACACACAGACGGACAGATGGACAACAAAGTGATCCTATAAGGATTCCGTTATTTTCCTTTTGAGGTACGGAACCCTAAAAACGTATTTAAATCCGTTGCGTAGTTATAAAGATATAAGAATACATAGGGACATACATTGAGAAGTGACTTTGTTTTAAACTATGTAGTCATAGTCATATATATTTATTGCGTAATACGAGTTAATTATGATGATTATAATAGGCCTGATGGGAATATCTATGAAAAACGTACCATTAATCAGTGAGCTGTCTCCGCCTACAACAATGCTGCCGATAGTATATATTAGAAAAAAACAAAGAACACAATTTAATTCTAATTTCCATTTTGATTAATGTATAGTTAAGCGTTAATAAATATAATGTATAGTTAAACGTTAAAAAGTAAAAAAACTTGATTGCCGCCCGCACTGCTCGCTCGCTATTGACAGATTTATCTCTAAATTGAATTAATATAATATTCATACGACTCAGATGTGACAAATAAGTAATCTTTTTTTTTCAACAGGAAAACAGGAGGAGAGACGAGGAAGAACGACCTTCACCCATCTGATAACTAGATGAGACATACTTTTTATAAAATGTTTTTACAAACAAATAGGCCTATGATTCGATAGAGCTTGCCTATCGAAAAGTGTCCATGACTAAGTATATTTAATTTGATATTTATTAATAGAAATTATTTTTTACCTTCACTCTTTTGATAGTTGATTTTATTTATTCCAACTAATAGTTTTTCATGTAGAAAATATACCATAGTAGATTCGATCACTTAATTTTGTCCATACTACCTGGCAAGCAACTATGTACAAAAATGTCAATGTAAGTACGAAACGGATCGTATTTGTAAAACTGGTGTAATAGGAAAGATAATTTAACTACAAAATTAATCATATAGGATGCCTTTAAACAACGTTCATAACATATTTTAAATATAGTAAAAAATAGCCATGAACACTTCAGTACATAGGCATGTTATTATAGTCGCGAAATGATTTTAATTTTATAGTGCATCACACACTAGATTTATCTCAAAGAGTCATCTTTGTGATTAACATTTCAAAAATTCGTCGCGAATGCAGGACTCGTGCCTAAGTCTTCGGATCATTAGCCCGACGCTCTCCAAACTGAGCTAATTGGCAGTCCTGACTTTACGACGAATTTTCGAAATGTTTGTCTCAAAAATAACTCTTTTATTATTGGCGTGTTTATAAACAGATAATGATTTTTAAAAAATACGTCTCATCTAGTTATCACGTGGGTGAAGGTCGATCTTCAGCGGCTCTTAGGCCAAGTGAATACCAATAAAATACTGTAGGTGGTGTATCCGGTGATACGTATATCAAAAACAGCTAAAATGATAACCGAAAATTCAACACGAATTTAGTTCGTTTTGATAAGTAAAATATTGCTAGTAGGTAAGTACTTACAACATTTTTTGTTGTATTGTTTATTTGGTTTCTGTTTCTGTAGATACTCAAACAAAATTTATCTTTTGATTATAGGTACTGTACTGCACCAGCCTTTTTAATAGTCCACTGTAGGACGTAGGCCTACCCACGAAGGGTGATTGGGCCATATCCACCACGCTGGCCCAGTGCGGGCTGGTGGATTCACATACGCCATCGAATTTCTTCTACTGACGTATGCAGGTTGCCTCACGATGTTTTCCTTCACCGAAAAACCAATGATGTGAAATTCCGTACATAAGTTCCAAATAAACTCATTGGTACGGGATCGGGATTTGAACCCACGACCTCATGATTGCAGGTCGGGTGTTACTACCATTAGACCACCACGGCTTATGTACATATGAAATTATTATTTTTTGGAAAAAAAATATTCAATAGATCAATTGTATTGTTCCTGGGTGAACCTGAGAGGTCTCATTACAATAAATAGTCGTATTAAAATATATTATTTATTAAAATATGTTTTTTTCCAATACATCACATATCCGCCAGTTAAAATATCTACTCTAAATTATACAATTTATGAATGAAATCAAAAGCGACAATCAGCTAAAAGAGACGTCCACAAGTGGTATATTATTCAGATAAAAATCTAACAAAGATGATATGTATATCATTTGAAAGCTTGTTTTATGGGCTTCTCTAAAATATATAACTTCGATATTTTCAATCCTGCATTTTATTAAATGAGAAAAAAATTGTATGAAAAATAATAATACTGCTTTTTATTTTTTCTAGTTTAACAATAATAAAGTGCTTCTACCGTTATTTTACTTGCAATGTAGGTGATTCTTCCTCATTCATCTCATAATTTGCTAAAATTATTTTTTTTAACCTACCAGTGCAGTGTGACCAGTTAGTAGGTTCAATGTGACAAAAAGACACTTAAAAAGTGTGTCTAATTGTTAAACATGCTTTATTTTAACAATTTGGAGATTACTTAATCAGGATTGATAGAGATAAACTACCTATTGAGCCAAATATATTTATTTATCCTAATAAATTCAAAATTAATTTTAAAAAAATTGGAGGGCTCTTTTTTGTTTTTAACTGATGTAATAGACTCATAAAAATATGAACTTTCTCGAAATGTAACTAGTGTTGTGGTTAGAATTTTTTATTATCATTATACCAGCCTCCATAGATTTTGTGGACATGTCCTTTATTGGAAAAAAAATATCACGAGTATTATTAGGTATATTTAGTTTTATAGGGAGTTTAAAATAGTTAATGATTAATTTGGTTAAAAGATTTATTGATATTTCATAAAGTCCAGATTGATTGATTCCAGCCTTTGATTTTTAATTATAAGCTAGTGTAAAATGTATGGAGGCTGGTATAATAATAATCAAAAATTCTAACCACAACACTCGTTACATTTCGAGAAAGTTCATAATTTTCTGAGTCTAATACAACAGTTAAAAACAAAAAAGAGCGCTCCGATTTTTTTAAAATTAATTGTGATTTTAATAGAAAAAATAAATATATATCGCTCAATAAGTAGTTTATCTCTTGCAGCCCCGATTAAGTAACCTCCAAATAGTTAAATATAAGCATTTTAACCAATTAGATAAGTGTTTTTTTTGCCACATTGTACCTACTAACTGGTCACACTGGTCGGTTATAACTTTTTAATTTTAGCAAATTAAGACATGAATGTGGAAGAATCAGCTACGAATGCAAGTAAAATAACGATAGATGCACTTATTGCTAAACTAGAAAAAACAATAAGCTGTATTGTTATTTTTCATACAATTTATTTTTCGCATTTAACAAAATTGGAGAGGTGAAAAAATCTAAATTATATATTTTTAGGAAGCCCATATAATAAGCTTTCAAATGATGTATATACTTACCATCTTGGTTCGATTTTTCTCTTAATAATATACCACTTGTGGACGTCACCTTTCTACTCCAAGTTTTATAATTTGTAAATAAACATTAAAAAACGTAGGTTGAATAATTATAATTAAAAATAAAATATGAGATGTATCGCACTGTATGTATCCCTATGGTAGGTCTTGCTGTCGGTATCGCCGGAGCCCGCGTGCTCAAACGTCAGCTTTTCTTCTCCTTTCCTCTTCTACTGAACTGAAACAGCAAAGACTAATCATGAGGACGACACGTAAGTTGCCGAGCATTTTTATTATATCACTTATGCTGATTTCTTAGAGTCTGGCCAACGAAAGTTGATACTGACAAAGCGCGGCAAATTTAAAAGATATCAGTATGGCAGCCCTAAACTGAGAAGGGAAACAGTTTCTCTCACTCACATGATGTAGCATTGTTACCACACTGCGATTTTGACTCTTGCAAATCTTTGGGGGAATCGAAAACTTTTTTCAAGCTTTAACTTGTAATAAAACTCCTACACGAGTTTTATTAAATATTCATTACGTTATTTATTTTCTGTTTTTTTTGACGTTATAATTATGCCAAACTGAGGCTTTACATTGCTCTCCAAATGATCCAAATGATTTCAACGCGTACCTGTCTACTTCAATAACGATGAAGACTATGATAATTGATAAATAATGAATCGTTTTGTTCATGACGTAGGTTTGAAAAACGTTTTTAATACAAAGTAAAATACCCCAATTTAAAGGTAATTCCGCGATGTTAGTTAGCACCGTGTGTTGTCGTTTAAAAAGTTTGTGAAAAATTCCAGTATCAACTTTCGTTAGCCAAACTCTAGATAATTTTATCCAAGCCAATGCAATCAAATGTCTTTAAATATTTTTCAATAAAGTAATAAATATTTTTCCTGATATTTTTCATCAATATTTTCGAACACATGTTTATGTCCTAGCTCTAGTTATAACCCTTTTTCAAACAAAAATTTAGTCTACTCTGCTTAATTCTTTTGTCAAATTATTTTATACTAGCTGCGCCCCGCGGTGTTGCCCGCGTTAACCCGAGATAAAAAGTAGACTATGTGTTAATCCAAGGTCTAAGCTACCTTCATACCGAATTTCATTCAAATCAGTTCAGTTTTTTGTGCGTGAAAGAGTAATAAACATCTATATATACTCACAAACTTTCGCGTTTATAATATTAGTAGGATTTGGGCACGTTGAGTTGGAAATAAAAAATAACCGGCCTGCATATAAATATTACGAATGTCGCAACTGTTGTTGATAAATATTACGAACGTTGCAACTGTTGTTGATAAATATTACGAATGTTGCAACTGTTGTTGATAAATATTACGAATGTTGCAACTGTTGTTGATAAATATTACGAATGTTGCAACTGTTGTTGATAAATATTACGAATGTCGCAACTGTTGTTGATAAATATTACGAATGTTGCAACTGTTGTTGATAAATATTACGAATGTTGCAAATGCTGTTGATAAAGTAATCATAAAATTACTCTAAAACTTATACAACAAAAAACACTGTAACATTACTTGTAGGCTCAGACCATTTTAAATTGATTATTATTATGTTTTAACTAAGAAACTAAGAATTTTTAAATGCCATTAAAATAAAACTATGCAATTCATAATGATGTAATTATTAGGAAGGATATCCATCGAAATACATGTGTTCTCACACCTAGTTTGATGGCCATGGCCACAAATTTCATGTATTGTACTGAAAGAAATAAATTATTTTTCATTTTTATTTTCAAATATTACGAATGTTGCAAATGTTGTTGATAAATATTATGAATGTTGCAAATGTTGTTGATAAATATCACGAATGTTGCGAATACTGAAAAAGTACAAATTTTCCTGCCAGCCTGCAGATGAATATGACGAACGTTGCAATATATGATGGAATATAGATTTGGGATACCTGTAACGTCGGCGGGACAGTCATATAGAAATTTAGCGCCGATGTACGACCACGAAACGATGGACCTGAATAATGATTCTCCCTTTTGCAGGGATAGGGCCCTCTCAAATGACGGATTGAATGTGCACCCGACGCCTGCTGTCAGCTTTCCTGGAAACAATGATATAAATAATCAAATATAATATAAATGTAAATATTAGAGGACATCTTACACACGGTCTCTGACCCCAAACTAAGCAAAGCTTGAGACATGGCTGCCAGAGACTGATATACTACATATAGGTATACATATTTTTAAATACATACTTATATATAGATAAAGACAGTACCTAAATAACAACCATACGCAGAGCAAACACCTAGGTATGTTCATCACATATTTTTTTGCCCTGGGTGGGAATCGAACCCATGCCTTTTTGACCCAGAAGTTAGGATCACTAACCACTGAGCCTCCGAGGCCTTTACAATTCAAAAAACTTCTTATGCTAAAAGCTGTGATGGTCTAGTTGTAATGATACCCGCCTTACAATCTTGACGTCGTGGGTTCAAATCCCGTCCTGTACCAATGAATTCTTTGGAATTTTATGTATGGAATTTCACACTACTGGCTTTTCGATGGATGAAAATATCGTGAAGATGGCGTATGTGAATCCACCAACCCGCACTGGGCCAGCATGGTGGAGATGGCCAATCTCCCTTCGTGGGTAGCCTTTATTCCCACTAGTTCAGTTGTCCAGTTCAGTTGACTGAACTAGTGAGATATCTTTTCTGAGAGAGTGAGAATATTAGCCCGTGGTGGCCTAGAGGTAGTGACACCCGCCTTACAATCGTGAGGTCGTGGGCTTAAATCCTGGTCTCGTACCAATGAGTTCTTTGTAATTTATGTACGGAATTTCACACCACTGGCTTTTCGGTGAAGGAAAACATCGTGAGGCAACCTGCATACGTCCGTAGAAGAAATTCAATGGCGTATGTGAATCCAACAACCCGCACTGAGCCAGCATGGTGGATATGGCCCAGTCACCCTTCGTGGGTAAACCTACGTCCTGCAGTGGACTATTAAAAAGGCTGATACAGTACAGTACCAAATCCAAAGTGAGCTGATTCACAATTGATACTATCTGCAGAGTACCATCGCGATATCTCATAATAATTTCATTGACTTTGGTTCAGTGCTTTCAAGTTGTTTTTTTTATTTATTTTAGTAGATTTGGATTAGAATATAATAGAATAGAAAACGCTTTATTGTTCACACAATTTACAATTTAACAATAAAAGAATACAATAGAATTAAATAGTGCGACAACCGGCGGCCTTATCGCTTAAAGCGATTTCTTCCAGGCAACGGATTTAATGTTACAAAACTGATAAAAATTCCAGCGCTTATTAAATCAGCTTTCTGCCTGAGATCGATTCGGTATGAAGTCGTTTGTTGCGTTTTTATCCTTGAATTGTACTTAAGGTGACGCATTGATAATTATTGTTTCAAAAATTATCCTTTCACTCGGACAAATTTTACGCGGTCGCGCTCGACAGGGGATGGTGCCAGAGCGGCAGGCGGCAGTGAGTTTTTAATTAATTACTTATAATGTATACATATTATGAAATAGAATAACGATCTGGCTATTGTATTCGTAAAAAATAATGGGGTGTTGTCGCTGATAATTCTAAACATTCCAATTATTAAACTTTTATTTGGTGAGAAATTTGTAATTTTTTTTAATAAAAAAGACGTATTTTTTTTTCAAAATTGTGTCCGGTTCATTAAATTTTCTAAGATATTCCCTTGTCTATGATATTTTTTTTTATTTGAATAAATATTATTTGTCCTCTCACATCGCGCATTCAAAAGTACGTTTCGTTTCGTTTTCGTGTTGCTCGGCCCGATGCCTCGTCTTAAAGTAAGTGCGTGTGGGCCGGGTGGCTAGCCCTAGAGTCAGAGTTTTTAAGCCGCCTGAAGGCCTCTGACATAGCTGAACTGTTAATACAACTGGGTTCTACAATTTATCGAGTCATCCGAGCCACGGCAGCGCTCAATTGTAAATGCCACCCGCGGTCACCCATCTGAAGACACCGTGCTGAACGTTGCTTAACTTCGATGATCGCTAAAGAACATCTAATCAAACTAAGCTAAAATCGCTACTTCTCCTTGAATAATAGATTGCTTACCGCTCCGACCAAATAAAAACAGAATGTTGAGAAACAAACAAGTGAATTCGGCAAAACTACGCCTCGCCGTGTACAGACACGATTACACACGCATACACGAACAAGAAAACTACGCCTTGGCTTGTCAGTCGAACTATGGCGGCGCAACACCGACGCCTCACCACATGTATAAAAAACCAGCTTTACTTGACTGTTCAACTACGTTTTCTCTTGATTTTTATTTGCTCTGAGGCTTACCGTTGCTAAATTTGAAGTAAAGCGGCACGTAGCGGTCTTCAGCCAGCAGCCCCGGCGTGGACAGCGCCCAGTCCGGTTGAATTTGATCCCAGGCGTGGTCACGCGAAAACTGATACGCTTGGTCTCCAACATCTGTGAACACCAAGTTATTGCATTTTTAAATTAATTTTTGAGCCGCCCCGGACCTTAGTAGGTCCGATGGAAAGAGACCGGATGGTTTGCCTCTGGTGCCGTGGAAAAATGGCAAGTGCTTAGTTAGGGATGCCACTTGTGTAAGCACTGTCGCAGCCACGTAACTGAGTCGCACCATCCGTACTCCAGCGGCAGTGGCTGAGGACCAAGACCAAAACTCAAGTAACATTTAGTGTAAAATACTGTAAAATATAAAAGCTGCGGTTTTGCAAAGTGCATGAAATTTCCATACTTTTGTACACTCATGAGCGCCGGGAGGGGACTGCAAGGGAATGTACTTGCGCCCCCCTAGCAGGCAGGCAGGGAAGAAAATACATAAAAAATTCGAGGACTATGAGGTATTTTTAACAGTCCACTGCTGAACTTAGGCCTGCCGGCCGAAGGATGATGGGCCATATCCACCACGCTGGCTCGTTTGTACATGTTTGTTAAAAATATTTCGTAAACAAAGTTATTTTGAAATTGATTTGAAATTGACCACGCTGGCTTAGTGCGAGTTGTTGGATTCACATACGCCATCGAATTTCTTCTACGGACGTATGCAGGTTGCCTCACGACGTTTTCCTTCACCAAAAAGCTAGTGTGAAATTTCGCACATAAATTCTAAAGAACTCATTGGTACGGGGGCTAGAATTTGAACCCTCGACCTCACCTCACGATTGTAAAGCGGGTGTTACTAACACCAGACCGCCACGTCATAGGATTAGGAGACTCTTCACTCTGCGGATTGCGAGTTCAGAGGTCATCGAGATCCTTTCGGTCCACGTTTGTGGCCTTGTTTGGCGTAACACCCTAAGACAGGGTATAATACGTACTATTATATCATACTATGGCATATAAGCAATGGGCAGGGCACTTAGCTCGGAGGACTGATGACCGATGGGGTCGAAAAGTTCTCGAGTGGATACCACGTACCGGTCAGCGCAGCGTAGGACGTCCACACACAAGGTGGAGGGACGACTTTAATAAGACCGCAGATCGCGCTGGATGCAAGCCGTTACTAACCGGTCTTATTGGAGATCTTTAGGGGAGGCCTATGTCCAGCAGTGGACGTCCTAAGGCTGAAACGTACGAACGATATCATACTAGACCTATTATATATAGCAACTGTATATTTTAATAATTTAATAATATTGGCCGTTAGAAGAAAATGTAACTCACAAAAAGTATGTTTGCTATTTTGATTCCGCCAGAGTTTCAAGGCTACAGCACCCCGCGTGCGCACCGCCACTCTAAACATCAGCTCTTCACCGTCGAAGATGGTAGACCCGAGGTAGGATTCTCCGTACCTAATATCCATGAACGAGCAGCCTGCAATCATTTTACTAAGTTTTACTTTATTATTAAGGTACACAGAACATGTTACATTCTATTAAGAGCAAAATTTTATACAGTTAAATGTGTTTATTCTAAAGTTGATTTATTTTTTTATTGGCACACAATACAAAATAGTCACAAAAATTATAAAATTATTATTACTTAAGTTTAGACCTAAAATATATTTCTAAATAAGTGTACCTGTACACATCATCAATTATTTACTATAGAAAGTGCCTTGGTCTCTGAACATAAAACTTTAATTTTATTTAAAATAAATTGAACAGAATGCATGATTGAATCATCTTTTTATCTCGATTTTAAATATATATATATATATAGTGTATAACTGCTTAGTGGTGATTATATGTGTAATATTAAGTGTTAAGATCCTATTAACATTACTAATATAGTATTGTTGAAATCTGAATTAATATTGATTAATAAACAATTCTTAGAATTATTGGTACCACCAACTAATCATTATTGTTGATATATCAAAAATAGCTCAGCTGATTTCAATAAAATTTAAATTAATTTTTGTAATATGACGATCTACCAAACAAATGGATGGCTGCGCATGTTGACCGCCATACTAAACTAATGCGCAGTCATTCCCTCCACAATTCGTACGTAAGAAGTTATGCGTGGTTAAACATAAAAAAATATAAACGCGTGGAATTAATCCTCCTCTTTTTTATCGGTTAAAAATTATACTTTCATCGGATCAAAAGTGTGTAACAAATCCTACTAATATTATAAACGCGAAAGTTGTTTGTGAGGATGGATGGATGTTTGTTACTCTTTCACGCAAAAACTACTGAACGCATTGAGATGAAACTTTGCAATAATATAGTTTACATATCAGAATAATACATAGGCTATAAATTATAATGATATTGCGTCAAGAATCAAAATATCATGCGGGCGAAGCCGCGGGTAAAAACTAGTATTAAATAAATCTGTAAACGGGAAAACGATCAAATTTAATTACTAGATTTGACTCCAAAAATGGGCAGGTTATGTTTAAATAAATCCATATAATAATATAAACATGAGGCCCAATTTATGAAGGCGCCATCGTAAATTTAATAGCAACGTAAAAAGTGTTCTCTCTATCGAATTCCCAAAGTGAAAACGACAAAAAAAATAGCTATTATACTGATGATATTGTTTACCTGTCTTGTTAATCATATAGACATCTAAGTCATCTTTTTCAAGCCTCTGAAACTGCTGCCAGGGTTCGGGTTTAGCCACTACCGAAGCTGGCACTGGCATATCACACAAGAAACTAAACTTCGGAACATTTTGTTCTGGCACGATTGGGTTTAAAACTTTAGGTTCAATAGATTTTGGAGTAGTAGTAGACAATACATCTGGTTCAACAGGTTTTTGAGAAGTAGTAGACAATACATCCGGTTCAACAGGTTTTTGAGAAGTAGTAGACAATATATTCGGTTCAACAGGTTTTTGAGTAGTCGTAGACGACACATCCATATCACGACTATCAGACCTGGTTTTTTCCAATAAACTTATTTTGTTGTTCATGATTTCCATCGATTGATTTTGTCGTTTGTTGCTCATGTTTATTGTGTTCGTAAGCTCTTTAGTGTAGTTTGAAAGTTGCGATATCTTATCTGCTAACTCCTGTATCTCCTTAATTCTGTTCTGATTTTCAATCAATCCACAATGTTGCATCTCAGTATCTACAGCACCCAGTAAGTCATTTGGTTTTTCCATAGACTGTACAAATTTTTGAGTTATTCTTGAAGCGTGTAATGTTAGTTGAATAATTATTTTGTTAGCGGCGACTTGGATATCTCTGGCAATGTCATATTCCTGCTCATCCGGGGTCTCCATCGCCGGCGGCAGACTGTCCTTTACAAGAACTTTTATGATTTCCTCTATGTTTTTGCGTATGTTGGGATCTTTGCCGCTATTGTATGTACACACGTTGTAGTGATCATATCCTTGATGGTTTTCATTTACTATATTTTTAGTTTTATATAGCACTCCTTTGTACTCATCTGTGAATTTAAAAATAAATATAAATTGTGTATGAAATTATATCTAAGAATATAAACACAGCGAAATAGTAAATTTAAACTATAAATAGAGTATAGTTTGTAGAACGGAAAGCAGATAGGGCTGTATCTATAATAGAAATCACGTACCAGCAATTTCAGCAAGGTAGCCCATCTATAAAGTGAACTGACAATCTGGTCAAGACCATAGGAACATACCGAATACAAACTGGATCCAACGAGCCATATTAGAAATTCATGGTATATGTACGGCTTCTTATGAGCTCCCCCGGGGCTTAGTGACCGTGGCTAGCAGCTAAGAGGAATCCTAAGTGGGGCCGCTTCTCCAGGATTTTTCCCCAAGCATGTGTGGGGGCTGGCTAGTAGGTCGAGTGCCGTCTGAGGTAGACTGCATTTGCGACACTGCAGTCGAGCCCATCGAGGCGGGGGCCGCAGCGGGTCGGTACTGGCGGTGTGTGTGTTACCATAACTTTCGCGACCCTACCAGGTGCCGTTAATGTGTTGGCGGATGCGGTGGGGCTGCAGAGGAAGAGGAGTGTCGGCAGCCATGGTGGCAGGCGCGGCGTGAGTATAATTGGCCCGTTGCAATGAGACCAGCCGGGCTAGGATGTACACCACGAAATATTTCTTTAGAGGTGTCAAAACGTGACAGCGTTAGTGCAAAGTATATATCTGTCACTGGCTTTTCGTGGTCGTATGCTAAGCTAGCAGGGCATTTGGACACAAGCGCTGCCCAACGCTCAAGGCTGGTTGGTCCTGGACTGGTGGACGACGACTATTGACAACGTATCTTGTGTTCCGACACATCGTCAACGAGGTGGAGCCCGAGTTGGGCCAGCGCTGTCGGGAGCCGCCGCGGAGGAGTGCGGAAGCGTGCCCGACACCAGGTGCTGTGGTGGAATACTCAGGGTTTTTAGTAGGTACACTGACCAATCCGCGGGCACTCCCACGTAACCACCGGCCTGCCCTCAAGTTGTATCCATGAAGAATTTTCCCTGGTCAAAAATGGCTCCTTATGAAAGATCTATAAGAAACATGATGGAAATATTTATGAAAAACGTACCATTAATATGTGAGTGGTGCCCGCATTCAATGGTGCTGCTGAGGTATAATATACTCGTTAGAAAGAACAAAGGATACAATTTAATTGTAGTTCCCATTTTATCCAATGAGTAAAATGACTTATAATAACTTGCTTCCCGCCCGCCTACTCGCTCACTTCTGACAGATATATCTCAAGCTCAGGTATTTATACAGTTCAATTCAACAATTATTGTGATAAATAACTCAGTGCTCAATCTTTATAATATGTTTTTATAATTATTAATAACTATATCTTGACTTGGGTCATATTTTTATTACTTATCGACGACGTGGGTTTTTTTGGTGTTAAATAAACAAATATTATCTGTAAATAGGTTTCCAAGTTCATTAAAAATGCATGCGTAGATTGCATAGACCAAAATGCCGCCCGGTGTAATATATTCCAGTCATTTGGTAGTATTGTGGTTGGATTTGACAATTTGGTAGTTTTATTTGGAAATTTTTAGGAGAGTTTTGATAATGGCCTATTTTATAGAAGTTGTTTTTAAACTTTAGTACAGAGTAAGCAGGTAACCCTGTATACTTAATATGACCTTCTAAAAGGCTATCAATTGCTGACCGACGAACCACCGGATGAGGTACTCAATACGGACGAGTACCTTATATCTATTTTTTTATATATAACCACGCATAACTTTTTTCATAGTAGTCCGATTTCAATTATTCTTTTTTTACTAGAAAGAATATGCTTCAAAATTAGTCCCATTCAAATTTTATCAAAATCGGCTGAGCCATTTTTGATAAAACAATAATATGAAAAATGCTACATTGGTCCGTGCGAAATATTCGCGAATTCTGTTCACGGGTGAAGTCGGTCATGCTATTTTATGATAAAAATAATTATATCATGCGTTCTTAAAGTTGGTTCAAATAAATAACTACTGAAGTACTTTTATACTAAAACACGCTTTCAATTGAAACATGATTACTAATTTGTTAGATTTTTAAATTACAATCAGTAAATAATGGCTACAATTTGTCACGCATGGCCGCTAGTATAAATAGTAGTTATAGACACGAAATAATCCGTTTGTATTACCAGTAGTGCTTTCTCGACGTATTTTGTAACTTCAGGTGAGTTATAATCTGTACCAGCCTTTTTAATAGTCCACTGCAGGACGAAGGCCTACCCACGAAGGGTGATTAGGCCATATCATGGCTATTCGCTGAATAATATGTGGGTACCCATGAATTGTCTATGCTACCTACTTAACTATTTTAATCGTGTTTTTTGTTCGCTTATAGTGTTGATGTTTTTGATTTACCTACTTTTATTTGGTTTATTTACGTTAAAATTGTTAATTGTGTGAGGACAACCGAAGGACTCGATGTAGTAAAAACACCATTATTTCAACAACTCTTTGTAGATTTATTTCTTCCAATACATTGTTCCTTAAGCTTTAATCTAGACTTGTTCTTCGCTCCGACGGCTCGACCAGGATGGTCCTCCAAACCTCGTGTGAGTTCCAGACCATGATTCTTAGTAAATGTATTTATTACTTTTACGACTTCCTCTGCAATAGCCAACCACAGCTCGTTTCCTGTTGCATTTACTTTTTAAAAGTCTGTGGTTGACTACCACCCTCGAACTATCGTGTCCGTTCAAAAACCGCACATTATTTAAAATATGCAATTTTTGCCCAAAACCCAACATTTGTTCACACATAATTTAAATAGCCTACTGACCTATATGTGCACGTTACTATAATGTAGTATTTAAGATTATCACATAACTGAGACGATATGTTTCTTGTGATATAACAATAAAGATCTTTGAACCTATATCCACAACGCTGGCCCAGTGCGGGTTGGTAGATTCACATATTTTTTTCTACGGACGACGTTTTCCTTCACCGCAAAGCCAGTGGTGTTAAATTCTTTACATAAATTCTTATTGGTACGGGACTGGGGTCTAAACCCACGGCCTTACGATTGTAAGGAGGGTGTTTCTACACTAGACCACCACGGCTTCAAGGATTTTGTGTTCTAAAAATGTATGGCACAAACTGTGTAAAATGGTGGTACAAATTTTCTTAGTAACAACAGTCTATCCAAGCGTACATGGAATTTTTGGTAACATAAATTTTAGAGTTTACCTGTCTAAGTTAAACTATGTTACATTTTCTATTTAAGTTGGCATTCTATCAGCAATAAATACACATTTTATTTACAACCTGTTATAGCTAGATAGAATATTACGTCGACCTCGTGTCGAGGCGCTAAACTACGCTATCTAAATGGTAATATCTCTCGCAAACATAATATTACAAAGAAAATTTTACAACATGCACTCAGGTTGACAAAACTCTATTTTGTATCTTTGCATAAAAAGAGAATTTAAAAAACCTTAGTTAGAATCGACTAATGCGTTAGGCAGGCCAGTAAACACCCTTCGTGGGTAGGCCTATGTCCTGCAGTGGACTATTAAAAAGGCTGGTACAATGCGTTAGGCAATACGAGTCCCTTCTTCGTGGATTTTAAAAATATACAGGGTTATTTCTAATCAATTAGCATCCTTTTAGGATTCTGTACGTAAACACTAACAACTATTGTCAAAACTAAAAAGAAAAATGGTTGTTCCATAGAAAAATATCGTTATTTTCATTCGCGACGAAATGAATGTAACAGCTGTTTTTTTTAGTTTTGACAAAAGTCGCAGAAACAAAAGTTGTTAGTTTTCATTAGGACTTTTATTAGGTAATTGATTAAGAATAACCCTGTATAATTTAAAGATCGGTGTCATAGATTACTTTTTATCTTCAATATAAAAAATTTTAAGAAATACGAGTAGTTTTTATTTCTAAAAGCCAAAATATCACGTCGGGAAAACCTAATAGTGGGTAATTCTATTAACGTAACGGATAGCTCGGATAGAGACTGTGGCCCGTGCGGGGGCGGGAAGCGAACCTACACCCACCTGCGGCCTGCCAGCGCCTCGTTACTTATTTACAACTTACTAGCTTTGCCCGCGGCTTCGCCTGCGTGGTATTTTAATTTTTGCCATTCCATGGGATTTTTTTTTTGGGAATTAAAAGTAGCCCCTTTCCGTACGTGGTATTTTAATTTTTGCCATTCCATGGGATTTTTTTTTGGGAATTAAAAGGAGCACTTTCCGTCTTTCAAAATACTGTACCAGCCTTTTTAATAGTCCAATGCAGGACGTAGGCCTACCCACGTAGGGTGTTTGGGCCATATCCACCACGCTGGCCCAGTGCGGGTTGGTAGATTCACATACGCCATCGAATTTCTTCTACGGACGTATGCAGGTTGCCTCACGATGTTTTCCTTCACCGAAAAGCCAGTGGTGTGAAATTCCGTACATAAATTCCAAAGAACTCATTGGTACGGGACCGGGGATTTGAACACACGACCTCACGATCGTAAGGCGGGTGTCACTACCACTAGACCACCACGGCTTCATGTATTTAACGGTAGGCACCTAAAGGGAGTAGGTAGTACAAAACTCGAACATTTCGCTCGAATTGTCTACATTATTGTTGATGTTTCAAAAACGGCTCAGCCGATTTCTGTAAAATTTAAATGGGACGATTTAGGATGTGTACCTTTTCGAACTAAAAAATAATTTTTCGATTCGGTTTACAATTGGCGAAATTATCGATGAACATACACAAAAGAAAAAACAAAAACGAACATGAAACCTCCTCCTTTTCGGTAGTCGGTTAAAAACAATTTTACATGGTTGGTGTTGCTCCGTTGCAGCGTTAAAGAGGAACAAACCAATAAACCAACAACTTTTACACTTTTTTACTATTACTACTTTTTTATTTATTTCTATAAAATTTACATGAGGTTATAAATCTTAAAACACTATTAAACCTAGCTTAGGTTTGACAAAAGTGTTCTAGTTATCTACTTACAATTACAAGTTATTACAAGTACCTAACAAGTACCAGCTCAGCATAAAAATAAACAACTTACCTATTACTACATAGTATAAAACAAAGTCGCTTCCCAGTCTGTATGTCCCTATGTATGCTTATTATCTTTAAAACTACGCAACGGAGTTTTTTTTTTTTTTTTTTTTTTTTATTTAAATTAATGGCCCACAGACTCCAGGGTCTGTGCCTTTTGTTAAGTAAGTTACAATTGAAAGAATGCGACTGTACAATAGAGAGGGGTTAATTTAATTCTTAGTCCAAGTTAGTGGTTTCATTGCGTGAATGCCACGAGCAAACCGGCGACCCGCATGCAGCACCCGATCACGAGTATGACGCATGTATCAGCCATCACTCTCCTCGACCATATTTAAGGGAAGAGAACGACCCGACACACGACGCCGCCGCAAGAAGGAGCCTTCGATGGCGAGCATGAATGCTCAAGGCATGCACGCAATGCTAGTTTCTATTTAATGCACACTTATTCTGATTTATTTTGTGAAAGCGATCACCAGCAGAGTCCAAGGCTACATTTCCATGTGTTACTCGGTGGTATCTACTCTGCCTGTGATCGCTCCCATGTCCTTCTATTACAACTCTTTTGCCTCCTCCCGGCTCAGAGCCTCCATCACCGCCGCGTTCCGGTCTCTGATGGCCATCTGCAGGTTATAGTCCTTGATAGCCCTCAAAGATGCAGACGATGCACGCCGCACGAATCGACTGATGGCATCACCTTCAATGTCGTCAGCGTAGTAGATGAAAGTTCCAGTGTGCCGAGACAATGCAACGACAGCGTGTGAGACGCTTTCGTGTAGCTTTATTCTAGGCTTAGTTTTAATGGCGATTACCGACTCGTACGTCAGTCCCTGAGCTTCGTGGATGGTAAGGGTGCGCGATCCTGAGCCACCTCCATAACCCTGGCTTATTAGGGTCTCCTTTTCTTCCTGCGTATGCACTAAGAAAAGGGTGTTGGGGAGGGTTTTGGATATTTGAGCCCCCTTGAACCTTTTCTGCTCAAGAGACCTAATACGGGGAACTGAGGAATATATACCTGAGTATATTTCCCTCAACGCATACGCGACATCCATTGGGTTTCTATGTGTGCAGAGCAACTCCTGGGTGATGTTTGTAACCAGGGTAGGGCGATGGTACCTCATTTCGAAGAGATTTTCTCTGTCGATATAAGGCAGCTGATTGACGTCCCCAATGAGGACAAGTTCGCTAGCACCAGACAGTCGTGCAGCCATTATTATAGCTCCGAAATGGTTCATTAGAGCTTCATCCACCAGAAGGCGGCTGAAGCTCTCTTTTCCAAAACCATTTACGAGGGATGAAGCCATGGTTCGCACTCTTGATTTTACTAGATCTCCTATTCGGTGCGATAGCTTCTCTCTCAGGTCTTTTGCTGCTTCTGTTGTTGTTGTGATGATAGCGTCCCTGTCCACATCAAAGTGTCTAATCACCCATGTTGTCTTGCCACATCCTGGTACCCCGTTGACCCATTGTATCTTTGGTACAGCCCAGTTTTGCCAGCTTGTCTCAACGTCCGAGCTCCGTTCGATGGTTTTAGCCATCTCGAGGATTCTATCGTCTAGCATTATCTTCGTGCACTTGGCGGTGACTACAATTGGGTCGTTTGATGGTATCGCGTATTTCGGTCTTCCTATTCGCTCCGTCTCTCCCTCATCCAACTCCACAAAACCACTTTCTGCGCTGTAAGCTGCCATATGTTGTCCTTTCATGTTCCCTCTGATGACTTGAGAAGTGACGTTATTGTATATGGCTGCTTCTGCCTCCTCGAGTCTTGATTTTAATAGACTCTCACTTACTGGACCACCCAGCCTAAAGAACTCCAGAATGTTGTCGCAGTTCTTAAGATTGACATTTTTTGTCGCTCTCAATAAGGCTAGGTATTCGATCAGGGCATTTCTCGCGTGGTCTCGTGGCGCTGAGGCCAAGATATAACGGGGCGAATCGACCTGTCCCATGTCGGCTCTCGTGCGGGTTGCCTGAGGTGGTGAAGCCCTCCCCGAGGTCGCAGTTGTCTGTGGAGGTGGTGTTTTAGGCATGAATCGGAACAAGCTCTGCATTGCAACACTGAGGAGACCCGACATGGCACCAACGCGCAACGGAGTTTGATGCGGTTTTTAATAGATAGAATAATTCAAGAGGAAGGTTTATATGCATAAATTGCATAATACACCTGTGCAAAGCCGGGGCGGGTGGCTAGTTTAATAATAATAACTATTTTGGGACATCTTACACGCGGCCTCTGACCCCAAACTAAGCAAAGCTTGTGATATGGCTGCCGGAGACTGATATACTACATATACATATTTTTAAATACATACTTACATAGATAGTAACTAAATAACACCCAGACACAGAGCAAACACCTATGTTCATCACATCAATATTTGCCCTGGGTGGGGATCGAACCCACGCCTCTTGGACCTAGAGGTTAAGGTCCCACTAACCACTGAGCCATCGAGTCCGATTTCAATAAATTTTTTTTTTATTGGTAAGAGTATACTTTGAAATTGGTCCCATTTAAATTTTATCGAAATCAGCTGAGCTGTTTTTGATAAGTCAACAATATGTTGTTTTTAAACTTTCGCGATTTGAACACATTATTATTAATACACTACGGGACTAACCGTGGTCGCGTGGTCAGTCTACCCGTGACCACGGTCGATGTAACTCGGCCGAAACATCGGGATGAGGAGGTATTTATTTATCTCGTAATTTTAGTGCGCGGTTAGTCTCGTAGTATATAATAATAAAGTCAACAATAATGTGAAAAATGCTACAGCGATCCGTGCGAAATATTCGCGAATTCTGTACACGGATGAAGTCAGTCATGCTATTTTTTTGCAAACAATAAAACTTGACTTTTGACCTTCGATGCGCTTCATTTTAATCATTTGTTTAATTAATTAAGAAAAGATAATGTGTAAGTATGGGATTTTACACAGTTATCAAGACTATTTATGCAATAATGAGTAATTAATTTTTATATCAGTATTTCCCGTGTTATTGTTCGATAATTCTGTTACGGAGTTCAACAATATCATAAATGATACCTGAATACGAGTATGTGGAACAACATGATACCTACGTACTTATAGTAAAGAAAACAGTAAAAGAAAGAAACTTTACTAAAAAATTACACTGAAATACACAGATACAATGATGTTCAATACCACAATTGTGAGATTAAGCTAAGTTGATTGCGATGTAACAGAAATAATATTAAATATAATATAGTATAATATATGTTATAATTATTTTTTTATTGGTAAGACTATACTTTGAAATTGGTCCCATTAAAATTTTATGGAAATCAGCTGAGCCGTTTTTGATAAGTCAACAATATTGAAAAAAAAAGTTGCTGTCGACGCATGTTGGCAGAATTTTTCTCGGCCCTTGTTTTTCAGATTTTTCTGCTCTAGCGGGCCAAATTCTACTCCAATCTTTCCTTTTTTTCTTATTTTCTTTCGAGATAATATTTGTAGAGCTAGAGATAGTCAAATAATTGTTTTCTATTGTGTTGTAATATTCGGTAGGTTTTTGACAGTAGCGGCTCATTGTTGTTTTCTTGTTTCCATGTCAAACGCCATCCGAGTCTGCGCAGACCGCCCACGTCACGGTCTGACGTCCTGACGTCTCCACTTATAGAACCTAAGTTTATTTTCATTTATATTTCTAGTATAATTCTTGTTATTCATGGCATTTTGCGCCCCGGCCGGGCCAAATGCAGTTTCCCAATACGTTAATGTGTCGCAGAGGGACATGATTCAGTGCCTAGAGTGTTCCCAAGTGCGATTTTTTAAAGGACAGAAAGGCCTCAAAATTCACCGTACGCGGTGCCATAAAAATAGCCAAATTACACTTTCGGCCCCTATTGCAGGCTCTGATGGAGCCAGCAGCAGTCCCGTGAGCGCTGCTGCTCCTTCCAAACCGCTTTGGGAGGTTCTTAGCTCACTCAAAAGTTCTCTTCCTGTTTTAAAACGCATCCCGCGTGGTGCACACGTTTTTCGGTTGCGCAGTGTTTATCTGCTGCTATTCGGAATGTTATTTCTAAAAATTATTTAGACGCCTGGGAACACCTCTTGACTTTTCCCTACGTTGTGCTTTACGTACATTCGGAACCAACAAACAAAAAATCCCTTACCACTAGGGTAAAGGAAAATTGCGTAAAGTACAGCGCATTGGAAGAGAACTCTTTAGATTTTGAAAGCATTATTCTGCCGACAAGGCAGAATAAACCAAATTCTAAAAAAACAGACGATTCGGTTACTATTAAAATAGTAGAGAGCAAAATTAGTGATGGCGATATCAAAGGCGCCGCACGAGTCCTGTTCTCCAGCGACACTATTGCCCTCCACACACCCGATACGGTCCAGTCACTCCGTGACAAGCATCCGCCGGCAGCATGTCTCCACCTGCCTGAGCCACCACACCCTGATGACGTTGTCATTGAAGTGTCAGAAGGAGATTGCAGCGGCCGTTTCTTCTTTTCGGAGCGGCTCAGCCGGAGACCTAGATGGTCTCTCGCCTCAACATCTAAAAGATCTTCTTCTTTCTTTTCATCTTTTAGCTCTGGTGAGGTGGCTGAGTCTCTCTTGAGAGAATTAACGGGTTTGGCAAATCTCATGTTATCTGGGCGGGTCAATGATGACGTCATCGAAGTCGTGTATGGCGCTAACCTATGCGCACTTGTCAAAAAAGATGGTGGCATCAGACCTATTGCTGTTGGCACCACATATCGTCGTCTCGCAGCCAAAGCCGGTTGTGGAAAAAAGGTTGCTCTTTTGATTAGCCTTTTTCAACCTTTTAGTGGATGTGAGGCTGCTGTTCATTCGCTTTGTGCTTTTCTCGGTCAAAATTGTGGAGAGGTGTTGCTTAAGGTGGATGTCAAAAATGCTTTCAATTCGGTTAATCGAGACGCCGACGCCCGAGGTCAAAGACAAAATTCCCGATCTTTTCAATTTTCTTTGGCAATGCTACGGCAAACCCACTAAATTAATTTACAAAAATGATGTTTTGCTATCTTCCGTTGGCTGTCAACAAGGTGACCTTCTCGGACCAGCCATTTTCAGCCTGGCCATTCATCCAATTGTTCAACGTCTCCAATCTAAACTCAACGTTTGGTATCTGGATGACGGGACTTTGGGTGGCGATGCGAGCACAGTCCTACGTGATTTGGAAATTCTTATTGACGAGTTTCGTCAAATTGGTTTGGAGCTAAATTTTTCGAAATGCGAACTTTTCGTTTGCGACTCATCTCCGGATAAAGATTTGATACTTAACAAATTTAATGATTTGGCACCTAACATCAAATCGGTAGACAAGTGTTCTCTTCGCCTTCTAGGTTCGCCGATATTAGATGAGTCTTTTCCGCCTTTCGTTCAAGAAAAAAATTCAAAATTTTTTGAGTGCCTCTGATAGGCTACTCAAAATTAACGCCCACATGGCTTTTACCATTATAAGATGTTGTCTGTTTGTTCCAAAATTTATGTACGCTTTACGATGTAGTCCATTGTGGAAACACAATGAGCTCCTTTTGAGCTTAGATGATGTTGTAAAGCAGTCCCTAGTATCGGTTTTGAATATTGACATAAGTGAAAGGGCGTGGCTACAAGCCTCCTTGCCTGTTAGGCTTGGAGGGCTAGGGGTCCACCAAATTTTAAGTGTTGCTTTACCAGCTTTCTTGTCCTCCATTCATAGTACTCAGAACTTGATTGAAAAAAACTTCGCACCTTCTTTAGGCCATTCTGGCGTAGATGTAGCTCATTTGAATGAGGAAACGAATGCTTGGAGGGCTTGCCCAAATACCGAGCTTCCAAAGACTTTATCGTCGCAGAGACTGTGGGATCGACCGATCTGCAAACTAGCACGGATATCTCTTCTAGATACGTGTCCTAGCGTCGCGGATCGCGCTCGTATCCTTGCAGTCTCTGTATGGGAGTCCGGTCTTTGGTTGCAAGCATTGCCCTCTTTCAATACTGGTAACCTTTTAGACCCAACTGCATTTCGTCTAGCTGTCAGCTTACGCTTGGGTGCAAGGTGTTGTGAGGCCCATCGATGTCAGTGTGGTACTGCAGTTGACGTTGACCAGCTCGGTCACCACGGTCTCTCTTGCTCAAGAAGCGCTGGTCGGATTGGACGCCACGCCAGCCTTAATGATGTCATACGCAGGGCTTTTGTCACCGCCAATATCGCAGCCGTACTCGAACCGAGTGGGTTGGCGCGTGGTGATGGCAAAAGGCCTGACGGCATGACGCTGGTCCCATGGAAGTGTGGACGGCCCTTAGTATGGGACGCAACTTGTGTCGATACTTTGGCACCGTCACATCTTCCTGAGACTCAGAGTAAGGCTGGAGCGGCGGCCAATTCGGCTGAGCAGAACAAGCGGCGCAAATATGCTAACCTCGGTAGTGGTTACATATTTGAGCCATTTGGAGTTGAGACTTTGGGTCCGTGGGGGCCGGGAGCTCATCTCGTTTTCAAAAGTCTTTCTGAGCGTCTGGTGGACGCGACGCGTGACCAAAATGCTGGTGTTTATTTGGCTCAACGTATAAGCATTGCCATTCAGCGTGGCAATGCTGCCAGCATGCTGGGCACGCTGCCAACTGGCAGTGGGCTTGAGCACTTGGATTATCTTTAGACCTTCAAGGGTCTGTGGATGATCCAATTGCTTTCTATGTAGTAGTAGTGTAGTATTGTCATTAATAAAAAAATATATATATATGTTTTAAAATTCGGTAAAAGAAAATTCAAGGGTAACCAATATAGACTGTAAATTTTGTCAATGATGTTCGTGTGTGTGTGTGTTTGTGTGTGTGTGTGCGTGTGTGACACATACATTCCAACTTATGAAGGAAACTAGCCGTCCTACCACAAAAGTTTCACGAAATATTAGATAATGTTTAACAGTACATATTGCACGGTTAAACAGTGTTTAAAGCGAGTTTAATATTTTTTTATCTATTTGAACTAGCTTTGATTTTCCAACTTCATGAAAGAGGTCAATCGCGGAATCCAACTCGGCTGGGCAGCGTTCGGCCAACTGCGTGACGTCTTTTCGTCTGGCGTATCCACAGAGATACCAGAGGGTTAATGTGGTCGAACGAGATAATCTGAAAGAGATGCATATATGTATAGGCTATTACATTTTTATTTTTTTTCCAGAAAAATGTAATGTTCCTAAATGCGAAGCCGCGGCCAATAGTTAGTTTTAAATGTAACATGTAGACAAAAAAGGAAACAATTAGAATAATGTACATCTTTAAAAGCACAGACCCTGGAGTCTGTGGAGTGTAATAATTTAATAAAATTTAGAAAAAGGAATTGTACTACAATAACAGCCATGTAAAAGACCTTCAGGCAGCTTAAAAACTCTGAATTTTATATGATAACACATATAGGAAGAAATCTGAAAATTGAACATTTTTATAGGCATGATGACTGGGTAATAAAATCTTTATTTTAATTAGTCCGTGAGTCAGGGTATCAAAAAATATCGGACGCGTATTTTATCTTTTGTCAATCAAATGACAAGGACATAGATATCTGTAAAATAAAACTGTTGTGACTCAGAAAACCGAAGCTGTTTGTTATCGAGGATACTGTCAAAACTGACGTGATCCTCAAAATAAGACTGCAACTACCACCGAATCGAGATATCTCTTTCTAACTCATGCCGCATTAAGCCGCCATCCAATCTCAAAATACCTTTTTAAAGCCCTAGTTAAAATGACTTTTCTCCGTTAAACCTTGAAGTTGTTTAATAGAAATAAATTACACAATATTTTCAAAACTATACGGTAGGGGATTCAATAACTCGAAACACAATTCAAAAAACTTCGCTCGAAAGAAATTAAATGCTTTTTAGAACTAATTCATGATTTCTAAGAAAGTTTATTGCATTTTTGGGCACTTTTCTACACAATTACAATTGTTTTTTAAATCTGTTATTTATGCACATGAATTGAACTAAAGCTTTCATCCATAAAATTTAGGAAAAAGTGATGATATCAATTTTATATTGATTTTTGAATGCAAAAATCGGGCGAAACATGAAGCGTATTGGTTTTCACCCGCTCATATGAAAAAATACGCTGATACTACAACGCATCTCTTTCTGGCTCCGCATTATCCCTCTGGGAACTCTGTGGACATAGATAAACCTTGTCAAAGTTTGGAAGTGAGGGTCGTGAAGTCACTTCTCTTACGTACGAAGTCTATATAATATCATCATCAATTTTTGTTTGATTGGCATAAGGAAAAATACGTGTCTAATATATTTTGATGGTGTATCTGACGGACTAATTGCATTTTTAAATCATCGTGCCTATTAAATCACAATGAAAATTGGGACTAAATGCAAAAAATATGGACCCAAATTTCAAAGCGAGTTATTCATATCATGTGTACCTGCCAAAACAGCTGATTTTGGCGAGAAATGTAAAAAAATCCCTTTTATCGATGATTAAGGGCCCGGACGGCCCTCGGTGTGCGAGCCCGACTCGCACATGTCCGGTTTTTTTTTAGTTTAATTGTTATATTACTAATAAGTGCCTACTAACTTATCTATTGACTCCTATCTACGATAACGTCAAACAATTTTTATTTGGGATCAATAAGGTAAATAAATATAGCTCTATTTAGCTCAACCCTTCGCCGCCCTCATACTCCATCAATATTATTTTTGAAAATATTTGCTTTGAAACGAAAATATGTTTGTTATATTACAACAGATTAATTAACCGGCAGATACGCTTTCTCTTGTCACGAAAATGTTAAGCTCAAAATAGCATACACTGAACAATGTAATCCCTTAGTTATATTATATATGTTTAATATGGTTCTCTGCTTTTTCGCGGATAATTGGTTGTCCGATATTCACTCGCTAACTGATGTTTCACAGAATTTTATTTCGCCGAATAATAGTTTTTCAACTAATTGTATTGATATCTTTTTTTATTTCCCAACCTCACAGTAACGAACTGTACAATTGGTCTGCTTTTTATTATGACACTTTTCTAAATTACAACTTTCAAGTAGCAGAATTGAGTTTGCGTAATATTCATTTAGTTGTTTGTTGTTTACCAAGAACCAAAGAAAAACGTACTTGGACTAATAAAAAAAGGGAACTGTTATACTGGCGAAACGTTATTCGTCTAATAGTTGTGTGACGTAGTAAAATATTTGACAAATGATAAATGTCCCAAATGTGTTGTGTCATAAATATCCTGCATACCAATAATTATATAAAATGAAACGTTGTCATCCAAAAATTTGCTAATCGTTAATAGGGTTGTTGACTAGTATTTAATTAATAAATAACATTAAAATTACTGAATTTTGTAATTAATTATGACGTTTAGTGATAATGATATTCAGTTTACGTGAAAAAATAACTAAAATCGGCTAATCCAGTTCAGAGATATAAGCTTGTAAAGATTTTGGTGGGGATTAAGAGGGTTTTGTCTCTTTCCCACAAAGCATAACATAGTATGGCGAATGTATGACACTTACGGACCGTGACGTCTTTTTCTGCCATAGTGCGCTCTTTGTAAGCAAGAAAATGTAATGCTTGTAACTTCTTTATTTCTAAGTTGATTTTATTTTTGTTGTTCGGCTCTGTTTATGGTTAGCTGTTTCAAGAGGACATAAAAAAAATTGTCAACTAGCCTATTGTCAAAGTGAACCATTTGTGAAACGTTGGTTGGCAGGTGATAATCGGCCAAACGATTTTCCGCGAAAAGGCAGGATACCGATATTTGTACTATAGGCAAAGGCTGGAATAATAAATAAGTCTATTGATACAAGTCAAAATTATAAACCAATTTGCTGCCCCCTTCGCTACTGCCGCTCTACGCTTCAGCTAACTCAGCCTCGTCTATCTACCGATGTGATGTCTTCGTTTCTGCCTACGTGTATTGGTATTATGTTTCACGGCTTCATTCTTTGCGATTTTTAGTTTACATGTTGTAGATATGCTTCCAGGTACCGGCCTTCAACACGGATTTTTTAAAGATTTTTCCTGTTTTTTTTTATGTTTTTTGTTATGTTGTTACCCTTTACTTAATATCGTCAACGACTACCAGACCACTTCCTCTACAGTCACCGCCCATCCGACTTCAGGCGCCATACTTCATTCCGTGTTTCCGTGTCGAGGCCTTCGCACGTTCACCAGACTACAGTTAACAATTAAAATTGTTGGTTTAATTTGCTCTAAAAATGGGATATTCGAGAAAACGAAGATGTGAAAGTGAGAGTGACGAGGAAGAAATTCGTAATCAGAAAGTAAATAATCTAATTCTATACATTTTTGTGCTTACAAAAATACCCACAATTTTGCTACACTTATTGATGTGAAACAGAAAGTACTCGTAAGTAATCTACTTTTATACATTTTTGTGCTCGCAAAAATACCCGCAATTTTGCTACACTTATTAAAGTTAAGCAATATCCATATACGATACAAACTTAAGGAACATACTGTCCCGACATGTGTCTTTACACGTGTTATGTTAATCGAGAGCTAAGTTGATGCGTTACTGCCATACCCGGGCAGATACTGTCAACGTCAAGGAACCGTGTCTTTACACCGTTTCGTTGCTTTCCGCCGTGCTTCCCGGGGCCATCGGCCACCGGTGTCTTTCCACGTGTTATGTTAATCGAGAGCAAAGTTGATGCGTTACTGCCATACCCGGGCAGATACTGTCAACGTCAAGAAACCGTGTCTTTACACAGTTTCGTTGCTTTCCGCCGTGCTCCCCGGGGCCATCGGCCACCGACGCTAGCCAGCGCGATCCGGACGCCGCACCTGCTACAATGGAGGAGCCTGCCGCGCCTGCCATCCAGCCCTCCCTCGTAACATCCGATACCGATGTGACGCTCTATTTAGACATCTTGGAACTTCTGGGAAATGCGCCTCAGAGATAAGTTTGGGACCAGTGATACATAAAGACGTCGCTGCTCTTTGGCAAAATACCCTCAGCAAGGGCTTAGAAAAAGAAGGAAAGGAAAAGTTGCAATACCTATGCTGTGCCTAGTAATTGCGAATTCATGTTAGCTCCCAAATTGAATGCCGAGGTCAAAACTGCCCTGCCAGAATCCTTGCAAAAAAGAGATGCATAAATTGTCGCGAAACAAATACAATAAGGTATTGCCTTATCGGCTTTAGCCACAGCGATTGATGAACTGCTGTACAAATACACTTTATTAAAACCACTAAGCGACGCCTGTCGCATACTATGCTTTAGACAGACGTCCACTCGACGAAACTTTGTTTTAGAAGCAGTGAACTCATACCTCAAAGAAACAAGACAAGATCCCAGAGAGACAAGTATCTTTTTGGCGATAATATGACGGCAAAATTAAAAAACAATAATATAGAAGACCGGAGATGACTTAAAAAATCCGGTTCAGATGGCACACAACCACTTTAATAATAACCATTTTATTAAAAAGAATTTGAACTCAGCACCGCAAGTTTCAGCAAGGGCGAAGCCCAGCGCTCCCGCGGCGGATTCACCCTGCCGCGGCCTGTGACGAGAAGCATGCGCCTGCCGGAGCGACCGCTCGCCACAGTCCCAGAGGATGACTGCTGCGCAGAGATAGATGAGGTATCTTCGTATGCGGGATGCTTACGAAATTTTTATCAAAATTGGACTCAAATTACATCCGATCCTACAATATTACGAGTAGAATGCAAAAAAGGTTATAAAACCTCATTTACCTGTTAAAACAACCCACCGGACCTTACCTATCCTCTATCGAAAGAGGAAGATTTCAATTTCACAGTAGCCATAAATAAACTGCTAGATATTAATGCCATATCCGAATGTCAACATTTTGATGTTCAATTTCTTTCTAGAATATTTTTTGTGCCAAAACGTTTTATTTGAACTTAAAGAAATTGAATGAATTTATTTACACTTATCATTTTAAAATGCATAGACTACAGAACCGCATCAAAATTGATAATATCGAATTGCTATATGGCTATTATATTGATCTTAAAGATGCTTACTTTTTACTTTCTATACATAAATCGTATAGAATATGCCTACGATTTAAATATAAAAGTGTCTTATACAAATCTAACTGTTTACCGTTTGGTTTGTCCACCGCACCGTACTCGTATGTATTTACTAAATTTACAATGAAAAGGTTTAATATCTGTTATCTATTTAGATGATATATGTAGTTATATTATTGCGTCTTTATTTAACATTTCTTGACTGCCAAGAAAACGCAAATTCAATAAAAACACTATTGGAAAATCTTGGTTTTATAGCAAACTATGAGAAAAGCTCTTTAGTGCCAATTTCTGGGATTTTTCTTTGATTGTCATGATTATGGCCCTGCCTGAAGATAAGAAGTCAAAAATCTTGTAAAAAATGTAAAAATGATGAATGTCGGGGAATTTTCTGGAGTCATTGATAGGCTTGTTGATAACAGTGTGCCCAGCTATAAGATATTCTTGGTTATATATAAAAAAAAAAAAAAATTGAACAGTACAATACCAATGTTTATTAGACAACCTAAGCTATGACCAAATTCAAAATTACCTTAATAAAAAAAAAAAAAATGCGCTGATGGCGTTTGTCCAAGGTACATTTACCGCTTAAGTGTAGTGATTAATTAATAATTATAAAAAATATATATATAGAAATTAGTAATCTATTCCGATTCATCTACTACCGGATGGGACGCTTATTGTAATAATGAAGATTGTTGTGGTTAATGAACTGGAACTATAAGCTTTTCAAGCATTGAAATTTTTAGCTAAAAATATTACTGATTCTGATATATTGATTAGGCAATTTTGCAATGTTACTGCTGAAGTATTCAGTATAAGCACTTGAATAAAATATCTCCAGACATTTGGACATGGGTTGAATCTGGTTAAATGCATCCTATATTCATAGCAAATAAAACAATAATGCTGATTATTTATTTAAAAAAAAAAAAAAAAAAAAATACAGTTATAGACATTGAATGGGAATGAGCTGATTATGAGTTTCTTAAAATAACAGATAAATTGGGTTACCCAGATATTGATTTATTTGCAAGCAGATTTAACACTAAGTTCCACTCATGACATGGAAAATTGATCCTGATGCTATAGATGCTTTTACGGTATCTCGAAAAAAACTGACATTCTGTGCATTTCTTCCCTACTAAATAATTGTTAAGACAATCCAAAAAATTATAAGTAAGGGAAGGTATCCTTGTGGTCCCATACTGGCCAACGCAGTTTTTCAAAAAATGATTTCTGACATGATTTTCTTTGACCCCAATCTCCACATTCTTAAATCTCCATTTAGGACGTTACACAAGCTCTACAAGACCCTGACACTAGATGCCGCGAAGTTGTCCGGCAAACGTGGGTAACTAAAGGGTTTTCCACCCAGTTCAATAGAAATTATGTTATATTTATTATCCCAATACCTATAAACAATATGGTTATTGTATCAAATACTGGGCTAAATTTTGCACCCAAAATAAAACAGTTGCAGAAGTAATAGAATTCTTGACCCAAGTATTTAATAAGGGTGCTAAGTATGGTACCATAAATTCATATAAGTCTGCTATAACTACACATTATTAATGAACATAATTATATCAAATGATGCCGATGTAAAACGTTTTATGAAAGGAGTGTTTAGATCAAGGCCCCCAGCTCCCAAATATATTGGGATCCAGGCATAATATTAAAGTATTTGTCAAAGAAATGCGACTAACGAAGATTTTGATTTAGAAACTTTTTCAAAAAAGACACTGACATTGTAGGTTCTGGTCTGCACACAGAGTTCCGACATATTCACTAGTAAAAGTTCAGTTCACTAGTAAAACCATAAACTTCACTAGTAAAACCATAAACTTCACTAGTAAAACCATAGTAAATTAATAATATTCAGCTTAATAGCATCCGTGACACAATTTTACTAAAAATATCTGATACTATAAAGACCTCAAACCCAAATTGTTCGCAGCCTTTTCTGAAATTTTCGTATTTGGATCAGAGACCTGAATTATGCTCAGCAAGATGCTTAGAGACATACATAGAGAAAATAAAGAATTTACGTTCCTCTGATAATGACTTTTTGTTCATAAGTTATAAGCGTCCGCACGCTAAATTAACATCACAAAGATTAAGTCACCGGATCAAAGATGTCCTCAAAAGTAGTAAGATAGATACGAATATATTTAGGCATAGCTAACATAGTCGGTGTCGGTATTGATATTATAAGCAAAACTCCTGGATGGAGCCAATCTTCACAAGTCTGCGAAATTCTATAATAGAAATATTCTTCAAGATAATGTACAATGATCAGTTCTATCATATGTATGATAAATAAAATTTAATTCTGCATTCATTAAAATATAATGTCTACGAATAAAAATGAATTTACATTTCACATTTTGTTATTTCTCTAAACATCTACAACATGTAAACTAAAAATCGCAAAGAATGAAGCCGTGAAACATAATTAATGATCAAACGAACTAGTGAAGTTCGATCAAAATTATGTGAACGGCTTCATTCGACGCGATTATATACACCCCCCCTAAAATAATTATACATTTACAAAGCGTAATGCCCTAACCCTCAAACTAAAATGTGAAATACTTTAAACAAAATGAAGTATGGCGCCTGAAGTCGGATGGGCGGTGACTGTAGAGGAAGTGGTCTGGTAGTCGTTGACGATATTAAGTAAAGGGTAACAACATAACAAAAAACATAAAAAAAAACAGGAAAAATCTTTAAAAAATCCGTGTTGAAGGCCGGTACCTGGAAGCATATCTACAACATGTAAACTAAAAATCGCGTCGAATGAAGCCGTTCACATAATTTTGATCGAACTTCACTAGTTCGTTTGATCATTAATTATATAGACTAGTCTACAAATGTATATGTATCGACTCAAACAAAAGCAAACCGCCACGGGGTGTTCATCTTGCGCCCTCTTCAGACTGTGACATAAATTCTTTTTCATCCCCCCATCTCGGAAAGAGTCTTTTTGCTCTTCGAAATCTGAGTGCAAAAGCCATTTTTATCCGCTACAGGGTAAAGTAAAATTGAATTTAGAACATCGTGTGCACTGAGTTCGTGAATTATTAAAACTTATTTACTTCTACCTCCACGGTGCCGAATTTATCATACAACCTTTTTTAATTTGTTCAAAACTCAGACACGGAACCTTCTTGCTGTACTTTTTTAATTTGCTTTGCGCGCGCCACTTTCTTATCATGCATGTATTGTTCAAAGTTTTAAAAATAAGAAACTTGAAAACAAGTGAAATACCTAAAATGCGACATAAAATTCTAGCGACGAGGAAGTTTATTTGATGCCAATACTGAGCTTCCTCCCTCAACAATCACGCGAGAAGTATTTGAAACAGTGCGTGGTATATAGACGACTTTAGTCATTTCCTCGCTGAAAGGGGATGAAAAGTTACGTGTTGCACTCGAGTGCAGTAAGATTTTCTACCTTGTGCTCTCTTGCTCCTAATTGTTGTAATTCATTCGCTGCGCTCGTGATTCAATTTTAGAATCCTTCGCTTGCTCGGTCATCAAAATTGATGCATTGGGCATTGTAAAGAAATCTTATTCGATTTTAAAGAATGAAACCTCTATGCAAAGGCCATGGTAATCGAATGTTTTTCTATGAAAATTCGTAGGTACATTCTAATTTGTTTTATTTTATTGTGAACAATACTGAGTTGCCTAATGAGTCCGTTTAGTAAGTTTATAACGTAAATTTTACTCATATTTCATGGGTTTTTTTTTATTTCAAATAGGTTTGCGTTTGACTACACACTGCCTGATGTTAAGCAGATATGCGGTCTAGGATGTAGCACGCTTACCTAGAAGATACCTATTTACTCGAGATTTGAAGACACCTATATTTTCTCGCAGGAAGTATGAAACGTAGAATATGTACCACTAGAACCAAGTCTGTCTTCGTCTTGGGTGACTTGAACCTCTCGCTTCACTCAGGACTAAATAATTGCATTTCAACATTTGCAACGCAGGACGCAAGCGGCTTCCTACCATTAAATCCACTCCAAAGGAAGCAAATGTCCAGCAGTGAATATCAGGTAGATATGAAGATGAACTTTTGAGTCAATTTTTCAAATAAGTAAATAATAAATGGTAAAGCCGTGGTGGTAATAAATGGTAAAATAAAGCCGTGGTGGTCTAGAGGTAGTGACACCCGCCTTACAATCGTGAGGGCGTGGGTTCAAATCCCCGGTCCCGTACCAATGAGTTCTTTGGAATTTATGTACGGAATTTCACACCACTGGCTTTTCGGTGAAGGAAAACATCGTGAGGCAACCTGCGTACGTCCGTAGAAGAAATTCGAAGGCGTATGTGAATGCACCAACCCGCACTGGGCCAGCGTGGTGGATATAGCCCAAACACCCTTCGTGGGTAAGCCTACGTCCTGCAGTGGACTATTAAAAAGGCTGGTACAGTACAAATAATAAATGACTATAATGCGCTAACATTCTTCTTTCTGAGCATCAATGTTCTTGGCATAATTTTACCGTGACAACGTGTTATGAATCGAATGTACCGGTGGCACGCACAAAAAAGTGTCACGTTTCGCCTGAGGCGAGCGTGCAAATGAGAGAGCAGAACATGCGATAGAGAGGCACAATCGACCCACGCGTTCGACTTGTGTCAGTTGCTGATTCAACAATGTTTTCTTATGACGCTATCACGTAATATTATCTTCCGTAAACCAACTTTACAGACCACCATTTTTTTTACACGCTTTTATTGGTTTCATCTGTATTTTTGCTTGCTTTTTGCTTGTAACCAACCCCTTTGAGCGATCAGATTTTCTTTAAACTTTTACCTATCAAAGACCGATGACAATCTTAATATATATAAATCTCGTGTCACAATGTTTGTCCTCAATGAACTCCTAAACCACTTAACCGATTATAATAAAATTCGCACACCATGTGCAGTTCGATCCAACTTGAGAGATAGGATAGTTTAAATCTCAAATTATAGTCGCAATTTTAATTTATTTAGCCACAGCAACGCGTGGCCGCGTCAGCTAGTGCATTTATAAAAAACAAATTGATGACTACTAAGCGTGTCTTTTAGTTTTTTTAAATATATTTTATTGGAGCGAAGCATACTAGGAGTCAAATTAACCGATCGAATTAGGAACACTATGCTGCGCTCAAAAACCAAAATCGCCGACGCTTGTCAAAAAGCCAGACAATTGAAATGGGATTGGGCGGGACACGTCTGTCGCATGCCGGACGACCGCTGGGCAAAGGTCACCACCGACTGGATTCCAAACTCCAAACGACCTTTGGGCCGAACCAGACGCAGGTGGCGCGACGAACTGAGCTCGCACGACAAACACTGGACCACCAACGCAGTAGATCGCGCAGTCTGGAAGGAGGGAAGGGAGGCCTTTGCCCAGCAGTGGGACAATACAGGCTCAAAATAATAATAATAAAATAATATTTTTTTATTGTTTTGGTTACTCTGATACTATTTTATTTATAGCAGTATCCACACAAGGCTTATCTCAAAGAGCTCTTTTTTTACGGCAAACAATTATTTCATTACTTTTTTCAGGGTCGCAAGATAACGGTTTAATTTGATAAAATTAAAAAAATAATCTACAATTATAACCACTTCAACTGATTTGGTGTGACCTAGATGTGAACCGTGAACCTAAATATAAATACAATAGCTTCTAGGCCCGATTACAGGCGCCAACGTAAATTTAATAGCAACGTAAAAAGTTCTCTCTATCGAATGCCTAATGTAGATAATTATATTTTTACAAAATATAGCATGAAGCATGACCAACTTCACCCGTGTACAAAATTCGCGAATATTTCGCACGGATCGATATAACATTTTTCACAATATTTTTGACTAGTTTTTACCCGCGGCTTCGCCCGCATACGCAATATATCATTATAATTTATAGCCTATGTGTTATTCTGATATATAAGCTATATTATTGCAAAGTTTCATCTCAATCCGTTCAGTAGTTTTTGCGTGAAAGAGTAACAAACATCCATCCATCTATCCATCCATCCATTCTCTCAAACTTTCGCGTTTATAAAATTAGTAGGAAGGATTTTTTAATGATAATTTCAAATATGTTTCCGAATCATTTTATTGTATTTTTAATGTGACTGATTATGTGTTTTTTAAATTCTTTAATGTTGAGTCTTTGATATTTGAATTATTAGTAGGAAGTAGGATTTATCATGCAAAAATGGCTTAGCCGATTTTCATAAAATTTAAATGGGACCAATTTCGAAGTACACTCTTTCTAATAAAAATATAATTATTGAAATCGGACATCTATGAAAAAAGTTATACGAATAAAAAATAAAAAAAATATATTCGCGTCGAATTGTATACCTTCTGCGGTTGGTTCGTCGGTCAAAAAGAAATAGAACTAGGTATGCTATTTAGCTATTATAATTACGATGGCGCCTCTGTAATCGGGCTTACACTATCCTTAAATGTAAACCTATAAGCATTATCCGATTTGACTGATTTTATTCAAGCCTGCAATCGCTAGAGCTAAACATTTTAGTTATTACAGTTTTCCGAATGACATTCAAAACATAAACCTTTAAAAGCCATATTTTAATTCAAATGCTTGGCTGAAAAGTATACTGAAAAAAAATCAATTCAATTTTTGTTTAATTGATAAAAGAAAAAATACATGTCTAATATTTTTGATAGTCTAGCTGACAGACTATACTCTATAAAATTTAACTTGATCTCTGCGACAGTTACATATTGACATATTTAGAGTTGGGATAGTGGTGTAAAAAATCGATTTTCAAACAATGTTGTAATGAAATCGAATGAGTAGTTGAAGGTGAGAAATTTGATTTTATTTACTTACTATTACTTAAGATCAAGTATGTACATTATGTAAATAATGTTATGATATTAATTAAATACTAATAATAATGTAACGATAGTATATATATATATATATATATATATATATATATGTGTATATATATATATATATATATGTATATCGACGTTTTTCACTATTACGAGTATCGATGCTAATGTAACATATAATTGGGTTTAATTTAATTACACATGTAAAAAATGTTATGATATTAAAATATCGATAAAATTAATGATAAATTAAGTTTTATTTAAAATATCGTCAGTATAAACTATCGATATTTTAATTAAAACTACCTAAAACTCTGTGGTCAAGATCATTCGTCGCCCATCACTAAATGACATGCTCATAAAGTATGACATTGACAGGTACTGTCTGTACTATTAAGAAATTCAGGACTTCAAGGCGTGATTTTTCTGACAGGTGTCGCATAGATCAAGTTAAATTTTATAGAGTATAGTTATATTTTTTAGTCATCATGCCTACTATCTCGATGTTCAACAGAAAACACGAAAACAGTGGTTATTTCATAGTCCTTTTTTGCTGCTAGAGTTTGAGCAGAAGAGGAACGTTGTAGGTGAGGTCGCCCGTGTGCCATTTTACTAAATCTGTTACGTTGACAACACTGCTCTGTCATTGATAGTACAACTAAAAGTGTTTGATACTTAAAAATAAATAAATATTTTGGGACATCTTACACATGGCCTCTGACCCCAAACTAAGCAAAGCTTGTGATATGGCTGCCAGACTGATATACTACCATATACTTTTTTTTCTGTACTCTATACCAGCCTTTTTTAATAGTCCACTGCAGGACGTAGGCCTACCCACGAAGGGTGATTGGGCCATATCCGCCACGCTGGCCCAGTGCGGGTTGGTGGATTCACATACGCCATCGAATTTCTTCTAAGGATGTACGCAGGTTGCCTCACGATGTTTTCCTTCACCGAAAAGCCAGTGGTGTGAAATTCCGTACATAAATTCCAAAGAACTCATTAGTACGGGACCGGGGATTCGAACCCACGACCTCACGATTGTAAGGCGGGTGTCACTACCTCTTGACCACCACGGCTTTTTTTTTTGGTAGACACTAATTCGGTTTTCATCAGCACTCGCGTCTCACCGCGGTTCGACTAGCTCGTTCCCCGTCGCGTGAGTTTTAACAGTGTGTAAACAATACATTATAATATTATGATTTGTAAAAATGTTCCACTGTTGTGGTCAAGAGAAAGGTGACATCCACAAGTGGTATATTATTCAGAGAAAAATCGAACCAAGATGGTATAACTATAACAGAATACGGCTAAAACTCACGTTACGGTCGATCCGCAAGGAATCCAACCAGTTTCAGAGTATTTAGAACTCCATCCTCAGGGAATACGCGCACCCCCGTCGACCGGCGCGCGCGCACAACATGGTATATACATCATTTGAAAGCTTGGTTTATGGGCTTCTCAAAAATATTTAACTTAATTTTTTTTTATCCCTGCATTCTTTTTTTAAATGTGAAAAATAAATTGTATGATAAATAATAACCCACCTAGTTTTTTTCTAGTTTAGCAATGATGTGCTTTTATCGTTATTTTACTTGCATTCGTAGCTGATTCTTCCACATTCATGTCTTAATTTGATAAAATTAAAAATTATAACCTACCAGTGTGACCAGTTAGTAGGTACAATCAATGTGACAAAAAACACTGAAAAAACTGTGTCTAATTGGTAGAAATGCTTCTATTTAACAATTTGGAGGTTACTTAATCAGGGTTGCTAGAGATGAACTACCTATTGAGCCAAATATATTTATTTATCCTAATAAATTCAAAATTAATTCAAAAAAACGGAGGGCTCTTTTTTGGTTTTAACTAATGTAATAGATTCAGAAAAATAATAATAATATATACTTTATTGTACACCAAACAAAAACAAATACAAACATTCTTAGGACTAAGTAAATTTACAGGGCACAAGGGCGACCTTATCGCTCATAGCGATTTCTTCCAGGTAACCCGTGGAGAGAAAAAATAAAACCACAAGGATTGACAGAATAGTCGGTGGTGCATTAATAATAATAAATATTATAAAACATAATACTTATATACACATGGTAATAATAACACATATACTAAATACATACATAGACTTAATATATACATACACAAATACATAAGTACCTAAATAATTAACATAAAGATAGATAGTGATTATAAATAAGATTTTTAAAAATAGGCAGTGACTTGGCCTGCCTGATGGCAACAGGCAGCTCATTCCAGAGACAGACAGCTTGTATAGTGAACGATTTAGTGTAGGACAGATTGACGTGGGAAGAGGTGTGGATTCTAAGCTTAAGAGCTCGTGAGGGTCGTAAGGAACCGGAATGACCAATTATGAATTCGAATCGTTCCTTAAGATATAGAGGAATGGTAGGATTGAAAAGAATTTTATAAAGGAAGGAGAGAATGTGGGTATTACGGCGAAGACGAATGGGTAACCATTTGAGCTTTTGTCGAAATTCAGAAATATGATCATATTTTCGTAAGCCAAATATGAATCGAATGCAGAAATTTTGAAGACGTTCAAGCTTGTCAAGTTGCTCTTCGGTTAAATCCAGATAGCAAGCGTCAGCATAGTCTAATATTGGGAATAGGAGAGATTTTATAAGCGTATTTTACATATGAACTTTCTCGAAATGTAACGTGGTTGTGGTTAGAATAACGAATAACATAGAATTAGAATAAAGAATAACGTAATAGTGGTTAGAATTTTTATTATTATTATACCAGCCTCCATACATTTTGTGGACATGTCCTTTGTCAAAAAGCACTCTAAGTATTTTAACAAAGCGTTTGATAAATCGCACAAAATTAGATCACATTAAAGACATAAACTCGTAGAACCAAAGTCTAACTCGGCAATGCACAGTTCTAGCCCAAATTCTATGGCTATAAAAATATTCAATAAATTGCCAAATAATCTAAAAGATATAGAAAGAGAAAACTGTTTCGTAAAACAACTAAAAATAATCCTTTTATCGAAATGCTACACATTTACACATTAGACGAATTTTTTAACGATAATCTAGAAAATGTAATAATAAATCGTTCCAATACAAATAATAAAATTGCCATACCCTTATAGGGTCATATGTATCACTATACAAAACATGTTAACTAAGAACCGCATGTCAATTTCATATGTTGCAATAAATTATTTCACTTTGACTTTAGTTCACCGTAACGCCACAACGGTTCTCTTTTTGCACAAACTCTCCTACAAGGAGACTCCGCCAAAATATATCAACGACCTATACTCTATAAAATTTAACTTGATCTCTGCGACAGTGACATTGACATAGAAGATTGACATTTTTAGAGTTGAGATAGTGGTGGAAAAAATCGATTTTCAAACAATGTTGTAATGAAATCGAATGAGTAGTTGAAGGTAAGAAATCGGATTTTAATTACTTACTATTATTTAAGATCAAGTATGTACACATGTAAATAATGTTATGATATTAATTAAATACTCATAATAATGTAACGGTAGTATTTATCGACGTTTTTCACTATTATCGATGCTAATGTAACATATAATTGGGTTTAATTTAATTACACATGTAAAAAATGTTATGATATTAAAATATACAATAAAATTAATGATAAATTAAGTTTTATTTAAAATATCGTTAGTATAAACTATCGATATTTTAAATAAAACTCTATCTAAAACTCTGTGGTCACGATCATTCATCGCCCGTCACTAATTGGCATGCCCATAAAGTATGACATTGACAGGTACTGTCTGTCCTATTAAGATATTCAGGACTTCATGGGCGTGATTTTTCTGACAGCTGTCGCAGAGATCAAGTTAAATTTTATGGAGTATAGTAGTATTAGTTACGCAGGTCTAAATATAGCGGTCATGTCAAAAAATTGGATTGCTTATTACAAAAAGTATTCTTCATAATTATTGTCACGTTTTGTTATCTTTCCTCAGATAGTTATTACATTATTCCATTCGTAACATTCTTAATTCAATAAACCTCGTCTAGGGAGTACCCACTCCATCACATGTGAAAGAACTCTGCCCAGAAAATACGACATAACTAAACAATACGTAAGTTAACTTTCCTTTTGTGATTTTTATAAACACTTCAAAAATTGACGCGCAGGATTTGATCCTGCCTCTGCATCTGGGCCGGAATCCCAGAAGGATTTCTGGGATTCCGGCCCAGATGCTTTGTCAAATTAAGCTAGAACGCTGTACTGCTAAGACACCAAATCCGTAAAGTGTTTTATCAATTTTACTACCAACTACCAACAATTACCAATTACCAACAGTGTTGGAAAAAGAATAAACCTAGTATGTGAAGAACGATAAAAATCATTTCAATTCGTAAGATTATTGTGATACTAATACGGTAGGTAACTAAAACAATATAACTAGTAGTTCTCAGTACAGTAGACCTCGCGAAGTCGCGGCATATCTCTGTAACTGAATGAGACTAGACTAGACTTGATGACTATATAGTTATTTTTTGCAAAAAATATCATGACCGACTTCACCCGTGTACAGAATTCGCGAATATTTCGCACGGATCGATGTAACGTTTTTCACAATATTGTTCATTTATCAAAAATCAGCCTTGATCATGGATCTACTGGTAAAAAAATGTATCATTAGATACATCGCCCCGAAATTGGATCTAATGAGAAAAAAATGTCTCACTAGATCTACCGTGGATCTATCGACTGGATCTATAGAGAGTGATCCTCCTCTACAGACTGAAAGTAAAAGAAACATGCAAACAGATTGACAAATTGAGTTTTGAAAAAAAAAACATCAAAAATATGTCTGACTCGTGAAGGATTTGAACCTCCGCCCTCCGATGGTCAAGAGAGATTGTATATCGGTGTTCAAACCTACTGAGCTAACGAGTCTTGATCCACGACGGCAAATATTTAGTACTGCATCGGCGAGGTGACGTCATCAGCTGATTGTTTACCTATTGCACAACAATGTGGAAATCGCTACATGACTCACGTTAAATGTTAGTATTTCCCTGTCTAAATCTCTGATACCCACGCAGATTAAGCATGATTTGATTTTATCATCATTATATCAGCTGAAGGACGTCTCATAGGTTCCCTCTATCCAATAAGACCAGCCCCCCGACCGCCTAAGCCAGCCATTCTCAAAGTGTGTTCCGCGGACCCCTAGGGTTCCGCAAAGCCTCTGTAGGGGTTCCACGAGAATACTGTATTAAAGAGAAAAAATAAATTTCAGCGAGTCAAAAAGGTTTCAAGATGACATTTGTAAAATTTGGCCAATATATTACTGGAATGCACTTAATGGGGACATTAATTCTTTTGAGACATTTTACCTAAGAAACGAGTACAAACATTTTTTTTGTTAATTTTAGGTCTCAGTTGAACATTTTGCTTTTCAAAAGGGTTCCGTCACCAAAAAAGTTTGAGAACCGCTGGCCTAAGCAATAGCAATCGTAATAGCAATCGTTTATGACTTCATTTTAGTCATTTGGCACCGCCTATGTGACGTTAGCCATCAAAGTTGTTCATTCATCAATTGCTTTCGCAATCCGCGCAAAGCAATTGATGGCTAACGTCACATAGGCGGTGCCAAATAACTAAATTGAAGTCATAAACGATTTCTATTTCGATTGCTATTGCTTAGGCGGTCGGGGGGCTGAGCCCTTAGTCCAGGTTTTGCGTAGTTTACTTAAACTTTCGCGTTCGCGTGGGGCTCCATACATTTTGGTTATTTTTTCCTCGTTTCCGACAGGGGCGCTGTACAAAAATGTTTAGAGCCACACGGAAACAGCTGTAGTTTCAATTTACGTGTGAACCTGGACTAACCCCTCTGTCGGATGCGGGTTGCATTCGGTGTTAATAGGCTATTTGACAACATTGAAAATATTCTATTAATTTTGGTAATCCATACAGATAATAGCCTGAAAAAGACATATTTCACTTTATTTAAACTAAAATATGTCTAATTTTCGCAAATCGAACTAAATAAAATACGATATTTTTTTTATATTTTATCTGTGACGTAAACGTTCTAAGAAGTGCGGCAACTCTGGTGACGTCACGTGCTGGTAAACAAGAATTTCTCGATTGACTGTTGTTTGTGTAATTTGTGTTTTGTGATTTCGGAGTAATATTATTGGATCTATAAGTTACTTTTAAAGTATTTTTTGTTAATTTTTAGATGTGAACTAGCGTATTTACCAGTATTAACTAACGTTGTTTACTCGTGAGTGACGTCAAAGACCAGCGCCATTACAGAATGTCGTTTTTGGTGGGATCTTGAATACTCTATTCTTTAACACTGATTTTCATTGTTAATACAGTAGATCTCTCGGAAATATAAATGTAGTGTGCTTAGGATGTACTAACGAATAATTTAAAACGATTTCCAAAAACTAGTCAAATACCCTATTAGGTAGTCTATCCATCTAGTCAGTAGACATCCTACGCTGCACTTGTCGGTGCGTGGTCTCCATCCTAGAACTTTGCGACCCTAATGGCCGTCAGTTCACACAGACACAGAAACAGTTGATTTATCATCATCATCATTATCAGCCGTAGGACGTTCACTGCTGGACATAAGCCTCCCCTGTGGATTTCCAATAGGCCCGGTTGGAAGCGCCCAGCATCTAGCGCGTTCCTGCGGTCTTAATAATATCGTCGGTCCACATGGTCGGTGGACGTCCTACGCTGCGCTTGCCGGTGCGTGGTCTCCATTCGAGAACTTTACTGCCCCATCGGCCATCAGTTTTCCGAGCTATATGCCCTGCCCATTGTCATTTCAACTTACTAATCCTCTGGGCTATGATGATTATTATGCTATGATTTCCTCGAATTCCCGTTTGGCCCCATAGTAAAAGTTGTTCGTAATGACACCTCCTTTCGGCTAAGTACACCACTTCTGGAGATATATTGATCTCCAGAAGTGGTGTACTAAGCTAAGCGTCCACCTTTCGGCATTGTACGCAGCGGACGCATCGCATTAAACGGATGATTTTTTCACAATGCGTCCACCTGATCGGCAGCGATCGCATTTGCCGCCGCAACTACCAGCAATCGGATTGCCGACACCACTTCATTCGGTCGTGCGAAATGTGTCTGTGACATAATAAGAACATAATGGAGGAAAGTGAAGAAGGACAATTCGTCATCGCTTGTATATTAGAAGAGGAAGAAAATGCAAAAAAAAAAAACTAAAAAATGCAAATGGCGGAATGCGGAGCGAGCGCGCGGAGTGCGTCCACCTGATCGGCATTCCGAATGACGTCATCGGCACGCATCGCAAAAGTTGCCTCTCGAAGCAACGGCGTCGGCATTGCCGATGAGCAGATTCGAGCGATCCGTACGACACGGATTGGTGGACGCACTTGTGTGACTTTCTATACAAGGAATATAACGATCCGTTTGATGCGATACGTCCGCTGCGTACGATGCCGAAAGGTGGACGCTTAGCTTTAAGCATCTTTTCCTAATAAAGTGGGCGAAACCGCGGATAAAAGCTAGTTTCCTCATATCGCACTATAATATGTCGATAACATGCAAGTATGAATCATGAAAAAAACAATGATGACGTCATGATTCCGCATGTGGCTGACATTTTAGTCATACGCATCACAAGGCTCGTTAGCTCAGTGGCAGAGCGCCGAATACCTAATACAAAACTCAATTCAATAAACCATCGGAGGTCGGAGGTTCAAATCCTTCACGAGTCAATTCTTTTTTAATCCACTAACTACTTAGAGCTTATTAGTAACAGTAAGAGACTACGTTACAGTGCCATAAGTCAACACTGGTAACATAGTACCATCAATGGACTAATCAATGTGGTACTACTGACAGAGAACCCACTATTCAACCCCATCGATCATCAGTCCTCCATGCTATGTACCTTGTCCACTGCTATGATCCTTATCCTTACTCTTTATTTTATCACTAATATTAATTACTAACCAGCGACCTGCCCCGGCTTAGTACAGGTGTATTATACACTAGCTGCCCGCCCCGGCTTTGCCCGGGTACGATTGGCTAAAGAAGACAGATTTTATAAGCATTGTGCCTATATACTTACCATGTAATGTACGCACATGCTAGACATACAGGATGAACCAAACTGTTCGACTATTTACATAAAAGAAATATAGTATTGGCCTATCTAAATAAAAGTGAGTTCGTATGTGTCGGGTGGCTGTACATAATATATAGCCCTGATTTCAGAAAATGACAATGAAGAGAATGTTAAAAAAAGACGGTTAAAATATTAGAGATCCACAGTTTATCTACATTCTACCTATGTAAGTTAGTTTCTTGATCTTGTCTTCACTTGAGAACTTTGTAACACATTGGACCATCAGTTCTACTTCAACGAATTGTGCCCTACCTAAGGCCTCTTCAATTTGCTAACCCAAAGACCTGTGATGGAAGGAATCGAAGCGCTGGCATGCTACGTTTTCTGGTGGTCTCGACCAGATCTTAGATTCACGTGAAGACCTTTGCTACACTTGCCAATACATTGCCTTCATTCGAGAACTTTAAAGTCCCATGGACAATTCGTTTCACAAACTATGTGTCAGGACACATACCTATAAGGGCGTAGCTACCGCAGTATCAGCCGTATCAATGATACGGGCCCTCCGGGCTACAGGGGTTTTAACGTGTGTAAGCAAAACTTAGTAAAATGTTATCCACAATGTCAGTTAATCTCGTGATTCCCGAAAAAAAAATCATCTCATTCCGGTTCGCCCAAAAGTTGTCTATAGAGGCAGAAATTTTAGAGCAACTGAAATCGTCTTCAGCTATACTTACTTAGCTGATACGGGTAATTATATTCTATTGAATAAATTTGCAGAAAAAAAGTCAAGAAAAGTGTAAATTTAAATTGAATTGTTAGGCAAGCTCAATTTTTAGGAGGAAGTGACAACTTATAAATAACCGTCTTACTACAAAAGTTTTACGCACGCTTTAGATAATGTTTGACAGTACAAATTGCACGGTTAAACTGTGTTTAAAGCGTGTTTAAATCTTTTGTGGTAAGGCGGTATATATTTATTTCAATTTAATGCAAGTATTTTTGTTTCTTTTGTGAGAAATGAGTGATTTGGGTACCCTAACTATTTTTGATTCAGGGCTCCTCCAAAGCACGCTACGCCACTGCATACCTATATTCACTACCAATAAAACATAAATCGACACACTATTGGCGGAGATATGTATATAGCCGTGGTGGTCTAGTGGTACTAACGCCTGTCCTACAATCGTGAGGTGGTGGGTTCAAATCCCGATCCCGTATCAATGAGTTTCTTCGTAGGCAGAACTGTATGTCCTGCAGCAGTGGACTATTAAAATAAGGCTGGTATAGGTACAGGTTGGCCGTGGGGTGCCGGCAGAGTAGAATAGCACCCCCCTCTTGTACCAGGTGTCGTAAGAGCCGACTGAGGTACTACGGAACCGATAGATGGCGGTATAACCATCCAATGTGGCGTAGCCTAAATACCACAGGCCAGTGTCGGGGAGCAGCGGCACTGGTGCGAGGAGCTACGTCCTGCGATCGCCACCACGCTTGCCCAGCGCGGCGATTATGGGCAATTTCCCCTCATGTATACACACCACACGACCAGGCCCCCAGTCCCCGGCGGCTCCGCTATTCCTGGCTCTGGTAGCGGTCACGGTAACGGCGGAGAGGGGGGTGCGAAGAATCTCCGGCAGACGCCCCGCTACCACCCCCAACGGAAACTGGCCCTGGTAACGCATAACATACGCACTTTGAGGACGGATGAAAAGATTGTCGAACTGGAAGAAGAGATGAGTAGGTTGCGCTGGGATATTTTGGGGTTATCTGAAGTCCGAAGAGAGGGTGAGGACACGGTAACTCTGAAATCGGGCAACCTATTCTACTACCGGGAAGGCGAACAAAAGTCTCAAGGTGGTGTCGGGTTTCTCGTCCACAGATCCCTCACTAACAACATTGTAACCATCGACAGTGTTTCGAGCAGGGTTGTATACCTAATACTCAGAATACACAGACCCTGGAGTCTGTGGGCCATTAATTTAAATATAAAAAAAAAAAAAAAATACTCAGAATATCTAAAAGATATTCGCTGAAGGTCATTCAGGTATACGCACCGACCTCGGCACACCCAGATGATGAAGTGGAGACTATGTATGAGGACATAAGTCGGGCCATACATATGTCTGAAACCCACTTTACTGTTGTTATGGGGGATTTCAACGCAAAGATAGGCAAGAAAATTGAGGATGAACTGAAAGTGGGGCAATTTGGGCATGGGCAACGGAACTCCAGAGGACAGAGGCTGGCTGACTTTCTGGAGAAAGAGGGCCTTTTTATGATGAACTCTTTCTTCCAGAAGCCGCCTCACAGGAAATGGACCTGGATAAGTCCCGATGGTTCTACGAGAAATGAGATAGACTTCATCATGACCAACAAGAGACGAGTATTCAATGATGTCTCCGTGATCAACAGGGTGAAAACCGGTAGTGATCATAGAATGGTAAGAGGCACATTGAATATCAACGTTAGACTTGAAAGGTCCCGCCTGATGAAGTCTACGCTCCGACCTACTCGAGACCAAATCCAAAACCCCGAAAGCTTTCAGCTTGAGCTCTCAAATAGCTTTGCTTGCCTTGAGAATCTTGCGTCGGTGGACGAGATCAATAACAGGCTCGTAGAAACTGTCCAAACGGTGGGTTCTAAATTTTTTAGACCTCACCGTTCAAAAAGAACCCAAAAACTATCGGGTCACACTTTAGACCTCATGGCTAAACGACGTTTATTGAGACTGCAGTCTACAAGGGACGCTGCGTCATATAGGCAGCTTAATAGGCAAATCTCTAAATCCTTGCGGCGTGATATACGTCTCTTTAAAACCAAAAGTATTAAAGAGACAATTGAGCGAAACAAAGGCTCCAAAGTGTTTGCAAGGAATTTGTCTATTGGGCAAAGCCAGCTGACAAAGCTGAAGAGAGAAGACGGCAGTGTAACGTCGACCAAGCCAGAGGTACTGGAGGAGATCGAAAGGTTCTACGGACAGTTATACGCTTCGGTAGCTAAGCCTGTTGACAGCACGGCCAAAGACCCGAGAGCCAAGCTGACTCGACACTTCACCGAAGACATCCCGGACATCAGTCTGTACGAGATTAGAATGGCCCTGAATCAGCTTAAAAACAACAAGGCGCCGGGTGATGACGGAATAACTTCAGAGCTTCTGAAAGCGGGTGGTAAACCGGTACTTAAAGTCCTTCAGAAGCTCTTCAACACCGTTATCCTCAAGGGCATAACGCCAGAAGCATGGAACAGAAGCGTGGTGGTGTTGTTCTTTAAAAAAGGTGACACCACTTTATTGAAGAATTACAGGCCCATCTCGCTTCTGAGCCATGTTTATAAGTTGTTTTCAAGGGTCATTACGAATCGTCTCGAGCGCAGGCTTGATGACTTCCAGCCTTCCGAACAAGCCGGGTTCCGAAAAGGCTTTAGCACCATAGATCACATCCATACGCTGCGGCAAGTTATACAGAAGACCGAAGAGTATAACTTGCCACTTTGCTTAGCGTTTGTGGACTATGAGAAAGCCTTTGATTCGGTCGAGACATGGGCTGTGCTCGAGTCTCTCCAACGATGCCGTATAGACTATCGGTACATCGAAGTGTTGAAGTGTTTGTATAATAACGCCACTATGTCAGTCCGAGTACAGGAGGAGAGCTCCAAGGCGATTCCTTTAAAAAGAGGGGTCAGACAGGGAGATGTGATATCTCCGAAACTGTTTACGACTACTTTGGAGAACGCCTTTAAGCTCCTGGAATGGAAAGGATTTGGCATCAACATCAATGGCGAATACATCACTCACCTTCGGTTTGCTGACGATATTGTGGTCATGGCGAAGTCGATGGAAGAACTCAGCACGATGCTCGAAGGCCTCAATCGAGTTTCTCGACAGGTGGGTCTTAAAATGAACATGGATAAAACGAAGGTCATGTGTAATGCCCATGTTGTACCCACCCCAATATTTGTTGAGAGCTCGGTTCTTGAAGTTGTTGACTCGTACGTCTACCTAGGACAAGTAGTCCAGCTAGGTAGGTCCAACTTTAAGAAAGAGGTCGATCGCCGAATCCGACTCGGCTGGGCAGCGTTCGGAAAATTGCGTGACATCTTTTCGTCCGATATACCTCAGTGCCTCAAGACGAGAGTTTTCGATAGTTGTGTGTTGCCAGTGATGACATATGGAACTGAAACGTGGTCTTTTAATGTGCGCCTCATGAATAAGCTCAAGATAGCCCAACGTGCTATGGAGAGGGCTATGCTCGGTGTCTCTCTGCGGGATCGAATCAGAAATGAGGAGATCCGCAGACGAACCAAAGTTACCGACATAGCCCAGCGGATTAGCAAATTAAAGTGGCAATGGGCAGGACACATTGTTCGAAGAACGGATGGTCGATGGGGCCGGAAAGTTCTCGAATGGAGACCACGGACCAGCAAGCGCAGCGTAGGACGTCCACCGACTAGGTGGACTGACGACATAATAAAAATCGCAGGAACGCGCTGGATGCAGGCCGCTTCCAACCGGCCTTATTGGAAATCCATGGGGGAGGCCTATGTCCAGCAGTGGACATCCTACGGCTGATAGATAGATAGATAGGTACAGGTACATTAATAGCGGAGATTTTATGTAGGTAGGTACATAATAAGAATATGACTGCCACTCTCGCTACTCAATAGATTACTACGCGATCGCGGTTTCATCAAAATTATATGCAGTACAAGAAAACCACTTTTTTTTTAAACACTTGAGACGATAATTTTACATTCAATGGCCTATATGAATCCGGCAACCCACGCTGGACCAGCATGGTAGATATGGCCCAATCACACTTCGTGAGTAGGACTATGTCCTGCAGTGGACTATTAAAAAAAAACTGGTAGGTATATGTACATTGTACAAAGTACAGGAATAGCCAAACGGGGTGAGCGGCGACCACGGAACTTTTTATAATACTTACATTTTTAAACTCGTGATAACTTTGTAATAAAATGTCTGAATTAAATAATTTAAAAAGTGGCATAAAGCTATTGAAATATTTTTTAATCTGAAATAACTTATTTTGATAAGGATTAATACCAAGATACAATTTAAGATCCTTTTCTTGCGACGGCATTTCAATTAATTTTTAAGAATAAAATAACAGTTATTGTGGCTTAACTATAAAAGTTAGATATATGCTGTCGCGACACTTTTTGTAAATAATGGTGTGTTCTGCAAATTCGTAGTACATTATTTTATTCTATCATCAATAGTTTTCGCAGCGCACGCGATGTAAAGAATATTTTAGACATTTTTTTACACCTTGGGTAACATTATTGAAGTTTTAGTAGGAATCCTTATTTTTTTCTTGCTATTAAAATAGCCTATGTTACTCAGTGATAATGTAGCTTTCTAATGAAAAAATAATTATTAAAATCGGTCCAGTACCTTTTTGAGTTTATTCGTTACATACAAAAATACAAATCTTTCCTCTTTATAATATTATATTATAGTGATATATTGCTATATTTTATTTCCTTATCACGCGGGCGAAACCGTAGTTTCAATATCGATGCAAGTATGAGTCATGGTGACGTCACGCTCCAGCACGCGGCCGGCATTTTAGTCTAACGCATCACGAGGCTCGTTAGCTCAGTGGCAGAGCGCCGAATACCCATTATATACCAATTTCTTTAAACTATCGGAGGTCGGAGGTTCAAATCCTTCACGAGTCAATTCTTTTTCCACTTCTAAAAATGCTGAGCTGCGAGATCCCCGTATCTTGGCAGCAGCAAGTTAAAGCTCACGCCTGTCTGAAGAGATCCATCTTCATCCTGCGTGAGTGTGAGAGGCAGCTGGGCTGGACCCGCCGCGCAATATCAGCCACGCGCTACCGCATGGCACGCAAGGGCTTCAAAAGAAGTTTTTCGGAGTTGGTGACGCGGTTCCACCGCGGACTAGCACCGGTCGCTGCTCGGAGCGTGCCGCCCTCGCCTCAAACCATGATCCTGGGCTGGACTCCTGGGGCTGAGATGACGCCCAATCGAAAAGCTTCAGGAACGCGTCCGCTCGTCGTCGCAGTCGTCGGGGTTGTGTTGCGCGGCGTGTCGCGCGCGCTCACGTCCCCCCGTCCTTCTCCCTCGCACCATCGGTCTTGTCCACGAGTGCGAAAGAGTCTGCTTAACTAATCTTATGCTAAAGAACTCATGCTACAATTCTATATAAAATAAATAATATTTTTGTCTTGGAACACAAAACCTCCATCTTTAGCAATCCGTTATATGTCAATGTCAAAATTGTCAAATCCATTTACAGGAAAGCTCCTTGAAGAAATTTGCGCGCAAACGCTGCATGCGCTTCGCGATCAATTTAAAATTGTAGGAGTTTATACAACATAAGCTAGCTGATCTCAGTGGCATATAGTCATTTTGGTATAATTGTATACTCTGCTAGTTTTGTGTGTAGTCGCAGGTCATAAGAGTCTCAAACTAACTTACGAAGAATATATAGGTATTAGACAATACATATCATTAATACGCGCCACACAAGTCGGCGGATGAGAAGACAGCAATTCGCTATCTATTGCGCATGTGTGCACAATGCCGACGCCGCGTGGCGTAGTTGTGAGCACGGGCGTAGGGAGCGCGCGGGAGGCATGAGATTAGCGGGCGGGTGTGTCCTGGCGCAAGTCTCTCTGGCTCCCGCGCATACCTATATTTTGCCTTTTGTGCAGCATTCTGCACCTAACTTCCCATCCGCCCACATGTGTGACACGGATTGTACGTGCATTATTGAAACTCAGTGTTATTTTCTACAGTAACGCTATGCGTGTGTACGCGAGCGTGGAGCAAGCCGCCGTCAGCGCGGGACTTGTGGCGCCTACCGCTGCCGGAGAGCGACTGGCAGCCAGCGTCAGCGTCTCTCACATGGGACGTCCCCTTGCCCGGGGACTTCCCGCCGTTCCGTGGGGAAGTCCCGCCAATCCGCGTGGACGTATCGTATCTCCCGCGCACGAGTGACTTTTACCCAGCGCCATTGCTAGAAGAGGTCGGTGTAGAGCCTCTACGTTCTAAATACATCGGAAATGGTCGCATTGTAGTAATTCCCAGCCGGCATAGAGGCAAAGGCTGATTTGAAACCAACGCAATAAATACAGAAATGTTACTCTACAATTTGTTTTACTAGCAACGCTTTGAAGTATTGCTTCAATATTCAATCATTTATGGCACCAAAAACACATACATCTCTTAGTCTAATTTACAAACTTAGTTACATATTTATGAACCCTGTTTATATCAATAGGGTATTGCAATTGATTTAAACACTAAGGTAATAATAGGAACTATGGAAATTAACGTGGTTTTCACACATTTTATACTATATATAACGGGAATGAACTCACGTGTGGGGATAGTCGTAACGACTATAGTTTCGGTCGCATTCGGCGACCTTTCTCAAGTTGGCGAGTGCTAGCACGCGGAGCCGTCTCGCAATGCACTGTGCATTCGGTGCATTGCGAGACGGCTCCGCGTGCTAGCACTCGCCAACTTGAGAAAGGTCGCCGAATGCGACCGAAACTATAGTCGTTACGACTATCCCCACACGTGAGTTCATTCCCGTTATATATAGTATAAAAATAATAGGAACAGTTATCGATGACGGTTAGGGTCTAATTTACTTTGTCTAATTCGCGGTATCGAAACATTTATCGTCTAAGAAGTCCTGTATTGTGTAGTAGCTTTTGGCTATGAGAATCTCTTTCTTTTAAAAACGTTCTCGCTTGTTTCGTTTTTGATGTTAGTTGGTAGTTTGTTGAATATTTTTTTAGCATATACTCTGGACCCTTCCTGGCTATTTCTACTTCACAAGCCTGTACACGATTATTATAAGACTGAAAAAATTACACCATAAGAGAGCGGCATATACTCTACATATCAGTACTTTTATGTATCCTACCGATGCTTCGAGCAAATATCTATAGTCATTTACTCGAAATATCTGTAGGATACATAAGGCTGTAGATTATGACGACAAGATCAACTATTTTTTTCTAAATATTACCTTTTTTGAAGAAATTCGAAGGCGTAGGTATGTGAATTTACCAGCCTAATATACTGTCGTGGATATGTCTACGTCCTACAGTGAGCTAAAAGACTCATGCAGTTCATTTCGGTACATTTTTTTAAATCGTGAAATGAGGTGATCTTTAGAACAACAGTGCAATAAAATTGCCGACATTTTCGCTGTTCTAGCGAATTTTCAAGTTGAAATAGCAGTAGGCAGGGCGCATAGCATATAGGACTGATAACTGATGGATTCAAGTGAAGACCACGTAAAGGCTGAGTCATAGAAGTTTGGGGTGTGAAATTAGCTACAAGTTGCGCAATATCCAATTAACGCGACGCTTTATGTGAGCTTCAGTCTGGATTGGATATTGGATTTGTAACTAACTTCACATCTGTCGACATGTATGATGAGGCCTATAGCAGAGAGATCACCTCATTAAGACAGTAGGATCGTGATAGGTAGATACAAATCACTTCGAAACGGTTATACTGAGGTGAGGTTATACTGATATCCCTTATTGAGAGGCGAGCCAGGAGGCTGATTGACAACGACACCTTGACTAAGTCGCAGCTGCAAAGTCTTGAGCACCGTCGCAAGGTAACGTGATTGTCGGCCTTTTACCGGATACACTTCGGAGAGTGCGCCCAGGAGTTGCACAATCTGGTCCCCCCTGCCCCTTTCTTCTATCGTACGGCTAGACAGACGCGACCAAAGCGCCACCCTTTTATGGTGGACATTCCGCGCGTTAGAACCAAGCGTTTCGAATCCTCATACCTCATACGAACAGCCGGAATGTGGAATGCTTTGCCTGGGTCTGACTTCCCGTTAAAGTACAACGTGGGTGTCTTCAAATCCCGAGTAAATAGGTATCTTCTAGATAAGTCATGAGGCTAAAATGATGATGACAGATTGAAATGAAACCAAAATACCGAATTCAGTTCACTATAATAATTCCTTATTTAATACAGTTGACGGAAACATCGTCTCTACCGATACAAATATTACGAGCTCTAACATCTTACAAATTTAAAGTAATATTAATACAATGGAAAAAATAATATAAATATAGTTTTAAACAAACTAAAAAACACGCTTAGTAATCATCAATGTTTTATGTATAAAAATGCATAGTCTTCGTTCTTTGATAGGTGTGCAAAGTTTAAAGAAAATCTGATCGCTCAAAGTAGGTCAAAATCGAGCTCAAAGGGGTTGGTTACAAGCAAGCAAACATACAGGTGAAACTAATAAAAGCGTGTTAATAAGATAAACTATGGTTTCATAAAATAGGACAACTTATATTTCGATCTATTGATTTGTAAGACATAATTGACAACAAAGGTTTTGATACAAAATAGAATACTGAATATTAATAATATTGTAACAAAAGAAAACGCTGTTTCATTATATTGCTCAAAATTCAAAGTTATTAAAATGTATTTTTACGCTTTCATTGCACATTTAAATTATTTTATTTAATGACCAACAACGTTATAATGGAACATTCGATAGTGTCATTTTTTTTTATTTCAAAGAAGTATCTTCGCGCATGGCCACATTCTGCCTGGCGATCGTATCATCAAATTACGTAATTGTACTTGCATGTTTATAAAATGTCAGGTTTTTTTAACAAAATTGTATATCATTAAGACTAGCGACGAGCTCCCAGCCTTAGCTCGTCGCGTCAGCTTCAGATAAAGATATACTATTATTAGCTGTCTCTTTCGCTTATTTTTACATTTTTAAACGTAGACAATCATTAGGAAATAATTTAAAATTTACTACCTGTAAAATCTCAAAGGTATCATGTGATTTGTTGTATAATTTATTATATTTGAAGAAGAAAATAATTTATAAGTCAATTTTGAATTCTATCGTCAAAAATATAGATTAATACCTTTTTAATGATTAAAAAGAAATAACTAACATCTATTAATCTCCCTTTATATTTGCGTGTTTAGCCATTACTCTAAATTTATACAATTTAATATTAAAAGATATTCTAACAGCAAGACGCGCTAGTTTAACCGATGATGCAAATGTTGTAGGAAACATTTTGGGAAAAGGTGAGGACGGCAGCAGTCGTCGGTTCGGAGGGGTAGAGGGGGAGAGGGAGGGGTTGAGTCACTCGTCGCCGTCACCGGCCTTGATGTCAGCAACATTTCTTCTGGAAACAGAAACAGGATTCTATGACTATGCTCGCAAAAGCTCAAGCACGTTACACAACAGCTAAAAAAAGACACTTATATTTCTGATTATGGAAACTAGCGTGGTTTTGCACATTTTAATTAAGGTATAGAAAAGTAAAACGGCCTAATCACCCTGCATTGGACTTTTAAAAAAGCTGGTACAAACTCGAGATCTACTAGTTAACTTGTCAACAATAATTAGATTGACAAAATGAGTTTTCTTATAGTCCCAAAAAGTACCTGGCAAACTGCAACTCATTAGTCCGCACACACTTGAACAGATGCGGTACACCAACATTGCGACACACCAGCCGCTGACACTGTGCTGTGCCGTCGTCCTCGCACCCCTCCCACACCCCCTGCATTTCTTCCCCTTCCTCCACCACCTCCGACCGCTTGCCGTAGCGACTGCCCATGAAGAATCTGTACACCACATTTTGTTTAAAAATGAGAAATAGTATAAGACCGAAGATGCATCCCTGAGGTACGCTGTTTCTTTAAATATTGACTTATAATATTTTACACAGAAATTGTAAAAATACCTATTTATGGTAATGTTAGATAAATTAACTTGTCAAAAATAAAGATAGTAGAATGATCGGATACGATTTGAAAACAGTCAATTGAGTGAAAAGCTTTAGGTAAACTGTAGAAAGTCTGTCCGTATTTTGTTGTCCATGCATGAATGCTCACCTGTCGTTCCTTGGAGACATGACTCGTTCAGGCGACCGGCCGTACCGAGACCCCATCACGAAAGGAACTGGAGACACTGTAACAAAATTGCGTTTCTTTGCTGATATTTTGAATCCGAAAGTTTGGTCGTTTGATTGTAATTTAGACAAAAAAAACTCTTTTCTTTGCTTGCAAAAGAGTAACGGATGAACATGATTTTTGGGTGAGTCGTCATCATAACTTAAAAGCAAGGCTCTTGTCGGTGGAGCAACTTCCACGTCTCGCAGCCTTCTGCTAGTGTTTTCACCTCACTGTACGAAATGATATCCACCTTTTCTTTAATTTGCTCTGCGTGGTCTTCCCTTTCCTCTCTCTTCTTTCTTTCCTTCCATTATGGTTTTCAGTAGATTGTCATTTCGTAGGAGGTGGCTAAACATTGTTCCTCTTCTGCTCTCAATTACTGATAATAAGCTTCTATTTATAAAACCTTTGAGTATAAGGTTAAAAAATTAAAAATGACATTGGCTACTTTTTATCCCGGAAAAATAGAAGGCTCTTATGGGATATGGTACCTCAGTAGTGGTATACCCCAAAAAGATCAAAATATTTTCATTCAGCGACATAATTTACGCTTTCAAACGTGCCTACAGAGACAAGCTGTAAAGTGTTGTCAAGTGATTGGGTGTCATGTCATGCGGCATACGACATCAAATATGTCGCTCTCTGCTTACTTGACGTAGGTCACGCTGGCCCTGGCAAGCATGGTGTACCAACAAACATACACGCTAGTATGAGCAAACAAACAAGCAAGCACACGAACGCCAAGCTGGTATGAGTGACGTTAGCGCGGGTGAGCGTGGGAGATCAATAAACACACGCGAGTCATGCATCACACGACAGCGAGTATGACACGGTTACCTATGTAGGACTCATTCTCGCCTCGTTTGACGTAAGTTACGCTAGGTCAGGTCACGCTGGTATGAGTAACGCTAGCGCGGGAAAAAGTGAGCAAACAACAGACACACAAAGTTAGCGTGGACGAGCGTGGGATATTAACAGGCATATGCGCGTCATGCACCATGCGACATACGACAGAGAGTATGTCGCAGCTACCTATATAGGACTCACTCTCGGCTCGCTTGGCGCGGGCGACGCTAGCGCGGTCGGCGCTGGCGCGAGCCACGCTGGCGCGGGCGAGCGCGGCACAGAGCAGCGCCAGCGCGGCACAGCGCAGCGCGGCGCTGGCGCCGGCGCTCGAGCCGCGCGCGGGGTACCAACACGCACACATGCGACTCGGCTGCGGTCTCACTGTACATGGAATAAATTACGAAATAAGAATTAAAAATTATTAAGCTTAATAATCAATCAATTAGTTATTTCACAAAACTTAAGTTAATTTAATTTAAAATGTAACATTGCCTACGCGCTGACGCGCTGCCGACTACCACTAGGATCAAACAATCGACTTTTGATTTTAATTTGATCTACAGACCTTTAAAATTTTAGAGCTTTTTATAAGGTAGTGCCTATGTAGTTTTATGTTAGAAGTAGACCTCACGAACCCAAATACCTCACTACCAAACGGCTCAAATATGTAACCACTGCCGACGTTACCTAGAAAATGTTGTTATTGATACCGTATACGCCGTGGATAGCTCTAATGCCACAGTTCATAAGCTGCCTGTAGGCCTCAGACATAGCTAAACTGTTAAATTAACTAGGACCTACTATATGTGTCATCTGCTTTTCGGCAGCGCTTAGTTGTATGCCAGCCGCGGTCACGTCATCGTTGCTTAACTGCGGTGATCGCTAACAAATACCTATTCGATCTACGCTGAGCGCTCCTAAATAATCTCTGGAAAATCGTTAGCTATTATGATCTTAGCTTAATATAACTGAACTGACTTGACAAAAAGCCTCATAGTATATTGACTTATATTGACCTACAAAAGTATATTTGGGTGCCTAACATTTTTACTATGCATTTTTTTCTGAAGCAGTTATTGAATTTGCTCTACGTAGAGCCTTGATTGAAGTTATGAGTAAAAAGTTTTTCTTAACAATTATTTTTCGCAAAAAATGGCTTGCCTGGTTTCAACCGTGTACAGAGTTTGCGAATAAATGGCACGCGTATACGCACAGATACTTACAGACGCGTATACATTACACACACGCATGCACGTATCAATGAATTGTTTTTAACTGTACTATTAATCAACGTGTATTGTATATAATTGAGCAATAACTCTAAAGCTTTAAAATTTTATGAATTAATTTATAACATCAGATGAAATGTGTAAATAATTTGCATTTATTATTATTATTTTTTAACATTATTTTTTTACGTTATTGCTATTAATTAATTTGACTTGAAAAGCAACTAAACTGTAACATTATTTGTGGGCTCAGACCATTTTAAACATAACAATATTATTATTTTTAAATTAAGAAGTTAAGAATTTTTAGATAGCTATTAATTATAAAACTGTACAATTCATAATGATTACACACCTAGTTTGATGGCCATGGCTACATATTTCATGTATTGTACTGAGAGAAATATTTTTTTTTTCATTTCCATAGAATAAAAATAACCCAATATCTATTTTTTGTATTATTCTAATTATTATCCGAGTTTTTGCGAAATTCCGAAATTTAAAGGGTAGCTTGAAAACACATGGCATTGTACTGTACTGTACCAGCCTTTTTAATAGTCCACTGCAGGACGTAGGCCTACCCACGAAGGGTGATTGGGCCATATCCACCACGCTGGCCCAGTGCGGGTTGGTGGATTCACATACGCCTTCGAATTTCTTCTACGGACATATGCAGGTTGCCTCACGATGTTGTCCTTCACCGAAAAGCCAATGCCAATGGTGTGAAATTCCGTACATAAGTTCCAAAGAAACTCATTGGTACGGGATCGGGATTTGAACCCACGACCTCACGATTGCAGGTCGGGTGTTACTACCACTTAGGCCACCACGACTCTGGCATTGGCATGGCATGGATTGGATAGTATTGAATTTATTGTAATTTATAATTTGTTTTTGACTAGAACGTTTGAAAGTGTACTTTACTATACCTATTTGATGAATAAATTATTGAATTGAATTGAATTTCCAATCGGCCGTATTGGAATTATATTGGGGAAGCTTATGTCCAGAAGTTGGCGTCCTTCTGCTGATGGCTGGATGGATGACGGTTTATCAAATCATCCTTCTACATGTAGACCCCGAAGATATTAATAATCCCTACGCAAATTCGCCAAATTGGGTCCTGTCTGAGATCCAGTTAGGTAGATTGGCTGTTAGGGAGTTATCCCTCGCTTTACGCACGACGCTGTCGAGGGCCGTGTAATGTGATAATACTGTGTGACCGATCGTGCCGCTGTTATAGCATTATGTAACTAGTAGTCCTCTGAACAGTAGATCTCGCGACACATCTCTTTAGCTAAATCTTCTTAGGCTATATCTCGACGCTCTTGACCAATTTGGTCTAAAAAATACTGTTAGAATTGAGATACTTTTAACATCTTAAATATCTTACTCTACAAACCTAGTGTGTGAAGCATGATAAAAATCATTTCATTGAATGACAATGACAATGCGCTATTTCTCGTTAATGGTAAAACATTGTAATAATTTCACATTAAGTGACGGCTGACTGGTTTAAAGCAGTTCTTACAGATGGCGCTTCCAACACTAGTAGTTGGTAAAAATGATAAGCACTTCACTAATTTGGCGGCTTCGCAGTGCAGCGTTCTAGCTTAATTGGACAAAGCATCTCGGCCGGAATCCCAGAAAGATGCAGCTTCAAATCCTGCGAATATTATTATGTACTACTCTTGAGTATCAAGTTCTGTAGAGAGTTGTTGAAAAATGCGACCTGTAGACGTAATTCAACATCTGTCGGGATAGGATGCGCACCACACAATATTTCTTTCGACGTATCAGACGTGTCAAAACGAGACAGCGTTATGTTAAATCATATATCTGTCACTTTTCCCATGTCTAAGAGTTATTTTCGTGGCTTATCGTGGCCGCATGCTGAACTAGCTGGACAGACGAAAGCCAATTTGAAAAGTCAATTTGAAGCACAGACCTTCACTACACTTCGGTCAAGTAACCGCTGAAGTATGATCTACCAAATAAAAAAAAGAACTATCAAAATCTGTTCCTAATTTATCACATAAAATACACATAAAAAATTAACCGGACAAGTGCGAGTTAAGCTCGCACACCGAGGGTTCCGCACAAACCCAGAATATTTCACAAAATTGGGAAGTAAGTTGTTAAAATCTCAATACTATAATCATCGTCAAAAAGGTTTTTTTTTTTACTTTTCTCGTCATTCATCGAAAATTGCACTTTCTAATTCTAATTAGGGGTGATGAGTCCTGCACTGACGTCCCGCATGGAGTGTTTTGTGCATTCCCCCTCCAGCGTCTACCCGAGCCAGCCCAGCTCCTTAAAGTAACGGAGCGTGGCTCTGGGCCGCTGGCATAACTGCTCCAGTAGCTTGGATGGTGAATGAGATGATGACGATTTAGGCAACAAAACTGATGATAGTGCAGTGCATAAATTACACATTGTTAAAATAATTAAAAACCTGTTTTAGCAAGTGCTAATGAAGCTCTTTTATATGACACCTTACATGATACGATTTACTCACTTTGAATTTTGAGCTCATATTTTGTGAATCTAGGCTCAATTTTTTTTTGTGATTTAAATAAAAATGTACAGTTTTCAAATTTATTCCTATACTAGCTTTTACGCGCGGCACCGCTCGCGTAGTATTTTGACTTTTGTACTATCCCACAGGAACCTTTTATTTTTTCGGGATAAAAAGTAGCTCATGTCACTTTCCGGCCCTTGAACTATATCCATGCCAAAAATCAAGTCAATCCGTTGCTCTGTTGCTGCGTGAAAGTGGAACAAACCAACAAACTTTTTGGATTTATAATATTATTATGATGTGTACTCTGAGGTAATGCTTATCGCTAAATTTCATAGTTCTATGTCAAAGGGAAGTACCCTGTAGGTTTTGATTTTTGTGAGTGTCGAAATATGCGGGTTTTACGACATAAACAGCTCTTTCTTTTTTATACCATAACTGAGAAGTTTTTCATTTACACAACTGCAAAAAACCATAGATATATAATACGTATATAGTTTAAATTTCAACTCGATATCTTAACGTGTTCCCGAGTTAAAGAGTCTTGACATACGGTCAGACAACAAATACTTGATTTACCCTTAAAAACATAGTCAAATCGAGAACCTCCTTTGAAGACAATTACGAAAACTTAGCATCAACAAAACGCATTAAGTATTTTCTTTCTCGAACACGGAAAAAGGTCAATTATTCTAAAAGTAGCTATAGGTAATGATCGCCTCCGGTCGCTATCACGCTCCAGCCTGCTCGACTCGGAGCAAACAGCCCCCGGCGACACAACAACCCCTCGGCCCAGATACAGGGCCGTACTTAGGAACCTTTTCATGGGGGCACACGATCAACAAGCCATCTCTCAAGTTACGGTCATTAATTTTAATGACACGATGACATGATAACATTTTATAAATCTACTAGCTGCGACTTCACCCTGGTAATAGCGATCCCTAATTTTATTGAAAATCTAATATAGCCTATGTTCTCTGGGGATAGTGTAGCTTCCCATCATTGAAAGAGTTTTTCAAAATCAGGTAAGTAGTTTCGGAGCCTATTCAATGCAAACAAACACACAACCATTCTTTCCTCTTTATAATATTGGTATAGATGAACGCCAACTGGATGCACGAAAAAGCATGTTACGTTCCGCCTGAGCCGAACGCGGAACAACCAAAAAAAGGCACGATCGGCCTAAGCGTTTGGTTTGTGACGCATATGGCGTTATCACGTATCATGGTCGTACTTAAATCGACTTTAAACACAACCTATTTGTTTTTTCTTTTTATATTTTGATGTAAATCGAAAACTTAATATGTTAAGTTACAATGTGTACCTTGAATGTAAGTAATATAACAGTAAGAACGATAAATTATCATTATTTTTAGAGTGCATTGTTATTTGCACATATTAGGCAAAAAACTCTTCTTCTAGAACAAACAAAAACTGTAGCTTTTTCGATTTGAGCACATTATTTTTATACCACGGGATAAATAAGTTAAAAGTAGCAAGAGGTAATGATCACCTTTAGCCTGTTCGGAGTAAACAGCCCCTGGCGTCATAGCAAGCCATCGGCCCTGTTACAGGGACGTACTTAGGAGATTGCTTCCTGGAGCACTTTTCGCCAAGTTTTCCATTATCCAAATAAGGGTAAAATTTTGTATAAAAAATTACTAAAAAAGGTGACTGACCGTGGAGTTCAATAGCTGTTGTTGGAAAACGGCTTTTTTTCTTCTTGTCGGCGGTACCAACTAAAATTAATTAATTTAGTTAGCTAAAATTTTTAAAAAAATTTAAAACATTCTAAATTATTTATTCATGTTATTTAAGGCTCTAGCTGCCAAACTGTGTGCTGGGAACACTTGTTTTAGACATTAAGTACCTAACCAAAAGGACGACACGCCTAACCACCGAAGTCTGCCAAGTCAGTGGGGGGTGAAGAAACGCACACAAACCAAAACATAAGCAAGTTTACACGCACACAAATGTTATAACTAATTAACTAACACTAGCTGAAAATTAACGCAACACAAACGCAACCAGACCGATATATTTATATAAAGAGCATGACCGCCGGTCGCGTAATTTTGGCAGAGGGGTACGCTTTGCAGTGTCGACTCTTTTTGGTTAGGTACTTAATGGTTTTAGAAACTAGTTCATAAGGAACACGATTTGAAGTTAAAAGTGTTGTATTTTGTTGTAGTTAATAAAGACACTTGCCCTATAAAAGTAAAAGAAAATAAAGAACTTTTTGATACGGGACCGGGATTTGAAGTCACGACTTCACGATATAAAGACAAGACGGGTAGACTTACTAACTTACTATTACTAGAGTACCACTGCTATATTACATTAGGAGCAATTACCCCCTCGCCCCAAGCTAAGTACACTCTCTAGTATCACAACATCACCCGTATATTAGAAACTTTTTGTTTTTAGCGCTGTCCCGAAAAAACAATCAACCGACGCTTTATCGGAAACTTCAACATAATATACACCCCGGAACTTTCCCAAGGTAAATAATACTAATAATGTGTATGAATAATATGTATTGTTAAGCTTTAATTAATTAATTATGTATGTGGAAAGGTTTAAGCGGTCATTACTTGTTTATAACTTTTGTGGCCTGCCAGATAGATTATGTGAAAATATTTCCCGGAATGTCGAATATATCTTTTTTTTAGGGTTTGGTTTTATATCGTTTTTTATGGAATTTAGTGAGTTAACTATTACCTATGAATAAAGGCGCTAAGAGTGAAATGTTAGATTTTTGTTCATCTAGGCGGTAAAGCCTTGCTAAAATATTGAAAGGAATAAAAATGTATTAACCCTTCGCGTACAAGGTGAGAAAAGTTCTTCTGCGTACAACGTGGGGTATACGTTGCCCCACGCTAAAGGCCCACGCCTCCTGTTTGAAATCATCGTGTTATTTTTGCAAGAAAGGAAAATATGGCCTTCTAATGACGATAAAATTTCCTCTAGTAATATGGCAACAATATTATTATTTTAGTGTTATTCAGAAATTTTTAATTAATTATATCTATAATAGAAAAGAACTTAAAGCAATATGATCCAGATTAAATATGACAATTTAAAAAAAAAAATATACGCGCCTTTTTTGCAACGCCCTGTACAACGTGGGGTAAAAAACGCCCAGAGTCCACTTTATACGCGCTTACAGACAAAATCAGTTATATAAGCACTGATATACGATGATTTATCGATGCAGTGATGTTTAACGTCCAGTTATCTACAAATATACTAAATCTACATTTCAACTCAATTGTTGGATTTTTATGTTATGATGTTTATTTTAAGTGCTTTCCACACTAGATTTTTATCTCAAAGAGTTATCTTTGTGATAAAAATGAGCTGCTGAGCTAGCTCAGTTGGTTAGAGCGTCGGGCTCTAGTGATCCGAAGGGGCAAGGTTCAAATCCTGCGTTCGCTTCAGATTTTTGAAATGCTTATCACAAAGATAACTCGTTGGATTTTTAATTATAAATTAAGCGGTTTTTCAAAGGGGGGGGGGGGGGGGGTAACGTATACCCCTACTTGTACGCGAAAGGTTAAGTAGGTTACGTTTTAAATCTTTTTTCTCTTTCGGCAATCTATATTTAGTTAAACTCCTATAAAATGAAACTTATGACTACCAGTATTGCTACATAAATATTATCAATAATAATTTTATATAAGCTTCTCGAAGCTTAATTGTGAACTACATTATTTGCTAATAAGTGTCTTTTACGAAGAGATATTTTAGTCACTTATTTTTTTAACCAATTTTAAAAGAGAAGTTCTTAATTTATGATTATTTTTTGACTAGATCATACTTTAGAGATGGTTCCGATAAATTTTTATCGATCGAAATCGATTCAGTCGTTTTAGAAATATCAACAATAATGTGAAAATTACTGCATTTATGATACATTGATCCATGCGAATTATATCACAGAACACGGATGAAGTCAGTTTTATTCGAAAAATATTTACTAAAAAATATTATTCTATCTACAAGCCAAGCCGTAACGATTCTCTGTATCAGCCTTTTTAATAGTCCAGTGCAGGACGTAGGCCTACCCACGAAGGGTGATTGGGTCATATCCGCCACGCTAGCTCAGCACGGGTTGGTCGTTTCACATCCGTCATCGAATTTCTTCTACGGACGTATGCAGGTTGCCTCGCGATGTTTTCCTATAGCGAAAAGCCAGTGGTGTGAAATTCCGTACATAAATTCCCATTCTCTAGTTTTCAATGATTAGAAATCTTTTCTGTAATCTTTATCATGATTTATAGAGCAGATCTAGGTCTTCCGGTCGTCCGGTCTACGCCGGAAGTCCCCGGTCGCGGGACGGTTGTTTTCTCACCCAACGGTAATTGCCTGAAGGTAGACGTTTTATTTCTGATGCTAAACTTCTTCAATAGTGATCAATAACCCTGATCTGTGATCTGATTGCTCATACACCAGATTTTTACATATTTTGTATTAAGTTCAATGACATGTTAAACGCGTGCATAAGTTATTTAAGTTACAAATACAAAAATATTATACAAATACAAAAAAAATACATTACGCAAATGTAATTATTATTAAAAATTATTAATCACATAAATGTATAGATATATTTATATATAGATTATCTATATAATTATGTGCTAAAGTTTAAAGTATTTTTCTGATAAACAAATCTTTTTGTATTAGTTTATTTTTTCTTTAATTATAATCTTATCTTTTTGTATTTAATTTTAATTAAATGTAGATTATTTCTAGTTAGATGATAGTTGATAAGTTCGTTATTATATCTAGTTCAATAAGTGTTGAATTTTGTATTGTGTTAAAATATTGGCATCCAGTGCTTGTTGGCTAGTCTAAGATGTAAGCACAGCTAGCAATTTGTTGTAAATCAAAATGAAAAAACAACCGCCAAAAGGCGATCAAAATATGACTCAAAAATAAAATTAGTCCGTCAGATAGATTATCAAAAAATATTAGACACGTATTTTTTCTTTTGTCAATAATTGGCGCAGGCTAAGGGAGAAGACCAATGACTCCCGCTCCGGCTCGTACTTGGCGCAAAGGTTAGCCATCGCCATCCAGCGAGGTAATGCGGCTAGCATTTTGGGCTCTTTTGCGCCGGGTACGGTCGGAGATGGGGTGTGTGTTTAGTTTTTAAGGTTGACTATGTGTAAGTGTAATTTTTTAGTATCAACTTAAATTAATACATCCGTTTGATGGATTAAAGTGTAATTTATCTTGACGGTCAAAATAATGTTTAGTTTTTAAATAGGTTATGATTTTCAAAGTTTAGATACAAACCAAAACCTAAAAAAGTGTTACTATTTTAATTAATTTTATGTGACGTTGTGTATCAAATGACTATTTAGTAAATAAAAAATTAAATTAAAAAGTGTTATCAAACGCATAATGTAGAATCTAAATATGTTTTTTGTCAATTAAACGAAAAATGATGAAGAAATAGCCCGTTAGAGTTACCTGTGACGTCAAGAATCACGATACAAATGTGTAGACTTTTGGCAAACAAGTAACGTCACGACCCCCACTCCCAAAGTTTGACAAGGTTAATCTTTAACATTTGTTGTTTGATTGACGAAAGAAAAAATATATTTGCAATATGTTTTGATTATCTAACTCATGGTTTAATTTTTTTTTAAACCAGTCATCATACTTGTACTGTACTGTATCAGCCTTTTTTAATAGTCCACTGCAGGACGTAGGCCTACCCACGAAGGGTGATTGGGCCATATTCACCACGCTGGCCCGGCGCGGGTTGGTGGATTCACATACGCCATCGAATTTCTACTACGGACATATGCAGGTTGCCTCACGATGTTTTCCTTCACCGAAAAGCCAGTGGTGTGAAATTCCGTACATAAATTACAAAGAACTCATTGGTACGGGACTGGGATTTGAACCCACGACCTCACGATTGTAAAGCGGGTGTCACTACCTCTAAGCCACCAAGGCTGCATCATCATATCAAGGTCATCATACTTATTGAAGGAGAATTCGTTTTAAAAATTAGAATAGAATAGGATATAAAACACTTTATTGTACACAGTAAAATACACATAATATAAGACAACAGTAATAAATGAAAAACTTATTAGTGCAGCTCAGCTCAACTTATTAGGCGGCCTTATCGCTGGAAGCGATCTCTTCCAGGCACTTACAGGTGAGAATTTATATAAGGATATTCAAACAGGTTTTACTAAACCACAAGGAAGTGATTCAAACGTAAGTAAGTTACTTATGTGATCATCATAAGTAAGTTTTTAAGTTTAACTTCACTTAGGTATTTTTGGGGCAGTTTACTTTTTTCGAAAAAGTAATTCAGTATATGTACACATATAAAAACATGTATATGAATTTATAACACCGCTCTGTATGGTGGCTCAGTGGTTAGTGATGTGGTTCTGGGTCAGAAGCGTGGGTTCGATCCCCACCCAGGGCTAATATCTATGTGATAAACATAAGTGTTTGCTCTGTGTCTGGGTGTTAATTAGTTACTATCTATATAAGTATGTATTTAAAAGTATATGTAGTATATCAGTCTCTGACAGCCATATCACAAGCTTTGCTTAGATTGGGGTCAGAGGCCGTGTGTAAAATGTCCCCGAATAAAAATAAAAAAGATGGCTAAACAGAAGTCCTTAATATCGTTGTCATCGTAATTGCCTATGTTCGCACGTTGTTATTACCGCACGCACCAACGGGAGTGTTGATTGCTCAAAGAAATAAGGACCCTTAGCAAATCACACACGTATCGGCCGCCCACGAGAATACGTGTCACAAAATATAAACTTTCCGGAAATATAAGTAAGTCCGTATTAGGGAATGCAATCTCACTAAAAAATTCTTGTGAGTGTTACGTATCGTTTTCGAGGTATTCGGGGGTGTAGAATTAATAAATTGAACAAAATGCAAACCAATCTAGAAATGAAAAAACCGGACAAGTGCGAGTCAGGCTCGCACATCGAGGGTTCCGTACAAACATGTTGTTAAAATAATTAAAAACCTGTTTTAGCATATGCTAATGAAGTTCTTTCATATGATACCGTACATGATACGATTTACTCACTTTGAATTTGAAACCCATATTTTGTGAACTTTGAGGCCCTATTTTTTGGGATTTAAATAAAAATGTACAGTTTTCAGATTTATTCTTATATGTGTACTCTGAGACAATGCTTCTCGCCAAATTTCATAGTTCTATGTCAACGGGAAGTACCCTGAAGGTTTTGATTTTTGTGAGTGTCGAAATATGCTGTTTTTTACGACATAAACGGCTCTAACTTTTTCAAACGATAACTGAGAAGTTGTTGTTTTACACAACTGCAAGAGATCATAGATATACGTATACAGTTTAAATGTCAACTCGATATCTTTACGCGTTCCCGAGATAAAGAGTCTTGACATACACACAGACGGACAGACGGACAGACGGACAGACGGACAGACGGACAGACGGACAGACGGGCAGACGGACAACAAAGTGATCCTATAAGGGTTCCGTTTCTTCCGTTTGAGGTACGGAACCCTAAAAATGACATTTATTTTAAAATAAAAGGTGGCGGATGTGTCACTTATTGCAAAAAGTCTTCAAGGATGTCGTTTTCGAGGTTTTTGGAGTCGTTAAGTCATCGCCAGAATAAATTTTACATAAAAAAAACTCTCGCGGGCCCGCATGCGGCCCGCGCACCGCCCAAAATACTAGTAGTATTTATAAAGTTGAAGTGGCAATGGGCGTTGGAAGCCGCGTTCGTAAAATTGCGTAGCGTCTTCTCGTCCGACACACCTCAGTGCCTAAAGTCGAAAGTTTTCGACCAGTATGTGCTGCCAGTGATGACTTATGAGAAACGTGGGCTCTCACTATGGGCCTTATTAGCTAGCTCCAAGTAGCCCAACGAGCTATGGAGAGGGCTATGCTCGGAGTTTCTCCGCGTGATCGAATCAGAAATGAGGAGATCCGTAGAAGAACCAAGGTTACCGACATAGCCCAGCGGATTGGCAGGTTGAACTGGTAATGGGCAGGGCATATGGCGCGGAGGACTGATGACCGATAGGGTCGAAAAGTTCTCGAGTGGAGACCACGTACCGGCAAGTGCAGCGTAGGACGCCCTCCTATAAGATGGACGGACGCAGGATCGCGCTGGTGCAATCCGCTACCAACCGGTTTTATTGGAGATCTATAGGAGAGGCCTATGTCCAGCAGTTGATGTCCTATGACTGATAGATGGATCGTTACGTATAGACTGGGTGGTGAGCCCTAGTGTCAGAGTTTTTAAGCCGTCTGACGTCTTCTGACATTGCTATAAGGTTGATACAACTGGGTTAATTTAACGTAGCATGTAGGTAAGTCACGGCGGTAGCACTCAGTAGTAATTGCTACCCACGGTCGCCAATCCGAAGACTTACCTAGCCAATCGTTGTTTAACTTCGGTAAGAAACACCCAGTCAACCGCTACCTACGGAAGGAGCGTTTGTTTGTTTGTATTAAACATTTAGCCCTGTTTGAAGCTTACGCCACATCACGACATAGCGACAGATTTGTGCTTACAATAATGTACCGAAACTTTATCACGTTTTGACACATTGATAAAATGTTGTCATGTTGCGTATGCTAGCGTGGAAAACTCAGCCGCCAGGGCTAACCACCGCGCTCGTACAGGATTCCTATAGCTTGCACGGATCGATTTATCATTGATGTAGTAATTTTCACCTTGTTGATTTTTCAAAAACGGCCCAGCTGATTTCGTTACAATTTATATATATATACTGTACTGTACCAGCCATTTTATTAGTCTACTGCAGGACGTAAAAGGGTGATCGGGCCATTTCCAACACGCTGGTCTAGTGCGGGTTGGTGGATTCACATACGCCTTCGAATTTCTTCTACATACGTAAGCAAGTTCCCTCACGATGTTTTCCTTCACCGAAAAGCCAGTGGTGTGAAATTCCGTACATAAATTCCAAGGAATTCATTGGTACGAAGCTGGGATTTGAACCCGAGATCTCACAATTGAAAGGCGGGTGTCATTACACTAGACCATCACAGTTTTTTTACTAGACCACCACGGCTTTTTTTATATGATATTATATAAAAAAACTATATATGATTCATATGATATGATCTCATATAAATTTTATCGAATTCATTGAAACTGCAACTTGATAATTAAGGAGATTCTATGTTGGTATTTATGTATTTTTTTTATATTTTCGCCAATTGTAAACCGAATCAAAAATTTTTTTTTTATTTCAAATGGTATCTCTTGGTGTGGTTCCATTTAAATTTTATCGAAATCGGCTGGATTTCGATAAGTTTTTGAAAAATCAGCCATAATGAAAATTGGACACATCAATTCGAGCGAACTATTCGAATTTTGTGAAAAAAATATTTCTGATACTTACTTGTTGAACTATTTTTTATCATTTTTAACAGATTAATTCTAATTTTTAAACATACCTAACTTTTTTTCCTAACCTAACCAGAGCCGAACCATGACACAGTTTGATAATTAATTACTAATTTTGTTTGTGATTTAACTTGGTTTGTTGAATAGTACCCTTAACTTATATGCCTACGACGTAACGGACTTCCGTAAAGTAACGCCTGATTTAATAAACACATAATATCTTCAAAGCGTATCACACCCACCCACACACGTGTGAACAACGCACAAATAACATGGAGGAACTTTGTAATCTAATAGCGATTGGCTTCCATCATTTGGATTTAATTTAATATTTCAGAAGAACGTGAAACACAAGGTTGTGTTTTTGTAGGCGACTTCAAAATAAGTTCTTTAATCTATTTTTATTTTAATAATGACAATACTCATCTCGTTTTCAAAAGTCTTTCTGAGCGTCTGGTGGACGCGACGCGTGACCAAAATGCTGGTGTTTATTTGGCTCAACGTATAAGCATTGCCATTCAGCGTGGCAATGCTGCCAGCATGCTGGGCACGCTGCCAACTGGCAGTGGGCTTGAGCACTTGGATTATCTTTAGACCTTCAAGGGTCTGTGGATGATCCAATTGCTTTCTTTGTAGTAGTAGTGTAGTATTGTCATTATTAAATAATACTTTTAAAATACAAGTCAGCGGATGTGAAGTTAGCTACAAGTAGCGCGATATGCAATCCTGACTGAAGTTCAACTTATACAATTTGTTTGTCTACCGGTGTCGGAGCCTTAAGCGGTGATATCTATGGCGAATTTTGAACAACTTTTACTATGAGACCAGCTCTGAAAACGTAAAAAAACTGCTGTTCCATACGATTTTTTATAGACTTTCGACAAAAGCGGTTTTTTTGCGTTTTCAGAGTTGACCCCACAGTACAAGTTATTCAAAATTTGCCATATATGTCACCGATTAAGGCTCCGACACCGGTAGACAAACATACAGCCTTGGCCAAAAGTATTAGGCACCTTTAAAAAATCAAAACGCATGTGTACTAGTTAATCAATAACTGAGTGCTTATCTTAAATGACTTACCGGGGTCATAAATAACTTAGAATATCAAGCGGCTCTTTGTTAAGGTCATAAAACATCTGGTGACCGAAAACAAAGGATTCGGTTTTGTTTCGGTCTTATCAGTCAATGTTTGGTCACTTGTGTTCTGGACTCTTAACAAGTAAACAAGCTTTCATTTCTGTTGATGTGACGATTAAATTGACAACATTTCAAATTATTAACATAGTATTATTTATTTATTATCTTAAAGAATATTGCAAAATAACATATAGGTATTTTTTATTTTTCCAATACGACTTATATTTTCCGTAAAATTAAGTTTTGAAAACAGCTTATTCTAAAAGGACGTAACTGCAAAACTTAGGACTCCTAAACATTTTACTGAAGCCACATTAGAAAAAAATAGGTGCTAGCGTTACTGTCACTGTCAATGCCAATCAATCAGTCACAATTCACAACAAATAGGCCGGGAGGTCAGTGCAAAAAGTCCACTATGTACCGCGGTATACTATGGGAAGAAAAATATAAAACAAGTTTAACAACTGCCAATCACCTGAAATATGTACCTAACAGGGTCTGCCATATAGGCTTTAAATTAGCACCACTTAAAAGAAGAAGAATAAGTAGTAATAGTTCCAAGATACTTTTAAAATTCAAACGGATTCTTCCACCAAATGCTAGGGAACCCAGCTGACTGACTCCAGGGTATTGATGTACACCATTTTGATAACTATGTACCAATAACTCAGCTTTTGACAAGTATTTGCATTTTTTGCGTTTATCTCTCGGGCTAAAGCAAAATAAGTAATTTGAAAATGACACTGACATTTTATTTTTAAACTTCATTTTATGTGTCAACACTGTCAGTGTTAACTGTCATTTTATATTGCTAGTATTTTTTTTATCATAGGCAACTGAATTTTTAGTATGAATCCCGAAACGGCTTGGGTGAGACTTTTTATCTAATATCTTAGCAGTTACTGCACTAAAAATTTTGGAAAAATAAGCATAATGATCAGCATCCCGATATCTCGAAATGGTTTTGGAATTTCATAGACTTGTGAAATATGAAAACTTGTCAATTGACACCTAATTTTGTTAAAAATGTCAAAAAGGAGTGAAATTAGTTTAGAAGATAGAGTGAAAATACAGGGTGCCTAATACTTTTGGCCAAGTCTGTATTGTATACTTAGCTGTGCGATGATTCAGTATTGCGCCGCTTGTAGCTAAATGCTCACATCCGCTGGCTTGTATTTTAATAGTTCACTGTTTGACATAGGCCAACCCACGGAGGGTGATCTAAGCTACCCCATTTTTACTGTTCTTTTCACCATAAAATAAATCGAGCCACTTTATGAGTAAAATAATCATTACGATTGCCTGAATGCGGAGTTTGAAATTTTACAGCGGCGATAGAAGCTCCCTTTCAATCAACTTGATGTATTTTTAACTGGCGAGCATTTTGGCAGTTTAAAGGATTTTTTCGACGGTACTTTTACTACAAAAATTGCTTATTTAATTCACATAGGTTTGCGTTTAGTATATACTGCCTGATATTAGGCAGATATGCGGTCTAGAGCCTAACGTGCTTACCTAGAAGATACCTATTTACTAGGGTTTTTAGATACCTACGTTGTACCAACTTACTTTGGCGGGAAGACAGACTCAGGCAAAGCGTTCCACATTCTAGTGTCGCAGTCAAAGAGTTCATCATCGTGAGTTAAGTTAAACGTGTAATTACTGAATTTAAATAACGGTTAAGCTGAACACTAATAGATGCTTAATTTATTAACCGTTTGTTAGCAAAATTTTGTTCGCCTATCAAAAACTGTTGTGACATTAATCATACGTTTAACTTAAACAAAAGTTGGTGAACTCGAATTTCGGATATTGCTGTTCTCATTTTGACTCAAAACAGCATTCCTTTGCTTTAAACTAGATTCGAAATTGGAAGATAGTTCTCAATTCCAGTTTTAAGTATGCACGTGTGACACTGGGTGTTTTTGTAAGCCATGGACATATTATTCTATAACTGTAGGTACTCATAATTATGGCCAATGTTTACTGTCAAATTATTCCTGAAATCGAAACCAATATGCCTAACAGGTGCTTTGATTGTGGCCACTTTGAAATTTAACAATATATTAGACAATTTAGTGTTCAAATAATATTAAAAAAATATAATTATATAATTTGATATGCACACAAACAATATTTTTGTTGTTACTTTGTTTATAATTACCATTTATGCAATTGACGCCAAAATAGCCACAACCGGATCAGTGGCCACAACCAGGGCACCTGCTTTATATTCTCTTAAAAATAATTAATTTATTTGTTCTCTATTCAATTTTGTTGTTGGTTGTATAGTAAAATATAGTCAAATTAATATTGTAGGACAAGTCCATCATTCATAAATATGTGATAGGTATTTAACGACGTAATTGTGTGGATAAACGTACTATGGGCCTAATAAATAAGCTCCTGCTAATAGCCCAACAAAATGAAGAGATCTTTGAATCCGAAAAACATCAAATGATTATTACTAGTATACGCCTTTATTATTTTTACAAGACTACGTCTCGACTAACTCTTGAGCAATTTGGTTCGTACTCGCAAATCTAGTTAAGATTTAAATAATAATCTTGACAAGTATTATCAAAATCGGCTAATAAATAGCGCGACAGCAATTTTCCTCTTTATTTAATAAAAGACACCTTGCCCCCCTTTCTAAAACCGTCGACATGGAAAACAAACTGGACAAGTGCGAGTCAGGCTCGCACACCGAGGGTTCCGTACTAATCCAGAAAATTTACAAAATTGAGTAAGTTGTTAAAATCTCTATAATGTAATCATCGACAAAAAAGTTTTTTTTTTCCCTTTTCTCGTCATACATCGAAAATCACACATTGTTAAAATAATTAAAAACCTGTTTTAACATGTGCTAATTGCGTAAATGTGTGTGCTCTTTTATATGATACAATAATGAATCTAGGCGCTATTTTTTGTGATTAAAATAAAAATGTACGGTTTTAAGACAATACTTTTCGCCAAATTGTGGAAGTATTTTGTAGGTTTTGATTTTTGTGAGTGTCGAAATATGCGGTTTTTTAATAACTGAGAATATTTTCTTTTACACAACTGCAAGAAACCATAGGTATACGTATATAGTTTAAATTTCAACTCGATATATTTACGCGTTCCCGAGATAAAGAGTCTTGACATACACACAGATGGACAACAAATTGATCCTATAAGGGTTCCGTTTTTTGTCCTTTTGAGGTACGGAACCCTAAAAATAAAAATGTATAGAATTAGCTTGATCAAATATCTGTGACAAACTACGGTGTATCAAAAGAAACACACAAACACCCACGCACAAATACACATCACTAAAACATTGCTCAAAACTGCTCATTGTTTCTCAAAAAAGGGAATAGGCATAATTACTGGGAAAACATCATATTATAATCAGTCCGTGAGATAGAATATCAAATAAAATAAATAAATAAATGAATATTTGGGGACATCTTACACACTGCCTCTGACCCCAAACTAAGCAAAGCTTGTGATATGGCTGCCAGAGACTGATATACTACATAATTTTACTTATTTTTAAATACATACTTATATACCTATAGATAGTAACTAAATAACACCCAGACACAGAGCCAACACTTATGTTCGTCACATAAATATTTGCTCTGGGCGGGGTTCGAACCCACGCCTCTTTGACCTAGGGTCACTAACCACCGAGCCACCGAGGCAGTCAAAACATATTAGACACGTAGTTTTTTTTGGCAATCAAACAATAAATATAAGCCGTGGTGGTCAAGAGGTAGTGACACCCGCCTTACAATCGTGAGGTCCTGGGTTCGAATCCCCGGTCCCCTGATACAGTACAGTACAGTACAAACAATAAATGACAAAGAAAAACCTTGGCAAAGTTCGGGAGTGCCGGTCGTGGCGTCACTTTTCTAGAGAAAAGTCTAGACATTTGTGATCTACTCGTGACGTCACGTAGAACTCCAACGGACTAAATCTTTACCAATTTTTGTTAAATTAACAAAAGAAAAAATACGTGTCTAAAGTTTATCGGTAATCTATCTCATGGACTATTTTTTTTCCATCATGCCTATTAAAACAAAGGAAGGTTTGTTTTTGTTACTTTTTCGGCTCTCGAATAAAAAATAGCAAAAGGGCCTAATTAGCAGATGTTTGGCTTCGAGCTATTTCCTTACAAACAGTAATTATCTGACTAGATTAAGTTTACAAAAGTATTTCAATCTTTTTTAATATTTAGGTAACACTAGTATAGGCCGACTCATGCAAGTTGGCGGGTGTGAAGTTAACTTCTTCGCAATTTCCAATCCTGACCTGAAAATCCAAGTTTTATTATGCTAGTAGGTACACACGATTTGATTTTTAGGCATTGTAATCTTTTATCTATAAGTTAGTTGATTGTGAGTTGTTATCGTAATGTTTTAATATATAAATAGAATAAAGTTAAAATTAAACTAGGTATTGTAAAAAGGTACAACATACTGATAGATTAGTTTTAAGTAGGTACTATAATTAACTTTTAACTGATTTTTATATCCAGTAGGTACCCATATTTTCATCTATGTACATTTTTTTCTCTCTTATGCATTCTTCTCTTTTTTTTGCACTCTGTTTGTATAAAAATTAATTCTCAAAGCCGATTTAAGTTGTTTAGTGTTATTTATAATATTTATATTGCTGTTATATATACCTACATACATATTTTGTTAACTTTAAGTACGTACTTAGTGGTTGAACCGGCTTGTTTTTTCTTTCATTTATGTATCTTATTTTACACGAACTTAATTTTTCTCAAATTATTTTAATCAAAATCGATTGATGAACAGCGCTATAGCAAATTTCCTCAGTTTTTTAGGAAAAATTTCTCCAATCAAAAATTGCGGTCGACTAAAAATTGCAATCCAAAAGTATGTAAAACTAGTGTACCAAGTTTTGTTGAAAAATGTGAGCTGTAGAAGAAAATCAACATCCGGACAGATGAAAGCAAAATTGTCGAGTCAAAACTGAGACTCTCTCTCAATTCAGTCGCTGGATCAATCAGAATTATATTTGACTGGTTGGCTTGATGATTTGATCGATAGTTATTTTTCACGGATAAAAACTAACTCAAAATTCACTCAAATATTACGAAATAATTATTTTTTGCTAGTAGTCAGTCATAATCATAGTAATTTATTTGTAAAACCAATTTACGTGGCCTGCTTAATAATATAAACAATATTGTAATAACAATGTAGTAACCAAAATAACAATTCCGATTTCATTATTAAAAAAAAATGCTTGGCTGATTTCAACCGTGAATAGAATTCGCGAATAGTACGCACGGATCGATATAGCAACTTCACATTATTGTTGATTTATCAATAATGGCTCAGCGAATTTCGATAAAATTCAAATGGAACCAATTTCAAAGTATACTCTTTCCAATAAAAAATAATTATTCAAATCGGACTACTATGTAAAAAGTTTTGTTTTTATTTCTTTTAATTGTTTTTTATTTCTTTTTTTTATGTTTTTTTAATTATTTTAGTAATATAAGTTTTAGTGTTTAGTTTTTAATTTAGTTTGTTAGTTTAGATATTTTGTAAATATTTTAGTAAAAGTTAGAATAAATTATGTTACAAAAGTTATGCGTATTTTTATTTGTGTATAACCATATACATAAATATATATACGTCGAATTGAGCACCTCCTCCGTTTCGTCGGTCAAAAATATTGCTGATTGTAAGCCAAGCAATTTTCGTTTAAGTACATTGATAGATAAATTCTAACTTACATAAGGAAAAATACACAAATAAAAATCATCAAAAGTATAGCGTGCAACAAGAGGCGGCTTTATCGCTAATAGCGATCTCTATAAGACAATCTTTGGTTAGAACCTTTGGATAGTAACCTATAGGAGAGGCTTATGTCCTACAGTGGACGTCATACGACTCAAAACTACCATCGCATAAATACCATCCCTACATAGTCGCCGTACCACCTGCTCGTACTAAGCGATTTGCTTCTTCCTTCATAATGCGGACCGCCAGGGATTGGAATGCCCTGCCTCCGTCATTGTTTCCTGACAGTTGTTACAATTTGGATATTATCTTCAAGTCAAGAGTGAATAGGTATGTTCTAGGTCTACATACTCCATCTTCGGCTACAACTTAGCTCTCCATCAGGCGAGTTGGTGGCCAAATGTAGCCATAACGATGTATTATTCTACGTAAAAAAATCTAAAACGATGTTATTGATTGTCGTAGCTGCGTAGAATCATAATTTCGTAGAGTTTCGTAGCTGATGCTACGTCGCGCTACGCAGTGCTACGTTCAAAAGACCTCAACGCGCTCTCACTACACTTGGAATATGTTATGAATAGGAGATTATATAAGTGGTGGTCTAGTGGTAATGACAACCGCCTTGCAATCATGAGGTCGTGGATTCAAACCCGGTCCCGTACCAATGAATTTCTTGGAATTTATGAACGGATTTTCACACCACTGGCTTTTCGGTGAAGGAAAACATGAGGCAACTTGCATTTGTCCACGGAAGAAATGCCATGGCGTAAGTGAATCCACCAACCCGCACTGGGTCAGTGCGGTAGATATGACCCAATCACCCTTCGTGTGTAGGCTTACGTCCTGCAGTGGACAAAAGGCTGGTACAATACAGTACAGGAGATGATATTAAATCGGTCATTGAAAAAACATCTACATAATATTGTTGTACATACATAGTAAAACTTAGTGATTATGATATCGCAAAAAATGCTTAGAGTCTCTCTGCGAGATCGAATCAAGAATGATGAGATTTGCAGCCAAACCAAAGTTATCGACATATCCCAGTAGACTGGCAAGTTGACATAGCAGTGGACAAGGCACTTAGTTCGAGAACCGGATGGCTGATGGAGCCGCAAAGTTCTCGAATAGAGACCACGAAACGACAAACTTTAATTGTAATGTTATATTTAATTATAATCAATCTATTAAATAAAATTTATTGTGATTATGAAATATTTGATGTCAATCATCCAGTCAAGTCATTTATGGGTAAAATGTTCAAACTTGTAAAATTATATTATTACCATAAGTAATTGAAATTCTGTAATCATTGAAAAAAACTTATTTTGATTTTTTTTTATTGAAATTGATTAATGCCCGGAATGTCGACTAAAACAGAATCAAATACAAATAAAGAATAAAAATACGAGTGTCAAAATAAACAAATACAAATAAAATCAAATACGTTATGTGAAACGTTTATAATCAGCGTCATTATAGAGATATTACTCGATAAGCCAATCCTTTAATTTAGTTTTAAAAGACTAGACTTATCATTTTTATGAACTATGTCATTTATTCGACAATTAAATAAATGTATTATATAACAATTAATCGCTATATCCTTAGTCACGGCATCACGCGTGAACGGCTGAACCTATTTCGCTAATTCTTTTTATAACGTATAGGAAAATTGCATGAAAAATAATAAAAAAAATTCCGACACAAAATGTTATAATAATAATACACACCATCGAAATTATAATCAACCTAATTAGTGAGATAAAGGTAATATGAAATTCACCGGGTCAGATAGTTAAATAAAAATATGATGTATAGTGTAGGACTCACCTGTTAGTACAGAGACGGATGCAGTGCGCGGCGGCGAGCTCGCGGCGGCTTATAACGGCCGAATCCGCCCGCCCACCGGCCGCCTGCGGGCGGGCGGGCGGGCGGAAAACACGACACGCAGTATGGGAACCTGATCTAGAGCCATAGAGATATAATTTACCTGAGAAATAGCGCTAATGAGGTCATTCTCAACCACAAACGTATTGAAAATCTTACCTAGAGCTGTCAAAACTTGCAAATATGAATTGGAATTTGACGCTATCAGTAGAAATAAACCGGTAATACTGAATCGAAATATTTTTCATGTCTCTTTCTAACTCATGCCATATTAGATCAATGCATCTCCTGCAGATTTTTTCGGTCGACCACATTAGATATTCTTCTAATATCTTTATGTCTAGAGCAGATTCTTACAAAGAAAAAAAAATGTTTCTGAGATATTTGCTTAAAACCAAACCCCTATTTAAGGAACAGTACTTACAATGGTATAATGGTATATTTTTTTTAATCACACTAGTTGCTATTTCGAATAACGCTGTCACACTATTCTGACGCAGCTGAAAAAAACTGCGACTTTTCTCAAACTATATCAAGCGTAGTGTAAAACATCTACTGACAAGGGCTACTAACAAAACCGCTCCTCTTGATACTTGCTACCCAACTAGCAAAAAAATAATAGATTTCGCACTCTAAAAGAATGTTTGTGCTTATAGCGTACTTAAAATAGTTTCAGTACATTTTATCACTCTCATATTAAGTGCCTATAATGCCACAACATCGCTTTCCATCAGGCGATTTAGTGGTCACATGTAGCCCTATTGTGAATAAAAAAAACCTATAATAAGCTGATATGGGCTCAAAAACTCTGTCTTATTGTCTAGTCTTAATATATATAAATCTCGTATCACAATGTTTGTCCTCAATGGACTCCTAAACCACTTAACCGATTATAATAAAATTCGCACACCATGTGCAGTTCGATCCAACTTGAGAGATAGGATAGTTTAAATCTCAAATTATAGTCGCAATTTTAATTTATTTAGCCACAGCAACGTGTGGCCGGGTCAGCTAGTCTCATATAAATGTATGCAATCGCCTCATATAATACTATCTCAGATCAAATAAAAAAATCCAGAGGGAACGTCGTTGAACAGTCAAGTGAGGCCGGTTTTTTAAACATGTGTGAGTGCGTCGATATTCGTCGTTCGACTGACAAGCCAAGGCGTAGTTTCGTTGTACGTGGATGTGTGTGTAATTGTCTGTACACGGCGAGGGGTAGTTTTGGTTGGCTTCACTTGTTTGTTCACAACATTCTCTCTTGATTTTTTTATTTGCGCTGAGAATACTATTAAAAGCCTCTTACTCTTATATTACCTTACATTTATGAAGACTTAAAAATACTCGTTCTTAAAGCCCCATTCTATAAGTTCATTTTAGTTTATAATAGTAAGTAAAATCATATAGCCTCTTCAGTAGGCCAAGCATTAGGCCGAAATTAAGCAACGTTTCGCACGGTCAGTATTTGGATGGGTGACCGCGGGTGGCATTTTCCAACTGAGCGCTACCGTGGCTCGGATGACACGTTAAATTGTAGGTCCCGGTTGTTTTAACCATTTAGCCATGTCGGAGGCCTTCAGGCGGCCTAAAAACTCTGACACCAGGGCTAGCCACCCGGCCTATACGAACTTACTCACTTAGTAGGCCAAGCATGCGACTAAAAAAATAACTCTTTTCAACGTGTGAAAAAGTGACAGCAATATAAGCATAGCTCTGTCTCGTTCCGACACATCGCAAGAAATATTTCGTGGGTCGCATATTAGCCCGATTGATGGGTGTTTTTGGATATTGGTGTGACCTATATCTATGTCAAGCAGTGAACGACCTACGGCTGATATTTGTAATCATCAACAACGTTCCACAGCCTTCTTTAGTCAAAATTGGGATGGGTGACCGCGGATGCCAATTTCCAACTGAGCGCTACCGTGTCTCGGTGACACGTCAAATTGTAGGTCCCAGTTGTTTGAACCGTTTAGCCATGTCAGAAGTTTTCAGGCGGCCTAAAACCTCTGACACCAGGGCTAACCACCCGGCCTATACGAACTTACTTGCTTCTTTATTCCATGGCTGGGCATAGGCCTCTCTTTTACTGTACCATTTATTAATTGTCATCATAGAAAGGTTAATCAGGGTAACAAATCTGCTTAAAATTGTTTTACAAAACTCAATATAGTACCTATATATGCTTTGCTGAATACACTTGAACATTTTTAATTCATTAAACAGTTGTGAATTGCGTTACTGGCTGTTGTACAGTTAAAGTATCTTTTATTAGTGACGTCACATCATTCGCTTCTTCAGGAGGGCAAAACAAAAAAAAGCCATCAATTTAAAAACAAGTCGATGTCTAAATCCTCTTAAATTCTTAATGCAATTGATTTTTAGTACTGTACTGTACTGTACCAGCCTTTTTGATAGTCCACTGCAGGACGTCAGCCTACCCACGAAAGGTGATTGGGCCATATCCACCGCGCTGGCCCAGTGCGGGTTGGTGGATTCACATACGCCATCGAATTTCTTCTACGGACTTATGCAGGTTGCCTCACGATGTTTTCCTTCACCGAAAAGCCAGTGATGTGAAATTCCGTACATAAATTCCAAGGAACTCATTGGTACGGGACCGGGATTTGAACCCACGACCTCACGATTGTAAGGCATGTGTCACTACCTCTAGACCACCACGGCTTTTTAGTACTAGTGAAGTATAATTATGTTCTCGCAAAGGCTTTATAAACTATAGCCTATGTGTTATTCTGATGTATAAGCATTATTATATCACAGTTTCATCTCAATTCGTTCAGTAGTTGTTGCGTCAAAGACTAACAAACATCCATACGAGTACCTACTCACAAACTTTCGCGTCTATAATATTAAGTAGGATTATACTATATTATTATATTTGTATATTATACAGTACAAGAAAAAAAAGACAAAATTTCCGATCAAGATTTTTTAAAACATAAAAACACAAAATGCTAACAGATCCAGGTGGAGCATCAAGCGTTTTTGTCCGATATCTCGGAAACTATGCACTTTAGGGCAAAAGTCACGATGACCATCACTCACCACCCATCAAAAACGTTCTACTCATTAAGACGATTCGAACTCGACGCGGTTGAATCGCTTAATTACCGAGTTCATATGACCACCTTCCAGCTCTATCATCAGACCTTGGTTACCATTGAAAGACAAAACTACTGGTCAATACGATTCAAATAAGCCCAAACTCGATGAGGTAGTGTCCTTTCATTGCGAAGTTCCTCTGACCACGTTCCAGCTCCATCATCAGGTCAGCTCCATGCCATCATAATATTGCTTTACACGCAGTGTGTAAAGTGACACATGGATGCAAAATTTCAGCTCAATCGGTAACTTAGCGGATCAAATTTGATTTGCAAGATTTGATGACAGACATCGGGACAGATGAAACTATACTCTATAAAATTTAACTTGATCTCTGCGACAGTAGAAGATTGACATTTTAGAGTTGGGATAATGTTGTAACGAAATCGAATGAGTAGTTGAAGCTGAGAAATTGGATTTCATTTACTTACTATTATTTAAGATCAAGTATGTACACATATAAATAATGTTATATTAATTAAATACTCATAATAATGTAACGATAGTATTTATCGACGTTTTTCACTATTATCGATGCTAATGTGACATATAATTGGGTTAAATTTAATTATACATGTAAAAAATGTTATGATATTAAAATATACAATAAAATTAATGATAAATCAAGTTTTATTTAAAATATCGTCAGTATAAACTATCGATATTTTAATTAAAACTCTATCTAAAACTCTGTGGTCACGATCATTCGTCGCCCATCACTAATCGGCATGTTCATAAAGTATGACATTGACATGTACTGTCTGTACTGTAACGCAGTAGACGCCCGTTGTAGGTATGGAGTGCGGTGTTTACGTGATCCGGTTCTGGGAAGCCCTATTGTTCTGTGAAGCTTTATTGTGTTTTTATTGGTGCCTTTTGTATTCGGTTTTATGGCTTTATGACTCGAGTTTATTTATTTGGTGTTTACGTATTTGAAAAACAATAGGGATTCTCGAACTTTCAAGTTGTTTACTTGTTAACACAATAGCGTTTATTGAGATCGAGTAATGTTGCGAAATATCTCGTAGGTTCGAGACTGTAGGAAATAACGGATATAAATACGCCGGCCGACCCTTGGGGATCAGTTTATTCGTTTACCGTCGAAGCGATAACTACTCGGGTTAGAGTGCGATAACAGTGATTGTGAAGTGACTAGCTTGTGTGAATATCAGTGCCAGTGTAAAGTGTTTGTGCGAACCAGTTGTGTCGTGTGTTTTTGTGATTTTTGTGAAGTGATTGTGTGCAATAAAGTGCAAAGTGAATAATCGGCGTTTTAACTGACTATCCAAGAACCCATCTCGTAACATTTGGTGTCAGAAGGGTGGATAGTTGAAAATGCCGGTAACACCATACGACGAAGAGACCCCTCGCACAAGGAGTCAGCGCCGACAGGAGGAAGCGCGCCGACAAGAGGAGCAGGAGCGCCGCCAGGAGGAGATCGACCAGAGGCGCTTTGGAAATAATTCGCTGTTAACGGAAGGCAGTGAGTCCGAGGCAACCAACGACGACTCCAGAAACCCAGGAGCACCTGCTGCGGCACCTTCTGTGGTACCTGCTGCACCACTTGCTGTGGCACCTGCTGCATCACCTGCTGCCCCTGCGGCATTTGATATGGCTGCAATGATGTCCATGATGCAGTCAATGTTCAATCGCAACAAAGAAGAGCTGCTGTCAAGCCTTCAAACGACTTTGGGCAAAGAGATTAAAGAGGTCAAGGACACGGTCGATCAGCACGACGCCAGCATAAAGGAGCACGAATCTCGTATTGTCGAAGCGGAAACACAAATCGCCGACGTGAGAAAGGCCCTGAATGTTATCAAATGTGGAAGCGGAGCCGCTGCATCTACAACCTTCTCGCCAGCCTCACAAAAGATTAAAGTGACGCCTTTCGACGGAACATCATCATGGTCAGCCTACAAAATTCAATTCGACGCCGCCGTCAAAACCAATGGATGGAACAAGGACCAAGCAATGAACGCCCTCATAATGAGCCTTCGCGACGAAGCCCTGAGTATTCTGGATGCCGTGGGCAAGGAAATGACCTACGATAAATTAATGGAAACGCTGGAAAGTCGCTATGGTGATAAGCACCTGGAACGTGTGTACCGAGCGCAGTTGAAGAACAGGGTGCAACGTCGTAATGAAAGTCTTCAACAGTGGGCCGTCGAGGTGGAGAAACTATTCCGGAAGGCTTATAAGTCCGCGCCATTACCCAACGATGAACATCTAGTGAAAAAGAAGGACGGCAGTATGCGGTTTTGTGTCGATTATCGACGACTCAATGACGTAACGAAGAAGGACAGCTACCCTTTGCCGAGGATTGATGACACGTTGGATACACTGACGGGCATGAAGTGGTTCACTACGCTGGACTTGAAGAGCGGGTACTGGCAAGTGTCAATAGACCCTAAAGATAAGGAGAAGACCGCATTTTCTACGGAAAAAGGCCTGTGGCAATTTAAAGTGATGCCGTTTGGGTTGTGCAACGCCCCCGCTACGTTCGAAAGGTTAATGGAGTTAGTTCTTGCGGGACTAATTGGTGACGCATGCCTTGTCTACTTAGACGACATCATAATTGTGGGAAAAACCTTCGAAGACCACCTGCAAAACCTGGAACGAGTCCTAACAAAAATACGTGCTGCCAATCTTAAGCTGAGTCCGAAGAAATGTTCCTTCTTCAAGAGGCAAGTGAATTTCTTGGGACATGTGATTTCCGAAGCTGGTGTACAGACGGATCCAGGTAAAGTCAGTGCTGTGAAGGATTGGCCTGTGCCAAAAGACAAGACGGAAGTCAGAGCATTCTTGGGATTATGCTCCTATTACAGGCGATTCGTGAAGAACTTTGCTGACATCGCTAAGCCGTTGCATAGACTGACTGAGGAAAAAAGGCCCTTTCTCTGGGATGAAAATTGCGACGCAGCTTTTCGAGGACTAAAGGAGCGACTTTGTAATACGCCTATTCTCGGCTTTCCGGACACCGAGAACGAGTTTATCGTGGACACTGACGCCAGCAACACCGGCATCGGAGGAGTATTGTCGCAAAGAAAAGGAGACCAAGAAGTGGTGATTGCGTATTTCAGCAAATCCCTGTCCAAGCCAGAAAGGAACTACTGTGTGACAAGAAAGGAGCTACTTGCAGTGGTGAAGACATTGCGTCATTTTAGCAAATACCTGCTCGGGCGAAAATTCCATCTGAGGACCGACCACGCTGCTCTAAATAGGCTACTGCAGTTTAAGGATCCCGAAGGCCAAGTGGCAAGATGGATTGTGCAACTACAAGAGTTCGACTTCACCACGGAGCATCGCAGTGGAAAATCTCATGGCAACGCAGATGCACTGTCAAGAAGGCCATGCTCAGAGGACTGCAAGCATTGCTCAAGACAAGAGTCGAAAGATCCAGTACCTGTCAGAATGCTCAAAGCTGACATCGGCGACGAATGGAAAGAAACCCTTCAGGCTGCACAAAAAGAAGACGTCGACATCAAGCCGATTCTTGAATGGATGGAATCAGATGCCCGTAAGCCTGACTGGAGTGCTATTGCTTCACTGAGTGTTACGACAAAGAGCTATTGGGCGCAATGGGATAGCCTGGTGCTTCAAGAGGGAGTGCTGTGCCGAAAATGGGAAAATGCTCGAGGCAACCAGTGCCATCTCCAAATGGTTGTACCCAGAACAAAAGTTCCCGAAGTTTTGAAGCTGTACCACGAAGGGTTTTCGGGAGGACATCTGGGTGTGAAACGGACACTGTTGAAGATTCGAGAAAGGTTTTACTGGATCAACTGCAGAGATGATGTAGAAGACTGGGTACGGAAATGCACGAGCTGTGCATCAGTGAAAGGTCCGCATACCCGCAGCAGAGGAGCACTAAAGCTGTATACTGTTGGAGCACCATGGGAGCGAATCGCACTGGATGTGGCCGGACCATTTCCTGTGAGCGAAAGTGGCAACAAGTACTTCCTTGTCGTCATCGATTACTTCACCAAGTGGCCGGAAGTCTTCGCAATTCCAAACCAAGAGGCATCGACGATAGCAGACAAATTGGTCCATGAAGTATTCTGTCGTTTTGGAGTACCATTGGAAATCCATAGTGACCAAGGAAGAAATTTTGAATCTCAACTGTTTCAAGAGACGTGTCGGCTAATGGGTGCACACAAAACAAGGACAACGTCATACCACCCGCAATCAGATGGAATGGTGGAGCGATTCAACCAAACTCTGGAGAGATACCTGGCAAAAGTAGTCGAAAGCAAACAACGGGATTGGGACAAACATATCCAGCCATTTTTGTTGTCATACCGAAGTGCTGTTCATGAGAGCACAAATGTCACTCCTGCTTTTGCCAATTTTGGACGTGAATTACGGCTACCCGCCGACTTAATAACTGGTGTCCCACCGGATTCTCCACAACCCATAACTGAGTATGCCAGTGACCTCCGGAACAAGATGAACGACATCTATGAGGACATTAGAGAGTATGGCCAGCAAACATCGGAAAGAATGAAGACTAGATACGACAGAAGGACTAACAACCCTGGGTTCGAGGAAGGCTCGCTAGTATGGCTACACAACCCTATACGCAAAAAAGGGAAATCTCCAAAGCTACAAGCCAAATGGGATGGACCATACCGAGTGGTGACCAAGATCAACGACGTGACGTTCCGCATACAGAAGAGACATCGAGGTGCTCCCAAGATAGTTCATGTGGATCGATTGGCGCGATATTACGGGTGCAACGATGCTCGGGACGAGCATGTCTTAGGAGGGGGTAGTGTAACGCAGTAGACGCCCGTTGTAGGTATGGAGTGCGGTGTTTACGTGATCCGGTTCTGGGAAGCCCTATTGTTCAGTGAAGCTTTATTGTGTTTTTATTGGTGCCTTTTGTATTCGGTTTTATGGCTTTATGACTCGAGTTTATTTGTTTGGTGTTTACGTATTTGAAAAACAATAGGGATTCTCGAACTTTCAAGTTGTTTACTTGTTAACACAATAGCGTTTATTGAGATCGAGTAATGTTGCGAAATATCTCGTAGGTTCGAGACTGTAGGAAATAACGGATATAAATACGCCGGCCGACCCTTGGGGATCAGTTTATTCGTTTACCGTCGAAGCGATAACTACTCGGGTTAGAGTGCGATAACAGTGATTGTGAAGTGACTAGCTTGTGTGAATATCAGTGCCAGTGTAAAGTGTTTGTGCGAACCAGTTGTGTCGTGTGTTTTTGTGATTTTTGTGAAGTGATTGTGTGCAATAAAGTGCAAAGTGAATAATCGGCGTTTTAACTGACTATCCAAGAACCCATCTCGTAACAGTACTATTAAGAAATTCAGGACTTCATAATTTTTCTGACAGCTGTCGCAGACATCAAGTTAAATTTTATAGAGTATAAATACTTACCTATATTCTATAAAATTTAACTTGATCTCTGCGACAGCTGTCAGAAAAATCACGCCTATGAAGTCCTGAATTTCTTAATAGTACAGACATTACCTGTCAATGTCATACTTTGTGGGCATGCCGATAAGTGATGGGCGACGAATGATCGTGACCACATAGTTTTAGATAGAGTTTTAATTAAAATATCAATAGTTTATACTGACGATATTTTAAATAAAACTTAATTTATCATTAATTTTATTGTATATTTTAGTATCATAACATTTTTTACATGTGTAATTAAATTAAACCCAATTATATGTTACATTAGCATCGATAATAGTGAAAAACGTCGATAAATATTATCATTACATTATTATGAGTATTTAATTAATATCATATCATTATTTACATGTGTACATACTTGATCTTAAATAATAGTAAGTAAATAAAATCCAATTTCTCACCTTCAACTACTCATTCGATTTCATTACAACATTGTTTGATAATCGATTTTTTCCACCACTATCCCAACTCTAAATATGTCAATATGTAACTGTCGCAGAGATCAAGTTAAATTTTATAGAGTATAGAAGCTTTTAAATACCTATTTGGTTTAGTGTCAGCAAAGTGTGTGAATCGATTGATAGAAGTCAGTTTATATCTAAAATAACTTCCTAGCATCCTTTTAGGGGCTTATTCTGTACATCAAAACTAACAACTTTTGTTCTGACTTTTGTCAAAACTAAAAAAAACAGCTCTTCCATACATTTGGTCGGAGGTGAACGATATTTTATTATGGAACACCAATTTTTTTTTGAGTTTTGACAAAAGTTGCAGAACAAAAGTTGTTAGTTTTGATGTACAGAATAAGTTCCTAAAAGGAAGCTAATTGATTAGAAATAACCCCGTATATTGACTGAATCAGGCGTTAATTTGTGTATTGTAATTATTAAATAAATCTTTATATTTAGTATACTATTCTTGATCTGAAAAGCTCCATGTTCTCTTTGCTGCGGCCCATCCCAGCACGTAGCCGGGATTAATTAATTTAATTTATTGAATAGGGTTCTTCAACTTATCTGCCTACAACACAACAAGGCGGAAATAGGCTGAACATTTATTCAAAACAAAGACATAGATTCGGAATAACCCTCTAAGACATGAATCCTAATGTCCTGAGGTAGGTATCACTATGTACCTACCCATAACAAATACACACAACTTAAAGGATTTAAATGATTTCCCGTGAACAGATCATTAGCAAATTCAACAACGACATCACTAATGACACCAACAAATACGAAAACATAATAAAAGTGTAAGGTTTTCAGTATTTTATCCTTATTTTTACTATGTCAACTTTGGTTGAGATCTTGACTTCAAGAACGGGCAACACCAGAGATGGCGGATATCGCTCTCGGGCGGACGAGTTTATATTTCGGGCAGAAAGGGATATTTACTATTGAACAGCAAGATGTCTAAATTGTAATAATGAAAAGTAATACAACAAGTATTGAAGTTTGTTTTAACAGTTACAAAGCCAACCACGCCACACATGCACACATACAAAAGAAACAAAGAAAGGCACTAAGAACGATATCTTCCAGAAACTCTTGCATCTTTTCAGTTTTTTGTCTATAATACACGTAAAAAAATCTGAATGAGCATCGCACGTCATTGAGTAGGTAGATAGGTATTGCCCAACGCCCCCGGCTGCCTGTTGGCGCGTAAATATTATCTATTACAAGGTTTACAAGGTAATATCCCAATACCGTGATGTTTACATTTCGCGGACGACTGCGCGCCTGATGGACACCACGTGCGGGATGGCTGAGCGGAGTTCCGTTCTTATCATAATACTAGCGACCCGCCCCGGCTTCGCACAGGTGTAATTATTCATGTAAACTTTCCTCTTGAATCACTATTTTTTAAAAAACGCATCAAAATCCGTTGCGTAGTTTTGAAGATAAGCAGGGCATAGTAGTAGTGCAGAAGGTCTGGGTTGAGTCGCAGCAAACTCAATTGTGTAGAAGGGAATCAAAAGTATATGGCACAATCAGTTGAGAATAGTAGTTGTGCCTTGGGTCCGGAAGGTAAGCATACATAAGGACTGAGCGGGAAGCGACATTGTTTTACTATGTAGTGATGAGACTTTGTTTATGACCGACGAAACGAGGGGGTAGGTAGGTACTCAATTCGACGCGTATTTTTTATGTATAACCTTTTACATAGTAGTACGATTTCAATAATTCTTTTTTTTTTATTGGAAAGAGTATACTTCGAAATTGGTCCCATTTAAATTTTATCGAAATCGGCTGAGCCATTTTTGATAAATCAACAATACTGTGAAAAATGCTACATCGATTCGTGCGAAATATTCGCGAATTCTGTACACGGTTGAAGTCGGTAATGACATTTTTTGCTAAAAAATACATTTATTAGTTGTTTAGCCATGCCAGAGGCCTTCAGGCGGCCTAAAAACTCTGACACCAGGGCTAGCCATCCGCCTTATACGAACTTACTTACTTTTACTTAGTAGTTCTCCGAACAGTAAATCTCGCAACAACTTTAACTAAATTGGCATCATCCTATATCTCGACTCGCTTTTAACCAATCTGGTTTGAACTCGTGAATCGCTTGTTACGATTTACTCACTAAATAATCTTGCGAAGTATTATCGAAATCCCCTTTTTTGAGCAAAAAACCTCCCCAATCTAAAATCATTCATGAAATAAATAATATTAAAGTATATAACCTGTGTAGGTACCATGTTTTGAAATGCGACCTGTAGACGAAAATCAACATCTGGGCAGACGAAAGTAAAATCCCCATGTTAAAACGAAGATCTTCCTCACTTTTTCGCTCGCTCGCTTCACTCTACATATTGATGTAGAGCTCATAGTGTGATTCGACTGTTTGTCAGCGATCACCAGAGTTAAGCAACGTTTGGCTCGGTCAGTCTTCGGATGGGTGACCGCGGAAAGCATATAGCCCTCCCGGGCTATGAGCGCTACAGTGGCTCGGATACCACCTTAAATTGTAGATCCCGGTAGTTTCGACCGTTCAACCATGTCAGAAGCCTTCAAGCGGCTTAAATTGTAGATCCCAGTAGTTTCGACCGTTCAACCATGTCAGAAGCCTTCAAGCGACTTAAATTGTAGATCCCAGTAGTTTCGACCGTTCAACCATGTCAGAAGCCTTCAAGCGACTTAAATTGTAGATCCCGGTAGTTTCGACCGTTCAACCATGTCAGAAGCCTTCAAGCGACTTAAATTGTAGATCCCAGTAGTTTCGACCGTTCAACCATGTCAGAAGCCTTCAAGCGGCATAAATTGTAGATCCCAGTAGTTTCGACCGTTCAACCATGTCAGAAGCCTTCAAGCGGCATAAATTGTAGATCCCAGTAGTTTCGACCGTTCAACCATGTCAGAAGCCTTCAAGTGGCTTAAATTGTAGATCCCAGTAGTTTCGACCGTTCAACCATGTCAGAAGCCTTCAAGTGGCTTAAATTATAGATCCCAGTAGGTTTGACCGTTCAACCATGTCAGAAGCCTTCAAGCGGCATAAATTGTAGATCCCAGTAGTTTCGACCGTTCAACCGTGTCAGAAGCTTTCAAGTGGCTTAAATTGTAGATCCCAGTAGTTTCGACCGTTCAACCATGTCAGAAGCCTTCAAGTGGCTTAAATTATAGATCCCAGTAGTTTCGACCGTTCAACCATGTCAGAAGCCTTCAAGCGGCATAAATTGTAGATCCCAGTAGTTTCGACCGTTCAACCATGTCAGAAGCCTTCAAGTGGCTTAAATTATAGATCCCAGTAGTTTCGACCGTTCAACCATGTCAGAAGCCTTCAAGTGGCTTAAATTGTAGATCCCGGTAGTTTCGAACGGTCAACCATGTCAGAAGCCTTCAAGTGGCTTAAATTATAGATCCCAGTAGTTTCGACCGTTCAACCATGTCAGAAGCCTTCAAGCGGCATAAATTGTAGATCCCAGTAGTTTCGACCGTTCAACCATGTCAGAAGCCTTCAAGTGGCTTAAATTATAGATCCCAGTAGTTTCGACCGTTCAACCATGTCAGAAGCCTTCAAGTGGCTTAAATTGTAGATCCCAGTAGTTTCGACCGTTCAACCATGTCAGAAGCCTTCAAGTGGCTTAAATTGTAGATCCCAGTAGTTTCGACCGTTCAACCATGTCAGAAGCCTTCAAGTGGCTTAAATTGTAGATCCCAGTAGTTTCGACCGTTCAACCGTCTCAGAAGCCTTCAAGCGGTTTAAATTGTAGATCCCGGTAGTTTTGACCGTTCAACCATGTCAGAAGCCTTCAAGTGGCATAAATTGTAGATCTCAGTAGTTTCGACCGTTCAACCATGTCAGAAGCCTTCAAGCGGCATAAATTGTAGATCCCAGTAGTTTCGACCGTTCAACCATGTCAGAAGCCTTCAAGCGGTTTAAATTGTAGATCCCAGTAGTTTCGACCGTTCAACCGTCTCAGAAGCCTTCAAGCGGTTTAAATTGTAGATCCCGGTAGTTTTGACCGTTCAACCATGTCAGAAGCCTTCAAGCGGTTTAAATTGTAGATCCCGGTAGTTTTGACCGTTCAACCATGTCAGAAGCCTTCAAGCGGTTTAAATTGTAGATCCCGGTAGTTTTGACCGTTCAACCATGTCAGAAGCCTTCAAGCGGTTTAAATTGTAGATCCCGGTAGTTTTGACCGTTCAACCATGTCAGAAGCCTTCAAGCGGTTTAAATTGTAGATCCCGGTAGTTTTGACCGTTCAACCATGTCAGAAGCCTTCAAGCGGTTTAAATTGTAGATCCCGGTAGTTTTGACCGTTCAACCATGTCAGAAGCCTTCAAGGCTTAAAAACTTTGACATCAGTGCTAGCCACCCGGCGCATTTTTGTTTTTTAGGGTTTCGTACCCACAGGGTAAAAACGGGACCCTATTAGTAAGACTCCGCTCCGTCCGTTTGTCTCTCACCACGCTGTTATCTCATGAACCGTTATAGTTTGACGGTTGTTTCACAGATGGTGTATTTCTATTGCCTCTATAACAACAAATACTTAAGACTTAACGAGAAGAACATACTAAAAGACCTCAAGGGTGGGGGGGGGGGTGTTTATTACCTATCTAAACAGCTAAAATATATATTTTTAATGTTTACGGTACATCTGATTTATAGCAGTACATATTACTAGCGTTCCGTATATCAAACACCATTTTCGAGCTTTTCCGTAATACCTACAATTTTTTATTTATTTTTCCTCTTATAGTAAGCCTATAATCAGACCGAATACAAAAAATCAAAACGATCCTCCGAAAAAAGGGATATCCGTAACAACTGGGTTAATGGTAGCAAATAAATAAATATTAGGGGACATCTTACACACGGTCTCTGACCCCAAACTAAGCAAAGCTTGTGATATGGCTGCCAGAGACTGATATACTACATATACACATATTTAAATACATACTTACATAGATAGTAACTAAATAACACCCAGACACAGAGCAAACACCTATGTTCATCACATATATACTTGCCCTGGGTGGGGATCGAACCCACGCCTCTTTGACCCAGAAGTTAGGGTCACTAACCACTAACCACGGCGCAGGGCGCTTGCGCAAGAGTGCGTGTGTGATATTGTAAGTATTTAAACACATAAATGATAGTACTTTTATACCTACTGATAAATAAAGCAAGTCGTGCGAAATTATTCACTAATCATTCCAAAATATTCAAAAATGTACAACGGTAATGTTAAAGTTTTCTCTTCTGCCGGCACTCCTGGAGTGCACACGTTGTTTTTTTAAATAACTATGAAAATAAAGGGAATTGAAATAAAACTTTATCTTCAATAAATAGTACACGTATATTGTTTGCAGTATTGTACAAGCGACTGACGCCGCGTGCGATCTTATTTTCACGGGAAAATGACTCTTAGTTACATCAATTTACAGTTCATTATCGTATGTGTAATAAACGCTGTCTTACATACGCTTCAATTTTAATTAAATTTATAACGCCAAGTCATAAGAGCTTATAACTATCTCATGGGTTATTGGAAAATAGCTCTTTTGTTCTCATTATACAGTCTAAAGTCGTTAAATATGTAGTTGTTAAGGTGCTCTCATGATGTTAAATAAAGTATCTCAAGTAGATACAATATTTAACTGACTTCCGAAAAAGGAGGTTTTTTACTTGTCCATGTTAGGTCCAAATACAATAGGCTAGACGACTTAAAAATAAATTCTTCCGTCCGTCAGTTAGGAAGTTGCTGAAGATATAGCCCGTTGAAGTTCCACGTGACGTCACACCGAGCTACACTTTTACATAGAGATGACGTAGCAACCCCCAACTACCGAACTTTGACTTTTTTTTTTATTTCGAATAGGTTTGCGTTTGACTACACACTTGATATACACACTACATACTTATATTTGATTGACAAAAAAATACGTGTGCAATATTTTTAGTAAAAAAATAGAAGCGTCGTAGGTGAGGGCGCTCGTGTGCAATTTTACATTTTTTTTACGTTGATAACACTGCTCTGTCATTGGTAGTACAGATCTGTTCACTCACGAAGGCGTGCCCCTCCATATTTATTGAATGTAGTTATACAGTGTAACCCTCTAACCTAAGTGATCATATTTTATATTTTTTTTACTGTCTGTACTATTAGCCTCTACACGCACACTAAGGCGTTGTGTACAAACGACGTCTACGCGTATAAATGCAAAACAATAATTTACTGTGGAGGGGCGCGACTTCGTGAGTGAAACGGTCTGTACAACTAAAAGTGTTTGATACTTAGTAGACACCAATTCGGCTTTTTTTCAGTACTTGCGTCTACCAAGTATTCCACATTCCTCATACGAACAGCCAGAATGTGGAACGCTTTGCCTGGGTCTGTCTTCCCGCTTAAGTACAAGTGGGTGTCTTCAAATCGATTAAAATCTTACTGTTAGTTCACGATAACGCCACGACGGTTCCTTTTTTGTACAAACTATAATAATGATTTTTTTTGCTATCCAGTCATCGAGCATATTGAATTTGTTATAAGAGCACCGTTACAAAGAAAAATATTCGTTATTCGTTAAACCAAACGCCGTATACCACTTTACGTACAAAATTATCGTAACTATAGTACATACAATATAAATTTAAATAAATACAAACCAGTCTCTTATTGGTGGGAACAAAACATCAAACTCCCTAGCCACTGTCTTGTATTTGGAGTATTTTTATAATATCACGAAATAAATATTAGTATTGGCCGAATTAAACTTTTTGACGGGTGTGAGTCATCTACAAGCGGCGCGAAACCCAACCCTCGCGGAGTTAAGAGTGCGCCTAATGCCATGAAAAAAATCAGATTTCACCCGCGCTTCTTGCATCGCCCGCTATCGTCTATGCTACTTTGTTTACAGTAGAAAATCGCATGACAAAGTTCACGATGATGTTGGTTTCGAGCTCCAGCTTACATTTTTAGGTGACTTTTTATTTATTAAGCATGTAATAAATAAAAACCGGACAAGTGCAAGTCAGGCTCGCACACCGAGAGTTCCGTAGAAATCCAGAAAATTTCACAAAATTGGGAAGAACGTTGTTAAATATCTAAACTCATCATCATCATCGACAAAAGTTTTTTTTCTTTACTTTTCTCGTCATTAATCGAAAATTGTTAAAATAATTAAAAACCTGTTTTAGCATGTGCTAATGAAGCTCTTTTATATGATACCTTACATGATACGATTTACGGACTTTAATTTTAAACCCATATTTTGTGAATTTTGAAGCCCTATTTTTTGTGTGAATGTTAAAAATGTTCAGTTTTCAGATTTATTCCTATAGGTGTACTCTGAGACAATGCTTTTCGCCAAATTTCATAGTTCTATGTCAACGGGAAGTACCCTGTAGGTTTTGATTTTTGTGAGTGTCGAAATATGCGGTTTTTTACGACATAAGCGGCTCTAACTTCTTTATATAATAACTGAGAAGTTTTTCCTTTACACAACTGTAAGAGATCATAGATATACGTATACAGTTTAAATTTCAACTAGATATCTTTACGAGTTCCCGAGATCTTCTTAAGGTTGAAAGAGTCTTGACATACACACAGACGGACAGACGGACAGACAGACAACAAAGTGATCCTATAAGGGTTCCGTTTTTTCCTTTTGAGGTACGGAACCCTAAAAACTGATTGATTATTCGGCTAGAACATTAGTCTGGCTACGTAATTTGTCAAAAATAATTTGGTGTTGTCACTGATAATTTCGAGCAATTGAAATTTTTTTTTGTTACGATGCGAAGTTTTAATTTTTTTCTAAGGTAACCATATTATTTTCCAAAATTCTACGCGATTACTCTGCTACTATAGGTTTTTCCTTTCCTATAGTATTTTTTTAATATGGATATTTATGTTCGTTACCTTTACGCCACGTCTTAAAAAATACACCTTTCGCTTGATTTTGGCACTAGGCGTCCCCTTAAGTGTGCTTCAATCAGGATTGGGTTTGGCGCAACTTACAAGTTGCTAACTTCACAACCGCCAAGAAGTTTGATTCAGCTTATACAAAGTTTCACACGTGAGTAACCTGTGTTATATACTTTGATTATGTATCAGTCTAGAACCAAATTGACTGAGCAAATACTGTTGTTGAGCTATACAGCGTTACTGGCAATTAGTATCCTTTTAGGGGTTTATTCTGTACATCAAAACTAACAACTTATGTTCTGCAACTTTTGTCAAAACTCAAAAAGACAGCTGTTCCATACATTTTGTCGCGGATGAACGATATTTTTCTATGGAACACCATTATTTTTTGAGATTTGATAAATGTCGTTGAACATAAGTTGTTAGCTTTGAACAGATTTTTTTGTTTATATAAAATAAGTTTCCGTTTTACTACACACTACCTGATGCTAAGCAGATATGCGAGGAAGACAGACCCAGGCAAAGCGTTCCACATTCCGGCTGTTCGTATGAGGAATGAGGATTCGAAACGCTTGGTTCTAACGCGCGGAATGTCCTCCATAAAAGGGTGGCGCTTTGGTCGCGTCCGTCTAGCCGTACGGTAGAAGAAAGGGGCAGGTGGACCAGATTATGCAACTCTGGCAAAGAATAAGTCACTAAAAGGATGCTAATTGATTTACCAATAACCCTGTATATGGATGGACCACAAGCAGCGAATTTAGACGTATTATATAATTAAGTACGCGTTTAAGGTCAAAAAACTGTGCCGTCTTATTTGTGATAGGTATTTATATTAGTACATCTAGACATATACATAATCAAAGGTTACATTTGAATTAAAAATGTTCATTTATTTTATAACTTTAGAATATTTTCACATCAAAGAGCGGAAAACTCAATGTAAATAAGTTATACAAGACAATGGTTATCAGAAATTGCAAATGAGCTCCGACTTTCTTCATTAACATTCATTAGAAATAATTGGATGCACAATGTGACTTCAAACTTTAAAATATGTATATTCTTGTTGTTTTTAAACTTTCGCGATTTGAATACATTATTACTATATACTACGGGACTAATCGCGCACTAAAATTACGAGATAAATAAATACCTCCTCATCCCGACGTTTCGGCCGAGTTGCATCGACCTCGACCGTGGTCACGGGTAGACTGGGATGAGGAGGTATTTATTTATCTCGTAATTTTAGTGCGCGATTAGTCCCGTAGTATATAATAATAATGTATATTCTTTTCATATTTTATAACTAGTGTGTGTTACCAGTGATGACTTATGGCACAGAAACGTGGTCTCTCACTATGGGCCTTATTAGTACGCTTCTAGTAGCCCAACGAGCCATGGAGAGGGCTATGCTCGGAGTCTCTCTGTGAGATCGAATCAGGAATGAGGAGATCCGTAGAAGAACCAAGGTTACCGACATAGCTCAGCGGATTGACAGGTTGAAGTGGCAATGGGCAGGGCACATAGCGCGGAGGACAGATGACCGATGGTGTCGAAAAGTTCTCGAGTGCAGACCACGTACCGGCAAGCGCAGCGTAGGACGTCCACCAACAAGGTGGACGGATGACCTCATTAGGACCGCAGGATCGCGCTGGATGCAAACCGCTACCGACCAGTCTTATTGGAAATCATAAGGGGAGGCCTATGTCCAGCAGTGGACGTCCTATGGCTGAAATGATGATGATGAGGTTGTGCCCGCGGTTTCGCTCGCATGTTCATTTAATGTATGGAACAGCGGATTTTTTACCGCGACTATGGGGGTTGGTTGGGATCTTAATGATGAGTACAATGATATCCTATATCTGTCGTGTAAAAAAAACTTTACACTCATTTGCAACTTCCCCAAAAAAACTCCACAATTAAAAAAAATATAATTGTATAAATATAAAAAACGAATTAAATCAGTCTAAAGTCCCTTACATACGTGTCTAATAAAAATCAGTACGAAACTTTAAATTCATGCTATAACAGGCTTTAAAGGTCGAATCAGGCATCTTGGCGGCTGTGAAGTTAGGTACAAGCTGCGAGAAACCAAACCCTCGCGCAACTGTTAAGTGAGCCTCAGTCAGGGTTGGATTATTCGCAGCTGGTAACTAACATCACAGCAAAGATGTTTAATTCGATATAGTAAGGTTTACATTCGTTTGAAGATTGTGGAGGACTTACGTCGTTTGGAAGGGGTAAGGGTGTAGTCACAGTGCTCGCGTATGATTTATTGCATTTTTTTTTTCTAAATGACCATTTCTTATTCAAGTCTAATTTGTTTAATAATATTGTTAAAATGAACATTAGAATTTTTTTCTGAATTATTTAGTTAGATTTTAAGCACGATTACAGAGGCGCCATCGTAATTATATTAACTAAATAGCATAGTTCTGTTTCTTTTTCACTTTAGGCATTCGATAGAGAGAACGCTTTTTACGCTGCTATTTAATTTACGCTGGCGCCTCTGTAATCGGGCTTATTCTCATCTTAAACATTTATACAGGATGTTTTTTCAAAACGAAAATATTTTAGATAATCATTGTACTCATTTTTATGAGTAACTTTTACTATGGGACCAACATTGCAATCGCGAAAAAAGATTAGGTACATAGCTGTTTTATAATGATTTTCGTAGTCAGTAAACTTTTTCCATGGAACAGCTGATTTATTTCGAGATTTCTAGGTTGTTCCCATAGTAAAACTTGATCATAATTATACGTACAATGATATCTTACAAGACGCACGTTATCTAGAAATACACCCAGTATCCATAGCACAAAAAAATTAAGACATAATATTATGAAAATGTAATTAAGTAGTTTTAATTTATTTATTCTCTCAGTGTGTCAAGTTCTGAAATTAAATATCATATCCGCCAGCAATGTGACCCCACCCTACGCTTACTAGTAAACTATTTATTAGCTAGTAAAGTATGTCTACTGCAATTCCTTGTATTGGTGTACGTTCCTTACTAGTTTACTTACTAAAACTAAAAAATGACACAGTACGCTACAAAACTTTCTTCGTTTTTACTAGTAGTTGCTTAAGTACGTTTAAAGCGATAAGGTCGCCAGTTTTGAGTTTTTTAACCACCTACTCAAACACAGTGTCAAACGACGTTTTCGCAGACAGCGTTTCTAGCTTAATTGGACCAAGCACCTGTGCCGGAATCCCAGAGAGATGCAGGATCAAATCCTGCGAACGCGTCAATTTTTGAAATGTTTATCACAAAAAAAGAAAGGTTTTTAAAATGTAATATAATTATTTTTCGTCAAGAATGGTATTGCCGACTTCCACTGTGTAAAAAATTCGAATTTACACGAATCTATGTAATATCCATGTGCATTATTGTTGATTTTTCAAAAACGGCTCAGCCGATTTTGATAAATTTTAAATGGGACCACCTCGGCAGTATGTATATTCTTCCAAAATAAAAAAAGTTTTTTTATCGGTTCACAATTGGCGTAAATATCGATGAACACGAACATACATACAGACATACATACATACACTTCCTCCTTTCGGAAATTGGTAAAAAATGTTGGAAAACCTCGTCAGTTTATATAACTGTGATATTGTAGCGTGCTGTGCCATTTTAAAACCTATTTACACTTGGGAGACGTTGGGAATATTTCTTTCACAACTAGTATGCTCATAGGTCGTTCAAACAAACATACATCTTCTCATAATCCCTTACAATGAAAATAAGTCAGTAATTAAGTTTGATTTTGACTGCCTAAGCCGCGAGTTCACCAACGCTTGTTTAAGTTAAACGTATGATTACTGTATTTTACCAACGGTTTTTAATTGCTAAACAGCAAAAATTCGTTAAAAAGCTGTTTAAGATTCAACTAACGGTTGATAAATTATACATCTGTTGGTGAACTAGGGTCAAAATCGTTGCTTAAATACAGTAGCCACACGTTTAACTTAATCAAACGTTGGTGAACTTGGGTCTTAGTAGCCCGGTAATGAACCTGAATTCTGTGCCAAAAGGCGTGGGTTCGATTCCCACGCGGTGCTAGCATTTTTGTGATGTTTGCTGTGTGTCTAGATGTTTGTTGACTATAATAGTAGGTAGGTATCTCGTCGTCATCGTTTCAGCCATAGGACGCCACTGCTGGACATAGGCCTCCCCTATAGATCTCTAATAAGACCGGTTAGTAGCGGCTTGCATTCAGCGCGATCCTGCGGTCACAACAACACACATCATTATTATTCAACTTGCTATGCTATTGAAATTTATTTGTAAGGATGATCGATAGGGGCGAAAAGTTCTCTAGAGGAAACCACGTACCGGAAAACGCAGCTTAAGACGTCAGCAGATGAACTTATAAAGACCGCGGATCGCGCTGGATGCAAGCCGCTTCCAACTCGTCTTATTGGAGATATATTGGGGAGGCCTACGTCCAGCTGGCGCTTTATGTCTGAAACAACGACTTTGACTTGTACTGTAACCTTACATTTACATTTGAAGGAATTAAAAGAAGAAATATTTGTGTATTGAAACAACTATATCTAAATTGAAATCTCCCACAAGTCAATATAATATAAGATAAAAGGAAATTATAAAAGGCGAATAAAAAATCCTTAATTACTTACAATAAAAGTTAATTTACAAAATACACAGAATAGCTAAATATCGTATCAAAATTTTTACAATTTCTTAAATTCAATAAATACAATTACTTAGTGAAAAATTGTGATTTCTTAATAGTTATGTCTATGAAAAACGTGTTAAATGCCCAATTTTTATATTAAAACAATTTTTTAAATAAAACAAGGTAAAATACACCCTAAAAACATATTTCAAGTTTAAAAACATTTATTGCTTTTGTTTTATTCAAAAATCGAATTGACGACTCTAGTGGCGCCACTATAGCAAAGTCATTATGAAATATCGATTTTGGCTATGAAATACTTTTAATTACGTGTTTTTTCACGTCAGTTGAATTTCCGGACAGTAAAAAAAGTAAATATTGACTAGGTCTATAATAATATAAAATTTAAAAAAAATGTCCGTTTATATACAATGGAAAAATTTGAGCTTGGACAAAGTACATAGACCATTTTTGATGCGATTTGAGCTAATCGTAGGCCATTGTATAGGATTACCATTGAGCGTGTGAGACAAACATATTTTTGTCTTTTTCTGTTACATTTTCTAGAATAAGTTAGTAAAATATAAAAGAGATATTTCAAAAACTTTTTGTTAATAATTATCTAATTTTTTAAATCTATATTAGTGGTATATTTACATTATTACTAACTGTATATAGGGATCACATGTACATAACGCTAAATTATAGTCAAATCCGGTTATAACGACAACGCTTAAAGCGACAAACCGCTTATAACACATTTCAATTTTTAATTTCAACATAAATTCTCAATTTTGCGCCAAAGAAGAACAATACATCCGGTTAATACGACCAACTTTGACGTAAGCATCTCGACGCTATAACCGGATTTAACTACTCCATAATTGGTTACCTACATTATAGGGTAAAAGGGTTCAAAATAGGCAGTCGGAAAAACCAACTTAACTGCAGAAATGCAAAGAAAGAGCCACCACTGTGTTTTCTGTACAAAACTGACATTTTTTTTACTGAATTTTAGTTCCACGATTTCGCCATTTCTACAGTTAATTTGGCCACTGTACAAACAATTAAACTAAAATTGTCATCAAAATTTATTAGCAATACTCCAATGGAAATAATTTGATCAATACAAAATTTTGTAAAAAAAAATGTTTTGACATTCACAATACATAAATGTGATAAAAAAAATTAAATCATAGATAAGGTAATTCATTTTTATATTTAAATATTTTAGATTATTTCGATGCTACGATTTCATTTTAAATAGCAAAATAACTATTCTTTTGAATAATGTAACTTATAAATGTATGTACGAATAAAAATCATAATATTTGTATAAGTAATTACGAAGATGAGAGATCATGTATTCAAATCAGTCAAATTTCAGTACGACTTGAGTTCATATTAACACTGACTTTAGAGTAAGTATAAACAAATTAAAGTCACTAAGTACGTAATATAACAATTCAGTCTACAAATTGAGTAATACAGGGTAAATGGTAATCAATTAGCACCCTTTTAAGGGCTTATTCTGTACATCAAAACTAACATCTTTTGTTAACCGACTATTGAAGATTCGTATTTATTTTCTTCCATACAAAATTTTAAAAAAATTGACCGGGTTATGCTTAACTTACTGTTTATTTATTAATTCATCACAGGTTACAATAAGTTTTAATTTAAAGATGTACATAAAACCATTTAGATGTGAAAAGTGCAAGCGCCGCCATCCACGATACTTGGACCTTAGAGGAGATCTATACTGTGTAAATATGCAAACAAATGTAAGTATTAGTTAGGTTTCAGATTCTAATTTAAAAAAAATGGGAAAGGTGACATCCACAAGTGGTATATTATTCAGAGAAAAATCGAACCAAGATGATATATACATCATTTGAAAGCTTGTTTTATGGGCTTCATTTTTTCGCCCCTCCAATTTTTTTTAAATGTGAAAAATAAATTGTATGAAAAATAACAATACAGCTTATTACTTTTTCTAGTTTAGTAATGATAAAGTGCTTATATCGTTATTTAACTTGCATTCGTAGCTGATTCTTTCACATTCATCACTTAATTTGCTAAAATTAAAAATTATAACCTACCAGTGTGACCAGTTAGTAGGTACAATGTGTCAAAAAACCGCTTTAAAAGTGTGTCTAATTGGTAAAAATGCTTTTATTTAACAATTTGGAGGTTACTTAATCAGGGTTGCTAGAGATAAACTACCTATTGAGCCAAATATATTTTTATCCTAATAAATTCAAAATTAATTTTTAAAAAATCGGAGGGCTCTTTTTTGGTTTTAATTGATGTAATAGACTCAGAAAAATATGACCTTTATTGAAATGTAACGAGTGTTGTGGTTCAAATTTTTGATTATTATTATACCAGCCTTCATACATTTTGTGGACATGTCCTTTGTTGAGATTAGGGAAAAGTTGTAGAACTATTTTTTTTAGTTTTGATGTACAGAATATGCCCTTAAAAGGATGCTAATTGATTACCAATAACCCTGTATAATAAAACGGAGTTCATGGCACAATTCAAATTATACCGGAAATATGCACCAAACTAATCAGGGCACATATTAAGAAATAACCCGATTAAAGTTTTGCTTGATGTCACGGTTAGACTACAATAGTATAGAATTTTGGCAAAGAAGTGACGTCACGAGGCTGGTTCTTGGCCGAGAGGTCCTTCATCAGACCTTCAAAGTTCTACATTTCTCGGTGGAGTCAAGTTGTGTATGCTTGCAAGTAAAAACCAAATCAAGGTTCATATACCTAAAAATTACAACCAAATTGAAGTCCAGATTAAAACCAACTTATTGTTATAGTTTTTACCGTGTTTAAATATGTTTTGACCATGTTTGTTTTAACCATATTTGTTTTAACCATATTTGTTTTAACCATATTTGTTTTGACCATGTTTGTTTTAACCATATTTGTTTTAACCATATTTGTTTTGACCATGTTTGTTTTAACCATATTTGTTTTAACCATGTTTGTTTTAACCATATTTGTTTTAACCATGTTTGTTTTAACCATGTTTGTTTTAACCGTGGTTGTTTAACCATGTTTTAACCGTGGTTTAGATAAGTTCAGGCTAGCAGTGGAACTGGTGCTGCGTGATGGCTGAGAGGTCCTTCATCAGACCTTCAAGGTTCTGCATCTCTCGGTGGAGCCGCTCGGTGGACCGCGAGGGGGTCAGTGGTTCAAGCTCTTCGGCGCAGTGGGGCACTACACCACCTGGTGGGGCAGGACAAATTATTATTATCAGAAAAGTAGTTAATTAGCTTGTTTGTATTTTTTTAATATATTAGGGACATCTCACACACGGTATCTGACCCCAAAGTAAACACCTAAGCTAATTCAAGAAAAAAAAATAGTGCGTCGAGTCGCTCCGCGCGGAAGAACTTCTTAATGTGGAAATGAAAATAGGAAGAGATAGAAATTTATATTTAGTGAAATCATATTGTTTCTTTAAGACAAACTTTATTAACATTGCTTACAATTCACAATTAATCGCCTCAGTGCTTTCATACCTCCTCCATGGTAGCGTTAAACGTTTAAAGCAACCTTGTTAGATGTCGCATTAGAAGTTTCACTTAAAAAATGCTTGCCCTGGTGGGAATCGAACCCACTCCTCTTTGGCCCATATGTCAGGGTCACTAACTACTATGACCACCGAGCCAGTCAAAAATTAGTCAACCTCCGACAAGAGACTATAATACAGGCTTTGCTAAGTGCACAGGCGTTGGCAGGTATACAGGGTTATCCATCTAGTCATATTTAATTCTAGTTACGATTCTTGTTCACAAACGCTACTAAATTTTATTCCGTACTGTACTGTATCAGCCTTTTTAATAGTCCACTTAAAGACGTAGGCTTACCCACAAAGGTTGATTGGGCCATGTCTACCTCGCTAGCTTCCTCTATAATCCTTTCCTCTCCTGATCAGGTTGCCTGGAAGAAATCGCTTTAAGCGATAAGGCCGATGGTTGTCGCACTTTTTTAATTATATTGTATTCTTTTATTGTTATATTGTAAATTGTGTGAACAATAAAGCGTTTTCTATTCTATTCTAGCCCTTCCCACCCGGTTGGTGGATTCACATACGCCATCGAATTTCTTCTTTGGATGTATTCAGGTTTTTAAACTTTTGCGATTTGAACACATTATTATATACTACGGGACTAATCGCGCACTAAAATTACGAGATAAATAAATACCTCATCATCCCGACGTTTCGGCCGAGTTGCATCGACCGTGGTCACGGGTAGACTCGGATAGATGAGGTATTTATTTATCTCGTCATTTTAGTGCGTGATTAGTCCCGTAGTATATAATAATAATGATGTGTTCAGGTTGCCTCACGATGTTTTCCTTCACCGATAACCCAGTGGTATGAAATTCCGGACATAAATTCCAGAGAGCTCTTGTGTACGAGACTGGGATTTTTTAAACCACGACCTCATGATTGTAAGGCGCGTGTCACCACAACTAAACCACCACGGCTTTTAGTTTAATTCAGCCTATAATGACTAAGTAAATAAAGCTTTTCAAGATCAGAGTGAATAGATATTTTCCAAGTCTGCGTGCTTCATCATCGACCACAACGTCGCTTACCATCAGGCGAGTTGGTGGTCAAGCGTGGACATATTCGAGTTAAGAAAAAAAAAAGGTTTGTCGAGAATCGTATCATTATTATAATATACTACGGGACTAATCGCGCACTAAAATTACGAGATAAATAAATACTTTTTATTTTAAATTTTTCAAGTTCAAGTTGAATTGGCGGTACCAGCTGTTCCATACTCCAGTCTACCCGTGACCACGGTCGATGCAACTCGGCCGAAACGTCGGGATGATGAGGTATTTATTTATCTCGTCATTTTAGTGCGCGATTAGTCCCGTAGTATATAATAATAATGAGAATCGTATCGACGCCTCGTAGAGTAGGTCTGATCACTCACCGAGCTGCAGCCGGTTGGGGATGTGTCCGGGAGACGAGCTGGCGCTCTTCTTGTACGGCGACGTCTCTCGGACGCTCCCTGTCACAGAAACAAGGACATTGAAACATTTTCACCATGGAACACACCTAAAAACCAAATTACTGGTCAGTCTGCACGAAAGTACATCAACTGATTTTCACATTTCACATTTTGACACACTCTTGCGCATAAACTGATCACTATTTAGGTTTATAGGTGAATAGGGATGTTTACTGGGTATAAAAATCATTATTATAATTAGCCCGTCAGTTAGATTATTGAAAAATATTGAACACGTATTTTTTCTTTAGTCAATCAAACAATTAGTGACAAAGATAAACCTTGTCAAAGTTTGAGAGTGGGGGCTCGTGACGGCACTAGCCGGTACATTTGATAGCGTTTAGTGACGTCACGCGGAACTTTAAAGGGCTATATCTGCATCAATTTTTGTTTAATTGACAAAAGAAAAAATACGTATCTAATATTTTTTTACAATCTATTTGACGGACTAGTTATATATTTTTAGTAAACATCGCTATTAACCTCGTTAGCTCTATAGAATCATACAAGTAAGTATATATCCGATTAAGTCTGAAGGTCGCACAAGCTGCGCGCAGATTGCATTATGTAGCGAACTTCACATCCCCCGACTTTTATGATTCAGTCAATACTCATGATCTCAAAATGAGTTTTTATAAACTTACAATGAGCAACTCAAAAAACTAAAAAACGCGCGCTAATCCAGTTAATCCACCTTAAGGTGACGCATTGATAAACTATTGTTTCAAAAATCGTGTACCGCGCCCCTTCTTTCGGACAAATGTTACGCGGTCGCGCTCGACGGGATCGCGCGAGCGGCGCGGCAGGGAGTTTTTAATTAATTACTCATAAGGTACACATTAACAAAATAATTTCTCGGTCTATAAAATAGAAAAAAGATCTGGCTATTTTATTCGTAAAAAATAATGGGGTGTTGTCGCTGATAATTCTGAGCATTCGAAAGATTAAACTTTATTGGTGAGTTTGTAAAGTTTTTTTTTAAATAGAGGAGGTTACTTTTTTAAAATTTTGTCCGGTTCATACAATTATTCAAGATTTTCCCTTATGGATGATTTTTTTTTTTAATTTTAATCAATATCATTCGTCCTCTCACATCGCGCATTCAAAAGTACCTACTCGTTTTCGTGTTTCTCGGCCCGATGCCTCGTCTTAACACAGTATTGTACTGTACTAACCTTTTTAATAGTCCACTGCAGGACGTAGGCCTACCCACGAAGGATGATTGGGCCATATCCACCACGCTGGCGCAGTGCGGGTTGGTGGATTCACATACGCCATCGAATTTCTTCTACGGACGCATGCAGTTGCCTCACGATGTTTTTCTTCACCGAAAAGCCAGTGGTGTGAAATTCCGTACATAAATTCCAAAGAACTCATTGGTACGGGACCGGAGATTTGAGCCCACGACCTCACGATTGTAGGGCTGGTGTCACCACCTTTTGACCACCACGGCTACCTTAATCCTTATCTTAACACTAGACACTCATAATAACCCAATTAGTCAGGGCGCCCAGGAATGCATTTTACTTTAAACTTAAAATAGTTAGAAGTGCAGGAGTGAAGCGGTGAGAGAGTGACGCGAGTTAGGAGAGTAAAGGAGTGACATTCCGAGAAGACGAGTGAGAGTAAGTGAATGAGTGAGAGTAGTTGAGAGCGAGTGAGAGTAAGTGAGGAATGGTTAGTGGGTAGTTTGAGATGATGGCGAGAGTTACCTCTGGAGTGAGAGTGGGTGGGCGTGGAGTGGTCGGACACGTTGTCGGAGAGAGCGAAGGAGTGGAGCGGCGCGGAGCACGGCGGCCGTCGCTGCAGCGACCCGCCCGGGCCCGTTTCGCTGCTCACCGAGTCGCGGCTACACGAGACACAATATAAACTCATCAGTTTGCACTAAATAAAACCAGTAGTCCGCCCCAGACTTAGAACCACCGCTATTGCTATGTTATTACATATCATAAATAGTGTAATTTAAAAAAAAATATTGGTATTAAAGTATGACAATGTTGAATGAAATAGTCATCAGGTGATATATTTAAAATATGAGTTTCAGCCAAAAAATACTATTGTTCTGCTACAATGTTTGAATTATGCTAAATCTGGTCATACTGAATAGAATCTAAGGCCGGAAACATAGTATCCGACGCGGCTTACGGACGTGACTGACAGCCGCGATTTAGCAATGTGCACAGTCTTAAGACATCCGATGTGCCAGATTGCTCTCGGAATCGGATCGTCCGAACGCTGAAGGTCGTCCGAAGGTGACGTCCGCGACTTATGTCCGATAGTGTGCACGGCTCAGTGTACTTTCATAGTCTAGGTCGCGGCCGTTAGTCGCGTCCGTAAGCCGCGTCCGATAGTATGTTTCCAGCTTAACACTCGCAGAAGTCGCATAGCTTATCGGACTGCATAGAACAAATTATAAACAAAATACTCGATCGTGCGGTAATATTACGTCAACCTCAAATCACGCAGAAAGTGGCGCCATTTTGTCTCACTTCACCACGACCCTCGTATCTTCGCAACCACTGAACAGAAGACGCTCATATTCGAACTCAAAAGAATGTATATAAACTACGTGCATGCTAAATTTCATGGAGATCAGTTGAACGGTACTTGAGTTATCGTCGAACAAATATACGTACAACTTACAATATTGTAAATACTATTGCCTGTATTGGATTTTATGAAGAAATGTACAGCACCACTAGAGGCGCGTTTTTGAAACACTTTGTGCGAGAGCAAGTTCATACAAATTACATGCTTACGCGCTCGCCGAAGAGCGCGTCATGTTTACGACAAAACTCACACTCAGCATACAGTAGACTCTGAGACCTCGCTTACTATCGAGCAATAAATAAAATCACATTTTAAAAAAAAATTGGCCAATCGTTGTTTTAAAACAGACTGATATGCTCTAGAGCAGCGAAGGATTTTTTTTTAATGATGTTTATTATTAAGTAACTTAAACAAAGCTTCTATTAAAATCTGTATTACTTTGCGAGCTATTAATTCATTTTATTTTACGTTACGTTAGTACAAATTTTATATCTTTATGCGGGATACAAATAAATAAAGAAGAAGTATCACATGACGATTAAATATTAGATTAAGCCCTTCGCACACGGCGTCGTAGCGTAGACGTATCGTAGCACGCGCGTAGGACGAGAGCAATACGAGCGCGCACATGTTCAAACAAGTCCGCACACGGAGCGGTGCCTCCTACGATACGACTACGCTCCGCCTCGTGTGCGGACTTGTTTGAACATGTACGCGCTCGTGTTGCTCTCGTCCTTCGCGCGTACTACGATACGCCTACGCTACGACGTGTGCGAAGGGGGTAAGTTAGTAGATACAGCGCTGCAAAAATGTAATAGTCAATCGACCTAAAAATTGCTTGTATGTTAAGATAATTTCACGTTATATAGTTTGCGCAAAAAGAAAACCGTCGCGGTGTTACGGTCAACTAACAATAAGATTTTAATCAGCAGCCAAGGTACCAAATACTTGGTATTGGCGTGGCGTGAACATCATATTTTCTAAAAAGGATATGTTTTATTTTTAATTATGTTTGCACACTGTTGCTCCAACAATAGCCATATTGTTTTTTTTAATATTCGCATGACGCGTCACCTGCCGGTCCTTCCGGAAGACCAGCGATGATTGGTCCACAACCAGCATTTGCTGAGGTGGGACCGGGTTGTGACAAAAAAAAAGTTAGTTGTACTAGCAATGACAGAGCAGTGTTGTCAACGTAACAAAATCAGTAAAATGGCGCACGGGCGACCTCACTGCGACGCTTCTCTTTTTGCACAATCTCACACGTCATATGCGTCACAAGTCGAGCGCTTAGGCCGATTATGCCTTTCTATCGCTCGCTCTGCGCTCTCGCTCCCACGCTCGGCTCAGACGGAACGCGACATTGAGTCATGCTTTTTAGTGCGTACAGCCGTCGTTCACCAATTTATAAGACGTTATTACGTCAAAAAACGTTCAGTAGTAACATGTTAAGTTCTATTCTATACTCTACAAAATTTAACTTGATCTCTGCGACAGTGACATTGACATAGAAGATTGACATTTTTGAGAGTTGGGATAGTGGTGGAAAAAATCGATTTTCAAACAATGTTGTAATGAAATCGAATGAGTAGTTGAAGGTGAGAAATTGGATTTTATTTACTTACTATTATTTAAGATCAAGTATGTACACATGTAAAAAATGTTATGAAATTAAATAAATACTCATAATAATGTAACGATAGTATTTATCGACGTTTTTCACTATTATCTAATGTAACATATAATTGGGTTTAATTTAATTACACATGTAAAAATGTTATGATATTAAAATATACAATAAAATTAATAATAAATTAAGTTTTATTTAAAATATCGTCTGTATAAACTATCGATATTTGAATTAAAACTCTATCTAAAACTCTGTGGTCACGATCATTCGTCGCCCATCACTAATCGGTTTGTCCATAAAGTATGACATTGACAGGTACTGTCTGTACTATTAAGAAATTCAGGACTTCACAGGCGTGATTTTTCTGACAGCTGTCGCAGAGATCAAGTTAAATTTTATAGAGTATAGTATATTTGCAAAGCCGGACCATTACAAAAACATTAACATATTGAAAGGTATAGTCGAATCAAACTTAATGCCATTTGTGACGTTAGCTAGCTCCCCCCCACTAATCAGCCCCGCTGACATATGCATTTGCTGCTGCGCAACGACATGTTCACAGACAGCATTAAGTTTGTATCGAACTTGACACAGATTACACACAATAGATAACGGAAGACAGTGGAAATTTAAGTTAACACATGACTAGAGGGACGAGACTCACTGCGCAAGCTGTCGCAGGCTCCGGTTGGTGCTAAGAAAATAATTCAATTAAGGAAGGTTCACCCGGATATCGTCATTATATTAGCTGTAGGACCTAGGCCTCTCTTGTAGATTTTTTTTCAAGCCATCAAGCTTCAAAAATTCTAATAAAGTGCTGGGAGCTTCGGAACGTTTCCTTGGAGATCCCGGAGCTCCCTAAGGCGCACGTGCAACGTGGCTACAACTCAAGAGTGTTTTTTAGAAAGGCGGAAGCCGACTGCAGAGTCTCTGACCATATACAGTACAAGTCTTTCCTATTGTCACAGTTTAAGTATATTTTATTAGAAAATTCCAGGGTCAGTGCAGCCCGCACGCATCGTACACGGTCGGTACGTGAAACGCGGGGTGGCACTGAGGAAGACTCAAACAAAGAAGATGTTTTGGCAATCTATCGCCCAGTGTGCTTAGTTCAAGCCAATCAGAGTTAGGTTATCCAATCTTAATTGGCAACTCGTATTTATGCAAAAATCCTAATTATATTCAGTATGGTAGCCAATGTCTAATATGATCCGTGATTTCGTAAAATTCCTAGTATTTCTGCAAAAAAAAAACGTTTTTATCAAATCTTCCTACAATTCCTAGTATTTCTGCAAAACAAAACGTTTTTATCAAATCTTCCTACAATCTAATCCTTCAAACTTGTAAGTGCAGTGCGTACTCACTGAGTGTAATGTCCGAGCGGCTCGTACGCGACGTAGTGCCCTCTCTCTCTGGCGGCGCACGCGTAGATGTCCCCGCCCCCCGCGCCGGGCACGCCCCCCGGCCCCCCCGCGGCCCCGCACGCAGACCCCAGCGGACACGTGCCGGACCCACCTGGAAACAGTACCCTTCATCAGCTTCAACAATTATTTTTTGCCAAAAATGCCACAACCTACTTGAATAGTGTCAAAAAATTGAAAAGTTCGCTCGAACCTATGTACACTCGATATATTTTGACTATTGTTGATTTTTGAAAAACAGTCGATTTCGATCGACTTATAACTATATACTTGAGGCAGTACGGCCTTACACTATGCGGAAATTCCATCGCGGAAAAATGAGTTGCGGAAGCAAGTATTGACGGATATTTCGCGACGGAATTTTCATGTAAAGCCCAAAATATATCAGTAGGTACGTACAAGGCGCTGGCGGGGGTGCGGGATGCTGCAGCGGGGGGTGCAGGGAAGCCAGCGAAGACTGCGCTGAGCCCAGTGGCGCCACGCCCGCCAGCAGCGGCGTACTCTGCAAACACACGCTCTTTTAACATACACAACATTTTCTTGTAACATGACTGCAACAAACACGGTATTGTGTAAGTACATTTGGGTTTTTAGAAAAATCTAACGATATCTTAATATTGTTGAAATCCATCAAGCCTTTTGGAAGATACGTGGCAATAAAATAAAATAAAATAAATAAAAACCATTTATTGCAGGCACAGACCCATATTAAACTTAACCTAAATTAAAATCAGTACACTGTAAAGAGGTGTTTGTCTGAATAAAAACTAAAATATATGCACACTGTAAAGGGGTGTTGTCCATATGACAAAAAAAATTGCCTCATATAGGCACAATAGTGCCGGGTCATTTTCTATTTCGGTCCATATGTACAGATATCCAATGTCGAAACATTGGACTTCTAACATCGTCAGAGACAGCCACAAGAATCCTGTTGCCGGAACGGCTCAAACGCTGCCAGAATGACGCCACTCTTGTTCTAATGATTGCGAAGAAGTCAGGCACCCCCGCCTCAGCAAACATACTTGACGCACTGCAGCACCGCGGTAGCCTCATAAGAGTCCTGTATGCGTCATTATACTGGACTCTTATCGTGTTGATCGCTTTTCGCGTGTACGTTATCCACAGCTGGCATGTATACATACATAGGCAATATGCTTTGAAAAGTGTGGTCTTTACGTCCTTACTACAGTTAGCAAATCTGCGAGCAAGCATATTGCTTCTAACGGCAAGTGCCCTTCTCTCCCTCTCAATATCTGCATCATCTTGGAGCCGATCCGTCAACAAGTGTCCCAAGTATTTGAATTGCTTGACAACTTTTACTGCGGTCCCATACAAAAACACATCGGGCACCCTCTCCGGCCCTCTACCAGACTTAAACACCATCATTTCGGTTTTAGTAACATTATATTTCAACCCGTGAGCATAATGCTCACAGATTGAAACCAGCTTCCTCAACCCCTTGATCGAGGGACTGAGGAGCACCATATCGTCTGCATAGCTCAAATTGTTTATACACACGTTTCCCAGATGACAGCCTATATTAGAGCTCCTCAGTTCCTCAATCAAGCCGTTCACATACAAATTGAAGAGATCCGGAGATGTCACCCCCCCTTGACGAACGCCACATTCTAGTATATACCTACTAGAAGTTGTGTCGCCCCATTTCACACTGTTAGTTTGGTTACCGTACCAGTAGCTCAACAGATTTATCACCTGTTTAGGCACAGCGCTTCTCGTAGCTTCTTCCAGAGTACTTTATAATTAACCAGGTCAAAAGCACGGCAGAGATCGAGAAAACATGCGTATACTGACGTATTTCTCGAGGTGTAGTGTCTAACCGTGCTTTTTAAGCTAACAATAGCAGCATCCGTTGAGAGACCGGGACGGAAACCAAACTGCGCATCATCAATCTTAATATGCTTCTGCAGTTCTCTATGTACAAGTCGTTCTAAAATTTTGGCAATGATTGTAGCTAATGATATAGGACGGTAATTAGATGTAGTGCTGAGATCGCCGGTCTTATTTTTAACTATTGGGACGACTAAAGTCCTCATTAAAGCTTCGGGTAAATAACTGAATTTAATGCAGAGGTTGAATAAGAGACAAAGGTGGTCATTGATCTTATCGCTAGCCCAAAGTATGTGCTCGACACTAAGACCGTCATGTCCTGGCGATTTACCGCGTTTCATATTCAGAATGATTTTGGACACATCCTCGCGAGTAAATTCTATGACTGTATAGTTGTGATAAATTTCAGTATCGAGCACACGCTCAACAGGTAATGGATTTACTTTGAACCTCTGCCCAAACAGTTCCGCTATAGCTGTTGGCTCCTGGAGGCCCTCCACGGATACTGGCAAGGTTTGTTTGTGATTTAACTTTTTAGTTGCATTCCAAAATTTCACAAAATTCTTGTTTTTTCGATTTACGGCCAAAATATTCATTTTAATATTTTCTTCGTTCTTTTGACACCATTTAATTTTATTTTTAAAAGCAATTCTACTATTACGCATGTTTATATACTCAATACCACTGGAGGGCCTGCCAGCAACCACCCAGCACTTAAAATATAATCTAGCTTTGTCGTGGCTATCTCTGACATGGTAGTTCCAACCGACCACCCTTTCATATCGTTTCTGTACATATGGACGAGAGCTTACAACAGCTGCATTTTGCAATACATTGACTATATGCCTGTAGTATCTATTTATATATTCATAATATGTTTGAAGATGAACACAGTTCGTCGAGTCAACACAACTACATTTTTTTAATTCAGGAAACAAATCTAGATGTTTATAACAATACTCACCATATTTATTTATTTGATTTATACATCTCTCACCCCACCTTATAGATCGTAGTTCATCCGGTTTGCAGGAAATGGTTTGACCATTAGCCACCCCCATAATTTCGCATTCTATACTCAAAGGATGGTGGTCAGACCATCTGACATCATGAGTGACACGAGCGCTGACCACAGTCTCCCAAGAAATTACACAAAGCAAACATGCCATATCCTTCTAAAAACAATGCCTTTCCCGACTACCAAAGTCGGGTAAAAAGACAAGGAAGTGACTTCGTAGTCAATGGCAACGAAAATCACTGAGACCGTGAACCTAAACTAAAACCTAGTAAACGCCTCATTTTAGTGTTGATTGCTACGAAAAATTTTATTATTTATTCTCATGGTGACTTTTTCACAATGACGATTATGATGTCATCCACGTAAGAAATAAATACTTAATTGGATATCAGTGATCAATGAACTTAATAGTAGTATTTTTTGGCTGTCAAAGGAAGCAAAACAATTGTAAAGAGCGATTTTAACAGAGAGTATTCCTCTTCAAAAGACTAATTTAGTAAATTCTTTTAATATTGACACTCTAATCACAAACTTAGATTTGCAAATAACCGTTGACAATATCTACTGTGCTAACTAACAGGACGCTTGTATAAGACAAGTGTTCGATTCTGTTTTGTCATTTACGATATTTAAATATTCCACTCCATTTAAATCTCCGTTTTCAGCTAAAAAACTTGACATAACCAATTGGCTAAATATAGATAGCAGTATTTGTAAGGTGAAATTTGAATCTTCTGTCCGCGGATTTGCCTGCTCATATTTTGATTGTTGTGTTATCCCATTGGAACATTTATGTTTCTGGGACAAAAAGTAGCCTATGTCACTCTCTAACCTATAAACTATATCCATACCTACAATGCCGTGGCATTGTTACTGCGCGAAAGAGTAATACACCAACAAACACGGGTTTTTAATATTAATAAGGAAGTTAGAACCAGCAGAGTTGTCCTGTACTAACCTGATCAGGATGCGGCATACGATGCCTTCTGTCGCAAGTGGCAGCGCACCCCACTCCCCCCACCCCCACTCCTACGCCCATACCTGTCATGGCTGAAACAATACAACAGTATATTTCACTATAGTTAAAAGATAAACAAAAATTTCAAAAAAAAACTTCCCTTCAGAAGCATGCGAAAATCGTTGATAAAAATACAATTTCCAAACCTAGCAAAGTGTAGCAGACTTAACAGCATAAAAGTAATCATTTTCAAATTTTACCGATAAATTTTCTGAAACATTAACTTCAATGTGACAAAAACTGTGCAGAAAAGAAAAAAAAAATTAAAACCAATTTTGAAAGCAAAATACTCATAAATGAAGTTTAATCTCGTTCAGAAACGTAATATACAAATTTTATTCCCATTTTTAACCCGCTGATGTTGATATGTAGGACACATACATTAAACTGTAACATGTTCATTTCGAACCACATCATCATGGGTATTTTACAAATAATTATAACGCTTCCGAATAAGATAGGTAAAATAAACAAAGACAAAAAATACAGTAAAATGAATGAACCAAACAAAACAAAATGAAAGCTTACGTTTGTACGTATAATCGCATCGCGAGCATGTTGGCACTGAGGCGGGCGAGGCGCGCAATACCGCGGTGTCGTCGGACCCGCTTCCCGCTACTGACGGTGACCGCGATTCTACGGGCAGGCGGGCATATACGGGTCAATTGGGGTCTTGGAGGGTTAGACAGGGACATTCGGAGATAAGTTCGTCAATGAGGTTCACAGAAAGTTTAATCATTGCCTGCTACCGACGGTGACCGCGAGTCTACGGGCAGGCGGGCATAGGGGTCAATTGGGGTCTAGGAGGGTTAGACAGGGACATTTGGAGAGAAGTTCATCATTGAGGTTCACAGCAAGTTTAATCATTGCCTGCTACCGATGGCGACCGCGACTCTTGGTGAATGGGAAACTTCATGGTAGTATTGGGGTGAATTGGAAACTTCAGGAGAATATAAAGCTGAATTGGAGTCTTGAAGGATTACACGCAATTCAGGAATACATATAGGGGACATTTGGGGAAAAGTGAAGATAACGGGGCAATCACTGATGCTATCGCACAGGACTCGACTACATGGATAAAGAACGATGGGGGATGAGATAAAAAGAAATATCATGAGTTAGTGGACAGGCAAACACATGAATAGTGAACCGAATTTTCAAGGGACAAGTAGAGATATAAAAGAAGACAAGACTGTTTGGGAAGTAGAACATTTATTGCAAATCAGGGTCATATGTGTGTTATTAAGTTTGAAGACGGGGGTCATCGGCGAGCGATTTTAAGGACAGAGGGGACCATATAAGTTGATCTGAGGAAAGGGGTTAAATTCAGTGTAGAAATTACTGCAAGTTAAGCGATGGCATACGCAACTTTACGGAAACGCAAAAGTGAATAAGAAACTTTTACAACAAAGGGCACATAAACGTGGGAACGACATAGGGAAATTTAGGGCACAATAGAAAGACATAGAAAATGACAATAGCTATTGGGATAAAGTGGGGCAAGCAGAAGACTTATAGGAACATGAGGAGTAAAACCAATGTCCGTGGATGACCATGAATAGCTTTTAATGCAATTAGAGTAATAGGATTAAATTGTAGGTACATGAATATATCCACGATAACACGGGTAGAAAACCTGTATTCAATGAAGAAATAAACTTAAAGTAATGTTAATAAAACTTAAAATATATAATCAGCAAAACAATAAATAAATGGTGCATCGTTTTTAATAATTTAGCTTCTAATACAACTAGCAACATTGTAAATATATTCAGCTTCGTTTTTAAGAGAGCTGATAACTTCTACCATACCGAGATGGCTAAAATAAAACGTAAAATTTGGTTTTTATTGTCTTAGTGATGGCCAAAATAGATAATAGAAGCCAATACGCTAAGGCCGCTATTTTGTGGCTAGAACATAGGGGAACGTTCACGCGACGTCGCGTGAACAATGAACATGTTAGAAAATTTCTCGATTTTACGTACTCAACTGATGTAGCAAGGTCTTCAGCTAAAAGGGGAGCTAAAGCTAATACTTACCAACATACGTAGGAACATAATGTCGACGGTCGAGCGAGGCGGGGGGCGGCGGGGGGTGGCGCGCGGGCTCGTACTCCGCCGGCGCGGGCGGGGTGCGCCCTAGAGTCAGGGTCGACGATACCAGCGCTGACCCGTCCACGCTGCCCGCTGATACTAGAGGAGAAATTATAATGACTTGTCACAAAATTGACACGTTACTTGTTCAACCAAAATATTAAAACAAATACAAAATAAAATTTTAATTGTATAGTAACGGCCAAAAGAAACACCAGAAGTGATTACGCCACAGCCGCTACTTTGAAGCTCGAACATAATCATTGTAAGGGAGATTGATGAAATGGAGCGCTTTACGCGATGTCGCGTGATACGCAAGTACACGTATTGAGAAAAGGGGAGATTGACGCGAAGTCGCGTGACGGGCCGTGACGCAATGGGGCGCTTCAGTAACGTCGCATGATACTGAAATAAACGTGTTAAGTAAACTCTTTTAATACATGAGCTCACGACTACTCAACAAGGGTTTAGGCTACGAACCAATTATTTGACGTACGATAAAAAAAAGTCCTTTATAAAAGGAATCTCTGAAAGGTACAGAAAACAAGAAAATCATAGACAGAAATAATTATTTTTTGCAAAAAATAGCATGACCGACCGACATTATTGTTGATTTATCAAAAATGTCTCAGCCGATTTCGGTAAAATTTAAATGGGACCAATTCCGAAGTATACTCTTTCCAATAAAAAAAGAATTATTAAAATCGGACTGCTATGAAAAACATTATGCATAAAAAAAATACGCGTCGAATTGAGTAACCTAGTCCTCCGGTTGGTTCGTCGGTCAAAAAGAAGTCAAGTAGATCATAAATATATAATACGAAATATTATATTCAGGGTTATAGGTAATTAATTAGCATCCTTTTAGGGGCTTATTCTGTACATCAAACTAACAACTTTTGTTCTGCGACAATTGACAAAATTAAAAAAAAATTTTAGCTCTTCCATACATTTTGTCGAGGATAAACGATATTTTTCTATGAAAATGAAAATGAAATTTATTAGCTGTTACAAACATTTCTTATCAATAATTATCTTATTAACACTAGTCATGAAAACTCAGTAATTAATCAAGTTGAGAAACATTGCCATCCAAGCTAGGAACTAACCTGTGTTTTGGAATAGCAATGCCCTCCGCCGGATAACAGTAGGAACTAAATCATAATAATACAATCAAAGAAAAAAAAAAAGTAATAAAATACAATGCCAATTTAAAATTTTGAAATAACTAATACATTTTATTATGGATGTGAATGAAAGTGTGTAGTGTGATTGAGTGCGTAAGTGTATTATCCCTGCAATACGCGAGGTCTCATGAGAGCCAAGGTTTGCAGGGATAGAGTGCATGTGTGTAAATGAGAGTGAATGAGTGTGTTTCAGATCTAGATTTTACAAGGTAGACCTTATGAAGGTTCATATAAAATATCTTCAGTAGATTGATAATCTTGAGTAAGTAGCCAGGTTGTCAATTTAACTTTACAGTCGTGTCTATTTAACTTATGAAAATTTCGAATTTTGTTCAGTTTGTTATAAACATGGAACAACATTTTTTTTGAGATTTGATAAAAGTTGTTGAACAATAGTTGTTAGTTTTGATGTACAGAATAAGCCCTTAAAAGGATGCTAATTAATTACCAATAACCCTGTATACGATACGATAGCACGGTACAGAAGGCAAGAAAGTCACTGAAGGTTATGAAACAAAAAGGTACATACTTTTGCTAGCAGATGTGTGGAGTCCCTTGTCCATATGTTTCAGTTCCATTTGGTCATGATGGATCCATAAGTCGGGCGGCTTCAGCGCTGCACTCGCGCTCGATTTCTGGTATGTGCTGAAATGGTGATGATAATGATGTACAAAGACACTCAAAGTTCTTATTAGTATTTTATGTGTTGGGGATGATACAGCATGACCTTTTATTCAGTGCACAAATTTGTATTATCTTTAAATTTCAACATAAAGCCTAGGTCACGTAATCCCCTCTCCAAAATTTTTGTTTTGCAATTTTATGTCAATAATACTTCGTATTTAAATCCTATTGTCCGCATGTGTCGCCAATACAATGATATCTCTGATCACAGTAACCAAGCAGACATTTATTACAACAACTTGTATATATTTAGAAAAGACATCTTGGCCATCCTCGCTGCTCAGGGGATGCCAGGTCATGCTTAGATGTGGCCTGGTATTATCTTATTTGTTTATTTTATTTCTGTAGTATGTGCTGCGGCACTAGGTTTGCAGCACAATGTAGTTAATTAATGTTAATATTTGATCATGTTTGCCCTATTGTTAATTATAAAATTTGTTTTATTGAGATTTACTGCTACTATCATGCTGTGTACGCATATTAAGGGATATTTTCCAGTTCTGTACTTTTGCTGTATACAATTTAGCTCTTAATTGAATGTATCCTATTCTGTGTACCTTTATAATAAAATAAATAAATAAAATATCGCGCAATAGATATCATTAATAGAACATATTTCGCCCATAAAAATATCTACTTTTCCATCAATTTTTTGTCAAACTATTCCAAAGAAAATTATATTACATGCACCCTACACTCCAGACAATAACTACCTACCAAAACGTCTCGGGCGTAGGTACGACGCGGCCGCGTAGGTACTCTGACGTAGGATAACATTGATTACTCCGTTTATCTGTATACTTTCTCTTGAAGTTATTTCAATATTTTTGTACTAAAGTGAGTGAAATCAATGTAGAGGTTTATTTTTTTGTTGTATATAGTATGTGCACTGAAAAAAACATTCTGTATAATAGAATACTCGATCCCTTTGGCCTCGATTTCAAATTTTCGGCTCTTATTGCCACTTCATTTTTACAGTCTCTTAGGAATACGAACGTCCTACGTCCGTACGGCGCAGGTAACTGACGTTATTGAGCGCGACGCTATTGGTTAGATCGCACTAATAGCAAGCGTCGTGTTCGTAGCAGTATTGTACTTAGCTCATATGGTAAGCGAGATATTTTAGGATTTTTTAGTAATTAATTTCGTTGTAAAAAAATATCTTTGATTATGTATCTGTCTAGGTAAGAATTGAGCTTGTGAATTTTGACAGTTTAGACACTATGTACGCGGACAGTGTCAAAAACTTGGGACATTTTGTTTGTGATTGATGTTTATAATTGTCCATCTAGACATATAATCCAACAGTCATCAAGATTGTATGCTTTGATTATGACTGTATGAAATAAATTGGCTCTGTTCTAAATGTATGTCATATTTATTGGCAATTTGTATTATGAACATGATTACACAATATAAATATGTATACACAATATAAACATGGTTACACAATATAAATATGTATACACAATATAAACATGATTACACAATATAAATATGATTACACAATATAAACATGATTACAAAAATAAAGAAACGCGGTCTGAGTGTGACAACATACCTGGTATCAGGCGACATCGGCGGCGTCCCTCTTCTGCAGCAGAGCGAGAGAGCGAGCGCGGCTGCCAGCGCCAACACGGCGCACGCGCCGCCAGCCGATGCCCACAGCCACGCGGACGTCGCGCTCGCCAGGCCCCCGCCCTCGCCTGCTTCTGGAGGGGAGACCACTCTCAGTGGGGGGGACACTACTCTCAGTGGGGGGACACTACTCTCAGTGGGGGGAGACCTCTCTCTCAGTGGGGGATACCACTTTCAGAGGAGGGAGTATGTATCTCTACTATAAATACTCCAACAGATCGAGCTCAAACACGCGGACGTTGCGCTCGCCAGCCCACCACCCACGCCTGTTTCTGGGGGGATTGAGGGTTTCACTCTCAGGGAACGTCTATTATCATTCTATATACATAGATATTATAACACACAGGGATCCGATTGTGTATTACACTGACGCCACAAACAATGTTGGACATTTATCACATTAATCATCACTGACTCTCAAGGAGGCTATTACCATATTAACATTTGCCAAGAAGAACCTAATCCCTTGTGTTAAGTGCCTTATAATTGCATATAAGTTAGTATATTAAGCGCCATACAAATCGGCGGATGAGAAGTTAGCCGCAGATGACAGTTCGCCGTGATTCGCTAATCATTGAGCATGTGTGCTCGGGCGTAGGGAGCGCGCGGGAGGCTTGAGGTTGGCGGGCGGGTGTGCTCCGGCGTCTCGTCTCTTTGGTACCCGCGCATGCCTATATTTCGGCTTTTGCGCAGCGTTCTGCGCATAACTTCCCATCCGCCGATTTGTGTGGCGCTTAGTATAGTAGTAGTTATTTACCCTTAGCTGTGGTATAAGGCACCAGTTAACGAAAAAATCCCAATCTTGTTATTCACCTTACTTTGCACAGATAGTTGGTCCTTCGAGCCGAATGTGGATCATAATGTATGGTTATTTATTTATTTAATTTTACATAATTTACCTATGAATGATGTTAAAGCCAGCTACTCACCCATGGCGGTGGTATAGGGCACCGGCTGACAGAACGGCCCCAAGCCCCGGCTGTTTCTCGCTTGCACCTTGAAGAGGTAGGTGGTCCGGGGCCGGAGCCGGTCGACCCGGGCCCGGCCGCGCTCGCCCGCCGCCGCGACCGCCGTCCACTCCTCCGACCCGGCGGAGGGCCCGGTGCGCTGGATCGCGTACATTATCACGTAGCCTGGACAATACAGTGGATTGTTTAAGGCTTTCGTTTTATGTACATCTTTTTTTGTGATAAAAAAAAAAATATTACTATTCGGTCAAAGCATTATTGTTAAATATCAGGAATTCAGTACACGTTGGCGGCTCCAGAACCATGTTAAGAAGATAGTATCGTCTACTACCGTGTAGCGTATAGTAGCGTATACTGGCGTATAGTAGCGTATACTGGCGTATAGTAGCGCGTAGTAGCGTATAGTAGCATCTAATAGTGTGTAGTAGCGTACCTGTAATGAGGCCGTTAGGCTTGGCAGGGGGCAGCCAAGAGAGGTCGACGGCGCGGGGCGCGGGGGCCGCGGGAGCCACTCGTAACTCGCGTGGGGGGCCCCCGGGGGCCGCTTCGAGGGTCGTATTAGAGACTAGCATCGACCACGCCGATTCGCGACCACCTATTGGACAAGCATCAAATTAAAAAAAAACTAAACACATGGAAGATCAATTCTCAAAGACAAAAAAGGTGTGGCAGTTATGAATACGTGTGTTGTTCGTGAATACGTTTACGTAAGCAAAATTACCTCAAAATGGCGGAGCTTCCCCCTCCACTTCCCGCTTCACGTCATAGTCCTCATTTGGCGTGATTAATTCTTTGATCTTTTAGCGATACAACGGTTTAATTGAATTTAAGATGGAGATAATAGTTAAGAAGCTGCTACACCAAACTGTATCCCCCAATTTTGTTATAGTCCGCGCCATACAAGTTGGTAGATGTAAAGTTAGCCACAAGCTGCACAATATCCAATCCTGACTGAAGCTCACATAAAGCCGCGCGTTGATTGTTTCGCAGCTTGTAGCTAACTTCACATCCTTCAACTTGTTTGGCGCGCACTGTATCATTCATTTTTTTATAATTGAGCCTAATGTTTACCTTTAATTAGTTTAACGCTGAATTCGTACTGCGTGTGCGGTTTCAATTCATCTAGCATACAGTTGGGATCGGTTGCGTTGAAGTACCGCACGCCCGATTATGGATATATATGATGGTGATGATGATTGTGGTGATGATGGTGATGATGATGGTGGTGATGATGGTGATGATGATGGTTATGATGACGGTAATCATTATGATGATGATGGTGATCATGATGATGATTGTGGTGATGATCGTTGTGTTGATGATGGTAATGATGATGATGATGACAATGTTTACCTTTAATAAGTTTGACGCTGAATTCGTACTGCGTATGCGGCTTCAGCTCGTCCAGCATACAGTTGAGGTCGGTAGCGTTGAAGTACCGCACGCGAGCCGCCGCCGCGCCGCCCGCGGCCGACCAGCGCACCACGTAGCGACGCCCGTCTGTCGCGGGCTGAAATTGACAATCATAGTTTAAATAACTAAAAACAAAAGTCAATGATAAGTCTACAAAGTTATTAAAAGTAATAGTTAACATTTTCAAAATTGTGTATTTAAGGGGTAGTGGGGATGAAAAATGTTTTTTTAATCCCCTCACCCCTCATAATGGTTAGAGGGATTCATTATAATATTCTACATCACCTAAAATAATCGCTGTGCTTCATTTATTGGTCTAAAACTATTATTGTACCTTCTATTCTTATAACCAGATAAATCAAAACACCATAACATCCGCCATTGCTTGTTGTGTCTGTAATATTGTTTATCTATGTGCTATTCTGTGGTCAAAGTGATTATGATCGTATCAACTTTTCTGTAATAGTTGATAGGATAATATTAAATAACGTTTACAAAACGTATTATATTATACAGGACTTATTAGTAACTAAATAGAACTGAGAAATATCATGACGTCCGAATATCGGCCATTGTTGTTTATATACACTATTTATTGAATTCTGTGATTTCATAATGTTATAGATGACTTGAAATTTATCAATAATTGTTTTAATAAGTATAAAATGCAGTTTAAGATGATTTTAAGTTTAGAAGTTGTGTAACATGGAGGCTGCCGCTGTAGAATCAGGGTTGCTGCATTAGTTTCGAGTAATATTTCCATCCTGACAATGACATTTTAATAGAAAACAATATAAAGTAAATCCGAATGTTTAACCCTGATCTAACAAGGGCATAAATGGTGTATCGTTGAATAAGGTTCAAACTTTCTGAGTTCATGGTCCTTATAGTTCATAACCCGTTCATAGTTCATAGATAACTTTTTGAGTTATAAAGAAAAATTAAAATTCTAAAGCTTGCACATAGCTTAGAGGTCATTAACCTCACAAAGATATGTACCTAAGTAAGTTCGTATAGGCCGGGTGGCTAGCCCTGGTGTCAGAGTTTTTAGGCCGCCTGAAGGCCTCTGACATGGCTAAACGGTTAAAACAACCGAGACTAAAGATAATTCTGCCTTCTTTCTTCTAGACTGCCTCGATGACTCAGTGGTTAGTGACCCTGACTTCTGGGTCTAAGAGGCGTGGGTTCGATCCCCACCCAGGGCAAATATTTGTGTGATGAACATAGGTGTTTGCTCTGTGTCTGGGTGTTATTTAGGTAGTATCTATATAAGTAGTATATCAGTCTCTGGCAGCCATATCACAAGCTTTGCTTAGTTTGGGGTCAGAGACAGTGTGTAAGATGTCCCCTAATATTTATTTATTTATTAATATTTATTTATTTATAATTTTTAGCCAATTATGTCATTTTAGCACTCAACCATCAAATGACATGATGAAAGTTGGTTCAAATCATAACTATCGGTACCGTCTACGGATAAACATGTCTCGACACGCACTTGACAACTTATTTATAGATAACTTACCTGTCCTTTAGGCAGAGTGGGGTCGGTCCAGTACACGACAGCAGTGGAGCCGCTCAGCATTATCACCTGAAAATACGGAATGGTTGGTAAACAGGGATTCATGGACTTTTCTGCCGAATTTGATAAAATTAATAAAATCTTGAATCATTGTTAGATTTTAACTAGAACTTCCTAAATGAAATTAGCTTTTGGATTATTTTTATTGTTTAGGCTAAACATTAAATGTCACCCAAGGTCTAAACTTTAGACCTTGGGTGTGTGGATGACTCAATTGCTTTGTATGCAGTAGTTGCTTAAGTATGTAGTTGAGAATGTCCGAAGAAATTACCACCCGAAACCGTAGAACACAAAAAATATTTATTGCAAAAAATAGCATGACCGACTTCACCCGTGTACAGAATTTGCGAAAATGTCACACGGATCGATGTAGCATTTTTCACATTATTGTTAATTTATCAAAAATGGCTCAGCCTATTTCGATAAAATTTAAATGGGACCAATTTCGAAGTCTACTTTATCCAATAAAAAAGAATTATTGAAATAGAACTACTATGAAAAAAGTTATGCGTGGTTATACATAAAATATGTATATATATATATAGTCTCAGTGTTGGCAACGGTTCCCTAATGGTTCACAAACATTTTTGGCAAAATATCACTTTAAAACCGTCTGTTCCTATAATATGAATTCCAAAACTTTTACATTTCAAAAGTGTTTCATTTTACAAATAACGTTTCGTATCTTAATTTATTTTTAAAATATCTTATATCCACAAATGTGTAATTTTTTTTTTTATTGGAAAATTACAAACCACTTACTCCAGGGTTTGTGCCTTTTATTGATTTTACAAACCATCACTTTATAACCACTTATTTTTTATAAATCAACTTTAGTTTACTTAATCACTTAGACAATATCTCGAATGACATTTTGTTTTTTGTATATTTTTCATTTCAGATATTGTTATCGTTATACATGTTTAACATTTACCAAAATGTAATTTAACTCCAAATATTTTGAAAGTTTAAGTTAATTTACGAGTTGATCATGACCAGTCAAAAGCGATTTACTTCTGACACTTTTTCTGAAAATATTTTACTGTATACTGAGCGCCACACAAATCTACAGATGAGATGTTAGCCGCAAATGACACTTCGCCGTGATTGGCTAATTATTGCGCATGTGTGCTCAATTTAGACGCCGCCTGTGGTAGTGCCTAGGGAGCGCGCGGAAGGCATGAAGTTGGCGGGCGAGTGTGCCCCGACGTCTCGTTTCTCTGGCTCCCGCGAATGCCTATATTTCGACTTTTGCGCAGAACTCTGCGCATAACTTCCCATCCGTCGATTTGTGTGGCGCTCAGTATATCTAGAACTTTAGTACTAAGCTAAATGGGCACTCCCATTCATTCATTATCATTATGATCAACATTTACTTTGGGGCCAACCCAGAATTTGAGAAAAGAAATGAGTTGTTTCATAAACATTGTCGACTCCGAGTTACAATATTTCATGGAACAACTTTTTTAGCGGCGTTGTGAACTTTTTGGGATGGGTAAAACAATAATACAATTCGTAGGCTGATCGAAAATTCGTAAGATGGTGGTGTGAAAACTAGCTTGCGCGCGTGTGATATTTTATTTTACCACATAAGCGATAGTATTTATACTAATAAATAAAGCAATTCGTGCGAAATTATTCCTTAACCATACCAAAATATTCAAAAATGCACAACGTTAATGTTCAAGCTCTCACTTCTGCCGGCACTCCCGGAGTGCAAACTGTTGTTTTTTTTTTTCGAATTCTGGCTTGGCCCCATATTAAATTAAGTTGTTCATAATGAAAGCCTTAACTATCGCGTTTTCGGCTTCGTATCCTGTATAGATGCTCGTAGATGGTACTATGTAATATCCGTAGAAGAACGTAGGCCCAGCGGATTGGCCATTCGAAACGGCAGTGGGCTGTACTAAACAGCACGAGATATACATCACTATGTCCCGTTTTAAATATGAAATTTAAAAGTTGTTAGAAAAAGATGCATATACACACGAACTTACTTATTTCGAAGGGTTTCACCAACTAGCATAGAGCTATCTCGGCTGTCCAAATTCAAAAAGGTAGAAAGTAGGATGGTAATATAATGAAATATTTGGATCTTCTGATAGAACTAGAAGTTTTAATATTCCAATCATATCGTAAAAGTAGACAAAATTTCTACCATTGTGGTACCATACCATAATGACATTCCAACTTGTGATTTTGACGTTTGTCTACAGACAATGCGCTTTTTTAAAAGGGGACACTTTAAGCGGAGAACAGACAGGCTTGGGTTTTAAAAGCGTTGAATTTGACTAGATTTTTGTCATCCCACTTATAAAAAACTGCTGCGAGAGCCTGATTCATTCGTTCAACCATGTCTACTCTCAAAGCTTGTGATTCCTCCTTTGTTGCTGTTGGATTGGATGTGTAGTTTTCAACAACTGTGCTGTCATCTGCATACCCAAAAATACCGGGAACCATTGATGTGCAGCAACAATAGAGTTGCGCAAAGTACAGACCCTTGAGGTACCCCGGCATTAATAACCAATCGATTAGACGAACGGCCATCAATCACCACACGTATGGATCGGTCCCTCGAAATCCACAAGCATATAGGCGAGGAGGTAACCCATACGAAGGAAGCTCGTTTGATTGATTGTTCAATGAATGTTTCAGTGGCGCAGTCGGTAGGATTTACCTTAAGTCCAACGGGCGGTATAAGCGGCGCGGGATCGCTATCTTCTTCCTCCTCCTCACCCCCGTCCTCCATGTCCCCCGGCTCGTCCAGGTCGTCTCCCTCCCCCGCGGCAGGGCGCGTTCGCACTGTGCCGTACACCGCCGGACCTAGGCCGGCCGAGTTACTCGCGCGCAGGGATATCACGTACTCCGCGTTTGATTCTAGAATCAAGACACAGAACATTGGACCATTAAAATAGCTGATACAGTAAAGTATACATGTGATACTGGGTTTTCTGCTGCCCTGTACTAAGTCGAAAGAGGGTGATTAAAACCCAGGACTCGTTAACATATTTCCGACTTTATTACTACATGAATAAGGTCGAAACTTGAGGAAACACCTCGGCTCCTCGCGCCCATCGTAAAGCAAGCAGAATGTAGTAAATGCCAATCGTAGTGCTCTTTTAATCCGGAGATAAACAGTTCCAGGTTCCTGTGATGAATGACTCGCCTAGGTTCCTGATGATGAGCAAGTGTATGATGGAGCAAGGTTCGGGACATCTCGTCAGGCACTCCGAGCCCCCACCCTGCCCTCCTTCCTACCCATACAACCACCCCATCTCCGATGACTTGCCGAGATTCCTGATGACGTCCGAGTGTATATGTCGGGGCAAGGTTCGGGACATCTCGTCCGGCAGCCCGAGCCCCCGCCGCAGCAGGTGTGCCCTCCCTCCTGTGTGGACACAACCATCCCCCACCCCTCACATGACTCACCGAGGTTCCTGATGACGTGCGAGTGTATATGATGGGGGAGCGTCCGAGACATCTCATCAGGCACCCCGAGGCCCCATCCCAGCAGGTACCCCCGCACCACCACCCCGCCCCCCGCGCCACCCCCACCTGCGCCCTCCTCCGACCACCATACTGAGATCCAATCGCGGCCCGCGCGAGCTGCAAATACAAACAAAGTATTGTAAGTAAGTATTAAAGAACATAAGTATTCATATTATATAAATATTGGTTGCCTGTAAGCACAATTATTTTGTGTAATAACGTCATGAAAAAACATAGTTACAAACAAACGAAACATGTACATGTTTTTTTATTTATTTTTTTATAAAATAAGTTTTTTTTAAAATATAATGAAGACATTTTGAAAAAAATTACATCCGCCATCTTTAATTTCAAATTAGATGCCATTTTTGAAATTTACTTCTCCAAAAACCTCGATAATGACACCCGTGACGACTTTTTGCAATAAGTGACATCCGCCGTCTTTAATTTTAAAATGAATGCCATTTTCGAAATCTACACCCCCAAAAACTTCGATAACGATATCCATGACGACTTTTTCGAAAATACACATATTTCTTATTCTTCTGCTTATTCTTATGAGACCTTATCTCGTCAAAAGAATGTAGTAACGAAACACATACTGGTAAGGGGCGGCGGCTGTGGCGGTACTTTAGTCTCATCTAATTGCTGCGCATGCGTAGTAGCTGTCACCCACTCGCTGAAGGGGCCGGTACCGTTCGCATTGATCGCCGACACGCGGATCTGGAATCATAATAAGGTGAAATTGATAACAATGGACAGGACAGGACATACGGTACGTGTTAAAGTTGATATTCTAATTCGATTGCGGGGCGATAAGTTCTGCACTGACGTCCCGCATGGGGTGTTTTGTGCGTTTCCCCCTCCAGAGTCTACCCGAGCCAGCCCAGCTTCTTAAAGTAACGGAGCGTGGCTCTGGGCCGCTGGCATAACTGCTCCAGTGGCTTTGATGATATTATGGCGATGAGGATGATGATGTCGATGCTGATGACAAAGCAATAGTAGCGTCATGCAACCCGCAAGCGATTCTAGTTTCTAGACAGAGTGGACTGTCGGTGGCTCCCAGTTTATACATGTGACTATTCACAGTGACTATTGACAGTGATGAGCCCTACCAAAGTCGGAGGTCTTGTCGCTGCAACCTCAACAGACCGTTTGTAATGTTTCTGTTCAGGGCCGGGAAAGTTGATATTCCCAAAGTATGAGCGTGATATTAAGGTCAATATTTTTAACATGACGTGCTTCAAGTCACTGAATGGACGAACCATTTGCGTTAAACGCCGACACGCGGATCTAGAACGTATGTACTTGAAGCGACTCGTTTCGTAGTAGCAAATTATTCATGTCGGCAGCGCAAAAAATGAGGATTCGCGTAGCTTGTAGCTAACTATGCCATTAAGTTCGATTTGGCCTAAAGTGGAAACCGATAAAAAGAAGCTTTTCAGCGGACTATGAATCTGCTTATCAACAATTCGTTTTCATAAGTACTTTAATAGATGGCGTTGCTTGTACCAATATTAGTGGCAATTTTGTGGCGCCATCTAGTTTACTTCAGTAGAACTACAGTATTTTCTCTGTAGCGTTATCTAGTTTGCTTCGGTCAAATTATTTAAAAGCTAATTATCTAAAAGCTATCTAGAATTTAGCATTGCCTTGAGCATTCATTCTCGCCATCGATGGCTCCTTCTTGCGGCGGCGTCGTGTGTCGGGTCGTTCTCTTCCCTAAAATATGGTCGAGGAGAGCGATGGCTGGCACATGCGTCACACTCGTGATCGCGTGCTGCATGCGGGTCGCCGGTTTGCTCGTGGTATTCACGCAATGCACCGAAACTACTAACTTAGGCTAAAATTAAAACTAACCCATCTCTATTGTACTAACTCTTTTTGTACAGTAAAATCGAATAATTGAATATTTTAGTAAACAAAAGGCACACCCTGGAGTCTGTGGTTTGTAATTTTCCAATAAAAAAAATAAAAAAATTTGAAAGGTTACAAACCTAGTAAGTAATAGCACTATGTTAACTAACGGGATATCATTGAATTAATACGTCTATGATCAGTTTTCTAGCGTTATATTTCAAGAGAAATTAACTAAACAAGGTGACATATTCTCAACGCGTAACGTTCAATACAAATAAATATCCAATTCATGTCGAAAATAATGAATAACTAGTCTAATCAAAAGTTTTGCCATACCTTTAATCTCACATCTAATTCCTAACCAATACAATACACGTTGTAATACAATCGTAAAGATGAAATTTACGACGATTCGCTTCAGCGGCTTTTGTTTTTTTCAGCGTAATCATCCAAAAGCAGTCGGCTTCCCTCTTCTTCTTCTTCTTTTGTTTGGCGTCGCATTGTTGTGCATTGGCCAATGTCAAGTATTAAGTTTTAATAATTTTTGATATCTTATCAAAATAATCACTGTCGTAGTCACGTCATAGTCCAATAAAGTCACGTAGTCCAAGTCATACCTCAGTAAAGCAGTGGAGACTTTTACTAGAGGCGTCTATGGAGTTTTGGTAACAACACGGAACGACATGATACGTCACAATATATCACTTGCCTACACTCAGGCACGTAAATCAGCTCATAATCAACGAAATACCAGAATTTTTTACTAATTATCACTGATAAAACACAAGTTTAACAAAATAATATAATGAGGCGACATGACTTTTACGTGTTCCCGCCAAAACCCCCGCTGCTCCCCTCTCGTTGGGGCCGCGCTACCACATATAATCAAAGTTTCCTTAAGCTATACTAATTGTATAGCTTAAGGAAACTGACGCTAGATGTACCTACCTATTAATTGCTACCTTTAGGAGCCAGCTAGATTTCCCATATGGAACTAAATGGTTGTACTTATACATAAAATGTGTTAAATTGTTAAATACATTACAGTTACCTGGTAAGTAGTAGCGGTGTCGAGGTCCCTGAGCTCAGCGCGGCGAGTATTAGCCGGGGTGGTGAGCGAGTCAGCTTTCCGCCGGGCCGTCCCGGTGCCGCCCGCGCCGGCCCGGTACCGGACCTTGTACCCGGTCAGTGGCCCGCCGTGTGACCGCGACGGTGGCGCCTCCCAGCGGACTATTATCGACTGGTAACGAAGCAAAAATAGCAGGTTAGTTGCAAGGCTTAGAATCATTTTACATTTATCAGAAAAAAAATGTGATTTACAAAGTTACCTACAGTGGGTTTACAAGCCACGGCGTACAAGCGATTGCGCGTTTTAAGCGACTCCTAACGCCATCTAGTTAGTTATTGGTTATCTCTGAACTATTTTCATAAGTACTTACAGACGGTCCAGTATCCTGCCGCAGTGTAAGGACGTTTGACGCGTTTTAAGCTACACCCAACGCCATCTAGGGACGACTTACCGTAGGTCCGGCGGGAACAGCGGTAACGTTTCCCGGCGGCGCGGCGGGAGGCGCTGCAGCAGTGCGCACGGGGAGCGCCTCCCCCGCGCCCCCCGCTCCGCCGGCAGACACCGACACTGTATAAGCGGTGGCGGCGCGCAGCCCGCCCAGTGTGTGCGTGATCGTGTCCAGGGAAGGGTCTACGTCGACTAGCTGGAATTGCTCGCGACCGGATTCCACCTGAGATTGAGGAAAGAGTTCTCATACTATATTAAAGAAAGAGTACTCAGACTTTACCTAGATTGATTAGGCACTTTTAAGCGATCACTATGGTGAAGAAAGAGTTAATTCGCATGGTCAACCACAGAAAAATCATATAGAGAGATGGTCAGAGAGAGGTTCAACTTTCACACTACACAAAATTACTTTAACAGAACCAATAAGTAGCGCAGCAATAATTTCATTATGTGAGCTGCGCGAGGAATGAGAATTTGCGCAGTTTGTAGCTAAGTTCACTAAGGCCAAAAAAGTTTGATTCGACTTAGACATAAGCAATATATATACAGTTGATATAGTTGCATACAGTTGAATTGGAAACGAAGAAGTAAGCGAAACAGAACTTTAGAAATTTGATTACAGACATTGGTTGTCCTGGTAAAAAGATAAAATGGAAGTGGCTCTTTCTCTGTTTACCTCGGTATAGTGCACGGTGTACTGCCTCGGACGCGGCACGGGAGCGGCTTGCGTCCGCGGCGCGGGCGGCGCCCACGTGACGCGCACGGCGTGCGGGCCCGCGGTCTCCACGCGAACACTCTGCGGCGGACCGTGCAGGCCCTCTTCTGATGGAGTCGTCACTTCTATCACCTACGCATAAAGATTTTCTTCTGTAGCAAAAAATGTCGCTAGTTTGTGGGAATCCTTAAATAGCGGATCCCTTATTTCTTAAAATTGAATCTTATGAAGGCACAAACCTCTACAATATGGGATTTTTTCGAGATTTTTCTACATTACATTTCTAAAATCCTTTGTTTCTGGGGAATTCAGAATGTAAGTGTTGGCATCATTGGTAGCTTATATTTTATATGGACTAATAGAACTCACGGACCTCTTGACGATATCTAGAAATAATGGTATAACTAGTTATGTATGTGAGAACTATATCAGAACTGAATTTCATAGTTCATCTAAACTGATAATAAATGTTTGACCCTATACTCACTCGAAAAAAGTATTTTCGCTCTTCGAAATCTGAGTGCATAATTATTTTTCGCAAAAAATAGCATGACCGACTTCACCCGTGTACAGAATCATTACATAGTATAAAACAAAGTCGCTTCCCGCTGTCTGTCCCCATGTATGCTTATATCTTTAAAACTACGCAACGGATTTTGATGCAGTTTGTTTTAATAGATAGAGTAATTCAAAAGAAATGTTTATATGTATAATACACCTGTGCGGAACCGGGGCGCATTGCTAGAACGTAAATATTATGCACGGATCGACGTAACATTTTTCACATTATTGTTGATTTATCAAAAATGGCTCAGCCAATTTCGATAAAATTTTAATGGGACCAATGTCGAAGTATATTCTTTCCAATAAAGAATTATTGAAATCGGACTACTATGAAAAAAGTTATACATAAAAAAAATATACGCGTCGAGTTGTATACCTCCTCCGGTGGTTCGTCGGTCAAAAAGCAGATTTTATTCGCAAAAGGATAAAGTAAAATTGAATTTAGAACATCGTGTGCACTAAGTTTGTGAATTCAAAACATCATTAAACCTATTCTTCATTACTTCTACCTTCATGGTGCCGAATTTATCATACAACCTTTTTTAATTTGTAATCTGTACAAGCCTTTTTTAATAGTCCACTGCAGGACGTAGGCCTACCCATGAAGGGTGATACTTATTGAACCTGAAGGTTCATTGATATATAAAAAAAAAAACTAAAAAAAAAAAAACTAAAAACTCTGACACCAGGGCTAGCCACCCGGCCTATACGAACTTACTTATTGATACATAAAGGTTATTATTCTTGGGCAATATCCACCACGCTGGCCCAGTGCGAGTTTGTGGATTCACATACGCTATCGAACTTCATCTACATACCTATGCAGGTTTCCTCACGATGTTTTCCTTCACCAAAAAGACAGTGGTGTGAAATTCTGTACATAAATTCTAGGAAATTCATTGGTACGGGACTGGGATTTGAACCCACGACCTCACGATTGTAAAGCGGTTGTCATTACCACTAGACCACCACGGCATATTCTTCGTTATTATTCTTGGTGTACTTTTTTAATTTTCTTTGCGTGCGCCATTTTCTTTTCACGTCGTATTGCTAAAACCTAATGTTAAAAACAAGAAACTTGAAAACAAGTGAAAACCTAAAATGCACTCATTTTTATTCTATTCTCATATTACATTTCATAATTACAATTCTAGCGACGAGGAAGTTTATTTGACGTCAACGTAATTGACCGAAACTATTAATAATGCGCAAAAGAGCTTTCTCCCTCAACAACATCCTACTGGCGGCAAATACGTAGATACGCCACTGTTTGAATCCTTCGCTTGCTCTGTCATCTAAATTGAGCACGCTATAAAGTAACTGTTAGTAAAAAGGAGATATTGCAAAAATATATAGAAAATGGGCCACCAAAGGGTACAGTATTTCATAATTTGCTTCGTTTCTTTCGGAAAATGATTTTCCCGTTATTTTTTACAATAACAGTGTCCATTAAAAGTACTTTTTGTAATCGGATTGAAAATTAAATTGACATTGTTTGAAAATAAGGCGGCCATACTCTTCTTCTTTTATATTTTGGTGTCGCATGGTTTATACATTTGCTAGTGTTAAGTATGAGTATTGAATCTTTCTTTTGTTATTTTATCAAAATAGTTACAGTCTAAGTCACGTCATAGTCCAAAAAAGTCGCGGCCAAGTTAGATCTCACTAAAGCATTGGCAAACTAATTATCACTGACAAAAACACAAGTTGAACAAAATAATACAATGCAGCCATATAATGATTTTTCCAGAACACACCCCTAGGGAGTTTCAAAAATAAATGTTCAGGCCTGAAACATTGAAGTATCACACATAAACTTCATTGGACCTGAAAAAACCAATGAAATACTAATTCCTACTTCATTGGAAACACGCCAAAATGAAACATAAGAAACGTATAAAGTCTTAATAGAAGTATAAAGTACCTATAAACGTGTCAATTTGATGTACCATTAACGTCTGAAAAGTTTTGATAACAAAACTAAACTCTACAGTGCAACCTATTTCATTGCTTCAGTGCATTTTTTACATGTAGGCTATTATTTATATGTAGGTTATATCAAAAAGGTTACATAATTATGCCAAAATAGCAGTAATTTAATGACTGAACAAAAATCAAATTGGAAAATGCGAAAGTACTCATAAATTAAGCATTTAATGCGGTTGTTTTACTCTGCGCATTTGTTTATCATAGTTTATCGGATTTTTTGGGCTACTGTACCTAGTCAGAGCCTACTGTACCTAGTCAGAGCCCTTTTTGAAATATCTTCTTTTACCTCAGTTCTCGGCGAGGCACCATTCCGCGAGTGAGCCAGGATGCTGAACTGGTAGGAGGTATTGGGTTGCAGAGATGCCACGTTCATTTCGTGCCGCGTGCCCACGCTAGACGCCACGCGCTCTCTGAAACGTCACCGTGACTTTGACAGCTGACTTGTACTGACAGAAAAATAATGATAAATTGAGAAATTTGTTTACAATGACAGACACAGAGCTATTACGACTAGAGAGATAGTGCTGTTGTCGCTTGAGGCAATTTTCAACCACATAAATGTATAGAAAATCTTGCCCAGAGCTGTCAAAACTGTCAAATAAGTATTGGAATTTGACATTACTGAGACAAAAACACGGCAACTAGCCACTGAATCGAGATATTTTTCATGTCTCAAACTTGAGCATGAGCTTGAGACACAATATTAAATCATTGCATCTATTTCTTTCTTTTTTCGCTCGACCACATTATCCCTCTGGTATCTCTGTGATCACAGAGGTCAAAATCAAAAAGTTAATAATAATAAACCAAACAATTTACAATATACAAATAGTTTAAGTCTAATTTAAGTTTAATTTATTACTCTAAGATTTTAAAAAGACCTTCCATCTCATTTTATGTTAAATTTAGAACCCAAGATACTAAAACTATCTGTCAAATAAGTATTGGAATTTGACATTACTGATGTACGAGACTGACTGACTAGATCAACTAACTACTAAGTCACTAATTATTATATTACTTTTTATACAAGATTACACAGAAATGATGTACTAAAGAGGTGATTCAGACCATAATTATGAACAACTTTTACGGTGGGATCAACCCAAAATTCGAGAAAAACATATCAGCTGCTTTGTACAGTTCGTCAATTCTGAGTTGTAATTTCATACGAAGCTGTTTTTTTTGTCAGATTCCGGATTGGCCCCATAGTAAAAAATATTCGTGAAGGTGGTCTGAATCACCCCTTTTCGGTAAACAGATAGTTCTGTGGATGCTTTTTGTTACCAATGAACATAAATATGAAAACTTTCTTTTTTATGATAAACATTACAAAAATTGACGCGTTCGCAGGATTTGAACCTGCAACCTTCTGGGATTCCGGCCCAGATGCTTTGTCCAAATTAAGCTAGAAACGCTTGTGTGCGAAGACGTCGAATTAGAGAATGTCTATCATGTTCACCAACTAGTTACTACGTTGTTGGAAGCGCCATCTGTGAGAACTGCTCTAAACCAGTTTTTTCAGTCACAATTTTTTGTAATTTTTTATTTTTGTAATGTTTATCATAAAAAAGAAAGTTTCTATACACCTAGTGTGTGAAGCACGATAAAAATCATTTTCATTGATTAAGCAATGCGCCATTTCTCGTTAATGGCAAGAAGTTCTAATAATTTCACATTAAGTGACTGACTGGTTTAAAGCAGTTCTCACAGATGGTGCTTCCAACAACGTAGTAACTAGTTGGTAAACATGATAGTCATTCTCTAATTCGACGTCTTCGCACACAAGCGTTTCTAGCTTAATTTGGACAAAGCATCTGGGCCGGAATCCCAGAGGATGCAGGTTCAAATCCTGCGAACGCGTCAATTTTTGTAATGTTTATCATAAAAAAGAAAGTTTCTATACACCTAGTGTGTGAAGCACGATAAAAATCATTTTCATTAACATAAATATGTTTTTAGAAAGAGAAACATAACTCACCTCTCGCTCCCCTTCACCCGATAAATAACCGCGTACCCTGTAACATCTTCACTCCCTTTTTCCGGCGCTTCCCAGCTCAACGTTACGAAACGGTGCTTTACGATAACCGCCTTTAACGCTCTCGGCATAGAGACGTTCGTCGCGTTTGCTTCGTTCTCCAATCCTTGAGCCGCGTGAAAGTCATAGTACTCTTCATACTCTATATCTGGTATAGGGGTATAGGCGGAAGAGGTCTCGCCGAGGAAATTGGAGTCCTCTGGCGATGGGTCTAAGGTTGAATCTACTGTGATTAGGGAGGTTAGGATGTCGTGGGTTGAATTGGAGGAGATAACTGAAAATTTGATAACAAAACATAAATTTAAAAAATACAACAAAAATAAGGACAAAAATAATAACAAGTAATAGCCTTTAAAATTTATATGAACACCGGATACAACTCACGATTATTTGAGCGGTCGAACCGCTATGCGTCCGACCGGTTTCAGAGTAGTTAGTACTCCTTCTTCAGGGAATACGCGCGCCCGCACACTGGAGTCAGCGACAGTCGTGAGCTGTATCCGGTGTTCATATAAATCTTAATAATGAAATCCTCACGCTAGTGTTAATGAAGTAAGTAATAGCCTAATTAAGCTTTTCATCAGCTGTGACGTTAGATACAGGTTGCGCAAAATGTAATTCTCGTGCAGCGAAGTGAGCTTCAGTCAGGAATGGGTTTTGCGCAGCTTGTAGCTAACATTACAGCCGCCAAGTTTGATTTGGTCTATATCATAGGGATGGCAGTAATAAACTAATTATAAATTTACACAACAAAATTACAGTAGCAACATAAAACAAGTGATTGTTACACTAATGGCGTCACAATATTAAAATTATTCAAACGGCATTTCCGCAATATGGATACTGTAGAGGCGGTATTAACACAGTAGAGACAGTATTCATACGGCATTATAGAGACGTGTCAACATCAATGTAGTAACGTTGATAAAGGGACGGCATTATTTTAATAGCTACAGCAACGTGTAGGCATAAGTATAACAATGTCGGTAAAGGGGCGGCATTAAGGCAAGTTACCGTCGTCGGGCGGCAAGACGCGCAGGCGCAGCGCGGCGGCGGCGGCGCCGGCGGGCGACGTGCACACACACTGGAACATGCCCGCGTCTACTCGCAGTACGCCCTGGATGCGCAGGGATGACCTGCGAAGGTTATTCATTACGTTTATAATCATTTTAAGACAATGACAAGCTTTTCTTTAGTACTGTCATCAGTCCAGATTATATGTATTTGCATGTTTTCATATGCATTTGCATGTTTGCATATGTAAGTAAGTAAGTAAGTAATTTTTATTATCTTTGACAACATACAGTGGAATACAATAGAATTTTTCATATTATAAATTAGGACAACACAATACTACATTCCATTAAAAAAACTACAGTAGATCCACACCAAATCCATAAAAATGCATTGCACCAAATATGCATTTGCATGTTTGAATATGCCTTTGCATGTTTGCATATGAATTTGCATATTATATTTAAGCCATCTTCAGCGGTAAATAGCATATTATACAGATTTTATACCTAAGATATTATGCATACTAATTACATTATACAGTTATAACCTCACCCGTCGACTATAGCAACTTCATGATTATTGGGCGTCAGTAAGTCTCCATCTTTGAGCCACATGACGGTCGGCGGCGGCTTGCCGCGTACTTCGCACCGCAGCGTGACGTCACCGCGCGTGCGAGCCGACACCACGTTAGAAGGGAGAGTAACACGGGGCGCCGTCTATAAAACATTAAAAACAAGGCTAGATTTACTTATAAATGTACGGTAAAATTGGCAAAAGAAAGAAGACAACGAATAAATAAAATTATTGCGAGTTAAAACTATGCGTGGCGCTATCTAGTTAGAAACATACGAACTAATGGATAAGTGCAGCTATTTAAAGTGGTTCCCAATGCGTTCGGCATTCGAAATTCGATTCAACTCGAATTATGTTCACATTCTGTAGTATAATAAACTCAGCTCGTTAAAAACAAAGCTGAATAAAAACGAATGCAAGGCTTTGCATCAGTGCCCGCGACGAAAGCGCGCGCTGTACTCTCACGAGTTATAACTACCAGTGGCGCCATCTAGTACGCCACCAGTAAACTAAGTTTTACCTGGACGTGTAGCTGAGTGGTGTGGTCGGTAGAGTCGAGGCGCGAGTGCGCTCTACAAGTGTAGGCGCCCGCGTCAAGCGCGCGCGCAGACTGTACGCGCAGCGAGCCCGACCCTACTAGGTAGAAACGGGAGTCCAGGTCACTGCGGAACAAAAATACTCCATGTTACATTCAAAACACCTAAATGAATTCTATTCACTTGGCTTTATTGGCTTCTGTTCACTGGTGGTTTTATAAACAGTAGATCTTACATCTGTTAAAAAGGGGCTCTATTTTTGGCTTTTGAACGGCTAAAATCATATTCAGAACTTTGACAGAGTATTAATTTGACAGTTCTATAACTAATTGCCATATTTGTTTCAATAGTTTTTATTTTAATTAACATTCTATCTCACGATTTCTTCTTTATGCAGTTTACCGTTTCTTTTCTTATACTAAAGTGCTGCGAGAAATGGATAATTTTAAAAAAAATCGTATAAAGAGTCGTCCGTAAATTTTGTATACGAGCGTATCCGATCAGCCGTTCTAAAGTCAAAAATAAAACCCCTAATGTGTGTAGATCTCGATTCGCCCGTGACCATAAAATGAAGATCCCGCGTACCAGGCTTTGTCAATATTCATAAAAAATGCAAAAGTAACAATGCTCCTTCGCTCGGTCAGTGTGCTCTTTTAAGCGTATTTATTGTAAATTATGTTTTGCGTAAATGTTGAAAATCTTTTGTATTTAAATAAATACAAAATAAAATCCCCTTTACCTCAAGTCAATGGCAACACCGTTGTTGAGCCACGTGATTTCCGGCTTGGGATTGCCAGTCGCTGCGCAATCAAACGTTACCGATGCTCCTGTAATACAACAGATGCCATCAAGTTTGATTCAGATTCGGAGAACATTTATCCATAAGGTCGAATATAACTTGGCAGCTGTCATGTTAGCTACAAGCTGCGGATAGCTCAAACCTAATTGAATCTCACTTAATAAGCCGTGGTGGTCTAGAAGTAGTGACGCCCGCCTTACAATCGTGAGGTCGTGGGTTCAAATCCCCGGTCCCGTACCAATGAGTTCTTTGGAATTTATGTACGGAATTTCACACTACTGGCTTTTCGGTGAAGGAAAACATCGTGAGGCAACCTGCGTACGTTCGTAGAAGAAATTCGATGGCTTATGTGAATCCACCAACCCGCACTGGGCCAGCGTGGTGAATATGGCCCAAACGCCCTTCGTGGGTAGGCCTACGTCCTGCAGTGAACTATTAAAAAGGCTGGTACAGGTAACAGCCGCGCGAGAATTGGGTTTCGCGCACCTTGTGGCTAACAACACAGCCACCAAAGTTCCATTCTGCCCAGAGTTGTCATTGCTTTGGCAATTGGGGCGACATCATTCATTCATTTCGGTTATTTTCCTCTCGTTAAGTACGTAGGAGTCAGGTTCCAGCTTCGAGGCGAACCTCCTTACTTTTTTTTTTAAATTTTTTTTGTATGTTCGTCAGTCTTCTCCAACACAAGTCGGAGACGTTACCAAGAAACACTATTACATCATCTTGCGATTGATGCAAATTTACTATGATATAGGTTGAGCAATACAAGATTTTACAGACGTGTATACAATTTTCGTGGGGTGAAATAAAAGATGTTAAGGCGCTGCCCAAAGACAAAAATCCGTAAAACGTCATGTTTTTCGTCGCACAGTTAGGCGTAACTGTTACTGATACAAACTTGGAAAAAATACAGAGCACACAATAGTTTACAAGAGAGACTTTTACAATAATATTGCAAAAAAATTATCTGGAATCTTGAAAAAAAAAACACAAAAAAAATCTTTAGATAAAAATCTTTCGTTTCGCATTTCTCAATATTTAGATCGATAACTACTATATTTTTTGGAATCATAAAATAGGAAATTTACTAAACTAAAGACATATCTATATATTTTATTGGAAACTCGGCTTCATTTCTTTTTAAACGAACTAAAACTGCGAAAAATTATCGAATTCTCATCTCGAGTTTCGTCTAAAAACAAACGACACGCGATTTAGACTCTATTTGTATACTGCAGACAGTATACAAATAGAGTCTTATTGCAAAATACCTAAAAGTTTACTGTTGGAGCGTCTTAACAAGTTTTTTTTTCTTCTTCTTCATCAGAAAAAAAATAAATAAGCTACAAAAAAAAAATATATATATATACTTTTTTACTTTTCTTGCTGTATTTTTTTTTCATGTTTTATTTTTTGTAGCTTATTTTTTTTTTTCTCTTCTGAACCTCCTTACTGGAGCTGGACGCTACACCACATTGGATGTAGAGCAATGTAAAGGGTGGGCGGGAGAACCCAATCCTGACCGCGAGGTCGGGCGGCATCTCTCAGCGAACTCAACACCGCCATTCTGGCAATGTTGGCCGCCATGGCGTAGTGGATGTCCTGTAATAGGAGTCTTCACGACCTGCAACCGCCGGGTGCAGGGGGCATCTCTTCTTCTAGGATTGGAGCGACAAACAACACGAACTGTACAAGGGAGAACTTTCCAGAATCGACGTACCATAACACGGAAATCATGGGAATGAAGAAGTATGAAAGTGTTGTCTTTGTGATGGACATTTTAAAAAGATGTCGCGAACGCAGGGCTTGAACCTGCTACTTTCGGATCACTAGCCCAATGCTTTCCCAACTAAGCTAGTTTGCCTGTGACGTTCCCGCCAAAGTTGATAAAAATGTTGAATACTTCAAAAATGTTTAATGGGAACCCTGAGGCCTATGCTCAGGTATCAATGTTGAAATGAGGGCGTTACCTTCCATGATGGTAAGCGGCTGTGGCGTAGCAATAAACCGCGGCGGTGATTCTACGTTGGCCACCTCTGCACTCACGCGCAATTCGATCTCTTCACTCGTCCTGGAAATATGGATGGATATATCATTATCGTCATTGACTGCCTCGGTGGCTCAGTGGTTAGTGACACTAACATCTGGGTCGAAGAGGCGTGGGTGCGATCCTCACCCAGGGTAAGTATTTATGTGATGAACATAGGTGTTTGCTCTAAGTCTGGGAGTTATTTAGTTACTATCTATATAAGTCTATGTATTTAATAAGAAGTATACGTGCTTTGCTTAGTTTGAGGTCAGAGGCCGTGTGTAAGATGTTTCCTAATATTTATTTATTATATAAGTCGGAGGATGTGTACAACTGATTAGCCTTTTTCTAATGTTTCTAATAAGATCAGTTGGAAGCAGTTTACAACCAGCGTATCTTGGAGTTAAGGGTTTATTAAGGCAATGACTTAATATATCCAACTCGGCTGGGCAGCTGAGTCCGACAAATCTCAGTTTCTCAAGTCGAAAGTATTCGACCAGCCAGTGTGTGTTGTTGAATAGTGGGCTCTCACCATGGGCTTTATTTATAAGCTCGAGCTATGACGGGGCTATTCTCGGAGTATCTCCGCGGATCGAATCAGATAGATCGAATGAAGAGATCCGTAAAAGAACCAAGGCCAGCGGATTGGCCAGTTGAAATGACATTGGGCAGAACACATAGCACAGAGGACTGATGACCAATGGGGTCAAAAACTTCGAGTAGAGACCACGTATTTACCAACAAACGCAGCGTGGGATGTCCACCCACAAGGTGAGCAATCGACCTACCAAGACCGCAGGATCGCGCTGGATGCAAGCCTATACCAACCGGTCAAATTAGAGATCTTTAGGGAAGGCCTATGTCTATCGCCCTATGGTTGAAACGAAGACTACGCCCTACTCACTTGTAAATACTAGCGGAATGCAGTAACGCCACTCTGCATCTGTATGAAGCCGCATCGTGGTGCTTCAGGGGGTCGATTTCTAAGGCTCCGCTGGGGGTGAGCGACACTCGTGCAGTCTCCATACGCATTGGAGACCCGTTCTTTAACCACGTCACCTGAAACCACGAAGAAATTGTTTTATTACCATCAAAGTAACTTTGCGAGACGAATTTGCGAAGTACCTCAGTGCCGCCGAATGTGGTAAAAACTATACCTATGACTATTAAAATACGTACCTACATGAGTGATTTGTTTTATTTTTATTGTATGTATTTCTCGTGATATTAGCGTTAATTTACGGGTGCCATCTAGGTAACATTAAAAACTATAGCTAACATCTATCCGAAAGTACCTAACTACCAAAGATGGATCGTCTTCGTTGGTTTAAGTAACATACTGCCACTGATAGTAAATAGACTATTTTGACAATAATAGATGATTATTATTGATGATAGATATGACACTGCTCTAAGCTCAGTGTTATTAAACAGACAAACGTAATATAAAAAACATGTTTTTCATTTTAGAGACGCCATCTAGTTTCAAACACAGTAAAGTCAATAACTCACGTTGAGTTTGAGCGGCGGCGGCGCGGCATGCGGGCGTGCCGCGCCGTACACGCGGCGGTCGGCCGCGCCAGCCGCTGCAACACGCAGCGCGACCCGCGGCGACGCACGCATCCCACACGGCAGTAGCGCAACGCCGCCCGCCGCGCCGAGAACTGACCGTGGGCCTGGTACTAACTCAGGTACATCTGAAAAACATTTAATAGATGTTTTAAAAGCTGATAAGGAGTTCAGGCATGGGCGTAGTCAGATTTTCTGTCTCTGAGTTACGGCTGCCAATACTGGGCGTGCGCAACCAGCTCAAACCCTTTTCGATCCTACACTAACATTGATACTGTACGGGTCTTAAATGCTATGAAGACGATAGCTATCCTCGAGACTATATAGAGACGAGATAGTGCTCACTCAATCAACAATTGTACTGTCTCTACTCGTACTTCCCCACCTCACACTCACAAATCGGTCTCATTTTAGACTAATTGAGACAGACACGCTGAGTATGTTGCGGAAGTGGGTCTCACCTGCTAGGAAGACAGTAGCTATCCTCGAGACGATGGTGCCCACTCCATCTACACTTGCGACACACTGGTACTGCCCCGCCAGCGATGACGTCATGCTTTCCATCACCAGGGACCCGTTGGGCAGCTGTTTCCTGGAATAAATAGAAAATGGAATGAGCTTTCATCGTCATCATTATTAACCGGACGCCCACTGCTGGACATAGGTCTCAATATGGATTTACAATAAGCCTGGTTGGAAGCAGCTTGCATCCAGCTTGTTTTGCTTACTTATATCGTTGATTTATCTAGTGAGTGGATGTCTTACGCTGCGCTTTGAGTACTTCACGGCCTCCGTTCTTAGAACTATGCGCCCTGCCCACTGCCAATTTAACTTGCTAATCAGCTGGTTTAACATTAGTGAGTTTGATGCGTCTGGGAATCGCCTCATTCCTAGTTAGATCTCGTAGATAAACTTCGAGCATTGCCCTGTTCATAGCATGTTGAATTGAGATTACGCAATTTAATAAAAGTAAGTGGCTAGCTCTAGTGTCAGAGTTTTTAGACCGCCTGAATGCCTCTGATAAATAAACGGTTAAAACAACCGTTACGTTTAAGGCCTACAGTAAAATACCACCGAAAAAGTCTTATCCATAATTTATGCTTTGCAGAATATTCTGACTGTTTTGACCATTGGAATGTCCATCAATGGGTCCTACGATGTCGTCCGTCTCCGTTATTACGAGTACTATAATGCATTAAATTATCATTATCTTTGACTTCACGCGGTGTGTGCCCTTAAACAATGCCTCAGCTGAAGTTAACAGCATTGTGACCTAACACCTGTCCCGGAAGACTAAATAAGGAACCAAACGACAGTGGTTCAATTTGTATCCAACATCACGTAAATGCAATAAAAAGATCATCGGTTAGGGCTGGCCACCCGTCCTATACGGGCTTAATAATGCTTCCTAAATACATACCTGTTATATTATCATCATCTCAGCGGTACCTTTTTTTTAAAATAATAATGACAATACTACACTACTACTACATAGAAAGCAATTGGATCATCCACAGACCCTTGAAGGTCTAAAGATAATCCAAGCGGTACCTATATATGGTAATGGTATATATTTATGTACAATATTCCGTCTTTAACTTTCAAATGCGAATCTAGACACGCCGTAGCGTGTCCAGCCAAGACAAAGAAAAAAGGAACTGGCGACGCGACGTGTGTAACATTATACGAACCATTTCGAGTCACTTTTAACCCCTTCATAACTCGAAAACAATTTAACCTAAATATTTAAAATTTAGGCTATTTATTAAAGTTGTATAGTTAGCAAAGAATACACATTCATAAACTCTATACCTTTGTACACAATATATGCGGCTTGGCTGTTTCAAAGTGCACATGGGCGTAAAGTGAAGATTCTGTTATACAAATATGTAGTTCTTGTTGTAACGAAACGGCCAAGTCACATATCGTCGTCTTAATTCTAATAAAGCATATCTCAGAAAGGACAACTTTTGAGGAGGGTCAAAAAACTGTTTTATTAATATAATTCTTTGACATCATTAAAAGTGATGTTCTAAACCAACCATCAAAATGTACTAGTATTTCTTGTTATTAAGTTATAATACAATTTATTTATCCAGGAATCCCAATACCTGAGTTACGCTTTATTAGCATGATTAATTAACTGAGTTAAGGTTTATTAAAATAAAAAAATAAATATTCATACTGTTTTATATTGTCTACAATTATGTAATTACTTAAACATTGTGTTTTTAATATCAAACTCAATAAACTATAAAAAAATGTCCACGCTAACTTTAATTCTTATTTAATTTAATTAATGTCTAATCAGTCATTGTCTTAGGCAAATTGTCGTAAAAAGAATGACAATCTGCTGGCAAAATTTGTTTCAGATCTTGGAGATCTTTCCATTTTCTCGACTTCAATGGAATGCTTGATGTGTACATTGGTTTGATTGTGTAGTTACCAATCTTGCATCTGATGGGCAATTCTTGCAATTTATCCGAAAAATTAAGTTTATATTTAATTTTTCCTTCCGGGTCATTGACAGTTGGGTCACCAGCTTTTTCCCCAGGTCGAATGGAGGTGTATCGTTGCAGTAATGAAAAATCTTGAAAAAATTCATGGGACAGGTATTTTGCGTCGTATTTAGGAGTTTTCTTCTTTGCATCTTTAGTAAGCTTAACATACTCATGAGGTAAATTTATGTCAGTTTTTTTTAGTTTTGTCTATTCGTTCTTTGTTTAATTGGAATTTTATCTATCATTGAAGTTACAAAACTTTTCTTCCCTGACCAATCAAGCTCCTTCCAAAAGTTTTGAAAAATACTTTGTCTATCATGTTCTTCAAACTCAGAGCAGAACCTCATGGTGCTATTTTTGCAGAACTTGGAGTCACATGCTAGGCCCATCTGCCTTTCTCTTCTCTGTATACCTGTCGTCACCTTATTTTCCTTTCTTGAATATCCTGAATAACTCTCTCCCCGCATTCTCTTCTCTTTTGTAATATTTCGTTGCCACTCTTCACAAATAGCATGCTTTTTGCGTTTAGGCTTGTTTTCTGGATCTTCGAATTTATTTGTTTCAAGTCCAGATTCAACAACTAACATTTCTGCGTCTATAATCGCTTCAGTAATGGTGGCATCCAATTCTACAACTTCAGATGTTGAACTATCATTAGTAGCAAACTGAGTGATTGGCAATTCACTGACTGGTTCCAAATTTTCATATAATTTAATTACAAGAGGAGATTCTTGGGCGCCTTCATCATTTTTGGCCACGAATGTGTCTTTAAGTTCAATTTCAGGATCATTTTTAGCAGCAGCACTGAGTAACGGATCCAGATTGGACTTGCTTATTAATTTCCAAAGAGGCTTTGTTTTGGGCATTAACGGCGGGATCAGGTTCGGTTGTAATGACTGTATTAATCGCATGTAGTAGTTCGTTGTCTGGTTTGTATATCAAGATGTTCTCTAAAATTTGTATACGGCTCTGGTTTTTCTTTGGCTTTTTCTTTGAATTAGTCACTTTTATTCCGTTCTCGGCTATAAAATTTAAAATTTCTTGGTCATCATCGTCTGATCCTGATTACATCAAATCCATTTTGATGATAACTGAAAGCAATTATAGCAACAAACAAAATTAAACATCTGAAAACACCACGACGGTTATGATATATTTGAAAAATAAATTGGCGAATAGGTCGTATCTCAAATGGAATCTACTAAAATATCAATTCGAATAGGCAATATCTCAAAGCACACTTGAAAATTGTTAATTACTATACTAATAGTGGTTTTCCACAAATGAAATATGTTTTAAAACCGTAAATAAACTTCAATAAAGTAAATGGAAACTATTTCATACCTTGGCAGCTTACAAAAACAATCACACACAACTTAAATCGCGGAACAACCTGTGATATGTCAACAAACTATGGCGACTCAATGAGTTAATGCAGATTCGCAGAGAGATCGAATGATTTGAGATGCTTTGTATTACGTCAAGTCTTTTATCTCACTCTTTTCTATACAAACTTTACAAGGTAAAGAAAGAGAAAGATTCACTTTTGTCAGCTTTATCCAAACAATACAAAATGTCAGTTACGTTCAAAAATGAGATGTGGCATATTAGAATTAAGGCGACGATATATTGACTAAGCTGTAGAGTTTGTGGAGTAAGGACTTGTTAATTTAAGGCGTGTAGAGTTATCTACTTAATTTACACGTGTTGCTTGGCTCTATATAGAAACTGATGTCGCGTATCGCGAATCGCCATGTAAAACTGGGTAAGTTTTCATACTAGATCAATCAATGTTAATAATGTGGCAACATTGTGTTTTCTGGTATAAAGATCGAATTTGTATATGGTCACCCTTTTCGAGCAGTAATGGCGGTAGTCAAAGACGAGACGCAGCAGTGAACAGACATCTCTGTAATCGTGTTGGAGATGGTAAGGGACCAGGAAGAGGTTGGTACTTGGCCGGCACTGGATCCTCGGTGAGTTTTCTTATTATAACTTACTGTTCACTGTAAGAGCTATGTGATGTGAGGGTCGATAATAATGTAGATCCTCGCAGCTGAATCCAATAAACGCTAGTACTATATACCGTTGGTAATGTTTTAAACTTGGAGCGTACAAATTGGAGGGTAATAGTTTCGGCTAACCCAGAGGTGTGCTGTATACGCACACTGGCAGCGGTATACCAATGTTGGAGCAACCGTGGCAGGACTATGGGGATGGTAGGAGGTCCTCGTGGGGCAAAGCCCCATGTCCGGTTGGTGTCATAGTAGGGGCTCGGACCCCCTCAGTGAGGATACTGGGAAGACCAGTCTCACATGGAAACGTGGGCACCAGGATACAGGCAGACTGTGTTCATACCGGAGCTGGTAGACCGCTAGCCGCTATGTAAGCCGCTGAGGCTTACACCTAGGAATGTATTTGGCAAAGCCATAGTTAGGCGGGATCATTACTGCATCCCGCCGAATTACGATAAGCGAAGCAAAAATAATACTTAAATGAATCTATTATCCTTTGTCACCCTAATTCTGTACATTATATCTAGGCATTTATAGCATGGGTACGGAAGGGGCGACAAAAATGGTGGAGATGCTGGGATTCGAGACGAATTAGCCAGATTCGTTCCGGCTGATTCCCTCCGAATTCCATCAAAAGCGTTTATTTTATCTCACCGTGAAATCTACCGAACTAATAAAAAAAAAAAAACGATGAAATCGTCTTTATTTCGGTGTTGTACTTCGTAATCGAGTACCTCTAATAGTTTCAACTTGTATAATTGTAATCGATTATTTTATTTAACCTTAATCGGTAATTTCAGATTTTTATAATGGCGCGGACTATATAAAACCGGATCCGGCGTTGATTATTTCATTCCGATACAAAGATTAGTTTTTGATTGTCTATGGGTTTTCAGGAAGTGCGGGCGAGGTAAAGGAGAACATTTTTCTTTTCTCTTTGGTCTCTTTGCGATTCGAAGTCACACGCGATTTTTTCCATTCTTACTAAAAAATCTGAGTAATTGTACGAAAAGGGCTACAAAAGGAGTATTAGATAAATCATTTTTAGCGTTGAAAGGCGGAAAGGCGAATACAAAAGGCTGATAAGGTAAATTACTTGCAGATTTCGATAATTGCGGTGCCGCATGCCGGCACCCGCCACGTGTTGTACCATGGTTTTGGAAATTGAAATGTGTGAATAGTTTTCGATTTTCGTTGTTCTTTACAGCAAATCTGTACGTGCTGCGCATACGCAGACCAGCCGAGGTGGAATTAATCAAAAAACTTCGCGAATTATAAGGTTACGGACACGAGGTTAGCAAACCTGCTACAGTACAACGTGCCTAGACTCCTACCTCGGTGAGTTTAAGTTAAAACTAGTTTATTTTAAAACAATACTACTGCGTTAACAGACAGCTCATCTTGTCATATTGCCTTTTCCAGTAAAAGTAAAATACTTACGAAAAAAAAGGGGAGAGAAGTTATATCCTGAAAAATGGAAGACATATTAATCAAACGGCTCAAAATAAGGCAAGATCGGCTGAAGCAATGTATCACTAGTGTCACTACGGAACTAGATTCGAGGGAAATGTCGTTGCAGAACGCATCATCCGCTATACATAACCTGAAGGATCACATTGACAAATTAGACACAGAAATGAAGTATTATACTGAAAAATCGCTTCAACCGAAATCAAATGTTGTGGACGAAGCTATGGAGGTGCAATTGCAGGGTGAAGACCTATTGGCTGGCCTTCAAACAGCCACTACCGAATCAACCACAGATCCATGCAACAATCAAACATCGGGCACCACCAAATTACCTAAACTAGAGCGGTGAGACGATCGACATACTCATTGGAAATGACTATTACTCTAGCTTTATGCGAGAAGAAAAAGTGCAAATTAGCAACAACTTATTTGCAATCAATACTGACTTTGGTTGGATTCTATCAGGCGGAGCTAATCAAGAGGATTTAGTTGCAAATAGAGGTAGCATACTCACGGTAGCCACATACTGCCATTGTCACAACTCTAGCTGTCCGTACTTCACGGAACCTGATTTGCCTCTTCGGAATATCGATATTCGTTTTCTATGGTCTCTCGAATGTATTGGCATAACCGATTCTCCCAAAACAACACGTCAAGAAGAAGCCGTCAAGCATTTTAATGACACTGTACATTTCAAAGATGGACGATATGAAGTAAGATGGCCATGGATCGAGTATCCACCTCAGATTTCGAGCAATTTTGGGCTAGCTTTAGGGAGGCTGAAAAGCCTTATTAGAAGATCAGATTTGAACACACTCATAGAATATGACAACATTCTTAAGGAACAATTAGAATCAAGAATCATCGAACAAGTCAAACCAGACGCCAACAATGAGAATCCGGTCCATTATCTGCCCCATCATATGGTAAAACAGATCGGTAAGAAAGGCAGAATAGTCTATGACGCGTCAGCTAAGACCTCTGGACAAAAGAGTTTGAACGAATGTCTGTATAGTGGACCATCAATGTTGGAAGACCTCACAGCTCTCTTGTTACAATTTCGAACAAAGAAAATAGGCATTGTTGCAGACGTTGAGAAGGCTTTTCTGCAAGTCGGCCTTCAGAAAGAAGACCGTGATGTGACCCGTTTTCTTTGGGTAAGAGACGTAAGCAAAGAGCCAGTAGGAGAAAATCTTCTGACTCTCAGATTCTGCAGAGTACCGTTCGGAATAATATCCAGCCCATTTCTATTGACAGCTACTATAAGACACCATATGTCACAGTCAAATGAAGAGCTCCTGAGAACCATCGCTGACAAGTGCTATGTCGACAACCTTGTTACTGGTACAAATTCAACTCAAGAGGCAAAACAAATGTATGAAAAAACCAGGGACACATTTGCTCAAATATCTATGAATATTAGAGATTGGGTTTCAAATGATGCTGATTTCATGAATTCCGTCCTACTAGAACATCAAGCGAAGAAGACTGATAAAGTAAAAATTCTCGGCCTGTCATGGAATATAAGTAAGGATACACTGGGGCTGAAGGTGGATGAAAGCCACTTCAAACCAAGTTCTCCAGTAGAAACCAAAAGAGGTGTCTTGCGTACTCTTGCACGGATATATGACCCATGTGGCTACGTATGCGTCTTAATCCTGCCGTTAAAACTGTTATTTACTCAGATATGTGAACAAAAATACAAATGGGATGAGAAGCTACCTACAGAAATAATTCAGTCACTGAATACAATTCTTGAAGACTTGAAAGCTGTAACCGAAGTACAACTTCCCAGATGTGTTGTGAGCTCAACAGATCCTAATGTGGAATATGAGCTACATAGCTTTTCAGATGCCTCTAACAAATATGCATATGCGGCCGTTGTGTATTTAAGGACAGCAAGTCCATGCGGCTCATCAGTATCCTTTGTCATGGCAAAGACCCATGTGGCACAAAGTAAAGACAAAAATGACTTGAAGATACCGCGACTAGAACTGTTAGGATTCCTGATAGCAAGCAGACTTGTGAGATATGTGAAGATGAACATTGACTTACCAATAAAGAAAGAAGTTTTATGGACTGACAGTCTAGTAGTACTCGGATGGATGAACTCAAACAAATTACTTCCTCCTTTTGTAGCGAACAGAGTAGAGGAAATTAAAAGAAATCACCGACAAACTAATATGTACTATATAAATACCAAGTGGAACCCGGCTGATATTGCCACCAAACCTGGTACATGGACGCAAAATAAGAAGCTGTGGTTCAATGGCCCTAAGTTTCTCGGACAGGATGAATCATGTTGGCCTGCCGATAGACACTATGATACTCATAGGACTCTTCTTTCTTATGGGGAGGCTTTGGATCAGAGCCTACCAAAGGATATTGTGATGGAAATTGATGAAGTAATGGAGCCTCTAGAACTGCAAGACTCTGTACAAGAGAGAAACGTAGAGACCTTGATGCACAAGGAAACCACGGCGCATCCACTAAACCGGGAAATTAAAGAACTCCAACAGCAACAATTTCCGGAGGAAATTGCTGGAAAGAGGACTCATCTGGCTAGAAACCTCGACTTGTTTTTAGACGTAGATGGCATATTGAGATGTAGAGGCCGTATGGCAAATGCCAATTGGAGTTACGACAGGAAGTACCCGATTCTGTTGCCCAAAGACAGTGAACTGTCAAATAAGATCATAAAAGAAGTTCACGAGCATAATTATCATATTGGTGCTTCCCATACACTCACTATCATCCGAGAGAAGTACTGGATACCGCAAGGAAAAGTTCAAGTACAGAAGGCGATTAGAAAATGCGAGAAATGTGTCAAACACGGTGGCGGTCCGTACCAGTTACCACCCACACCGGCACTGCCCCCAGAGAGAGTCAATTATAGTACACCGTTTACATTCGCCGGAGTGGACTATTTCGGAGAGTTGTATGTGAAGACAACAAACGGAAAAGAGAAAAGGTGGGTAGCGCTCTACACCTGTCTCGCTGTCCGAGCAATTCATCTAGAGGTGGTAAAAAATTTGACAGCTGAAGAGTGTCTTCTAGCGCTGCGACGATTCTCGGCGACAAGGAATACCCCAAAAAGAATGTTCTCTGATAATGCAATGTATTTTAAGCTCACTGCAGAAGTATTGGAAAAGTCATACTGCATTGAGAGAGGAATACAATGGAAATTTATTCCGCAGTTGGCTCCATGGCATGGTGGGTTCTATGAACGTTTAGTCGGATTGGTAAAACATTGTCTGAAGCGCACCTTGGATAAACATCTATTGAATGACAGCGAATTACTGACGGTTATGAAAGAAGTAGAGGCTGTGGTCAACTCCAGACCATTAACGAAAATAGGCACAGAAGTGGAACACATCCTAAGACCGGCTGACTTCTTAAGTCTGGGCAGATGTGTGAATATAGAGCCTTTATCAGTACCTCAAGCGAGCACAGCTATAAAGGTCGATTTGGTTCAAAGCTGGAAGAGAGGAATCAAGATTGTGGAAGAGTTTAAAATTATGTTCATCGGGCAATATCTCTCTAGCTTGAGAGACAGGTTTCGACACACTCCCAAGCAACCAAGAACTAGGACAGCCAGGACGCCACAGGTTGGTGACCTAGTACAGATCAAGTCTGAAGCAAGAAACAGGAGCAACTGGAAGGTGGGAAAAATCATTGAGCTTATTAGGGGCTCTGGTGAAGAATGTAGAGTCGCTAAAGTCAAAGCAGGTGACTCCATCTTCACACGTTCCATTGGTCATCTCTATCCATTGGAAACCGAGATTGAAGGGAAGACTAAGCCTTTTCCCAATAATCCAGTGCAAAGCTTAAACTCGGAAGTCACAGAGCAGACTGACGAGCAGGCAGTGTTGGCTCCATGTGAAGAGACAACACATGAGCAGGGAGTTTTAAGTCCAGTAGTGGTCACAACCGATCCACTACAGGTGGTGGCAGCCGATGAGCCAAAGGAGGTACCCGCTATTATCTCTGACAACCCAGAGAAGACGGGGACAACCAGTGAAAGTGAAGATACACCTACAGAAGCGTGTCAGGAAGTGGAAGGGAGGAGTAAACGAAGAGCAGCCATTTGTGCCAGGGAGAAAATACTGGAATGGACACAACATCTGCTTACCCTGCTTCACTAAACTTCTTTCACTGTTGAGAATGTCGCGTATCGCGAATCGCCATGTAAAACTGGGTAAGTTTTCATACTAGATCAATCAATGTTAATAATGTGGCAACATTGTGTTTTCTGGTATAAAGATCGAATTTGTATATGGTCACCCTTTTCGAGCAGTAATGGCGGTAGTCAAAGACGAGACGCAGCAGTGAACAGACATCTCTGTAATCGTGTTGGAGATGGTAAGGGACCAGGAAGAGGTTGGTACTTGGCCGGCACTGGATCCTCGGTGAGTTTTCTTATTATAACTTACTGTTCACTGTAAGAGCTATGTGATGTGAGGGTCGATAATAATGTAGATCCTCGCAGCTGAATCCAATAAACGCTAGTACTATATACCGTTGGTAATGTTTTAAACTTGGAGCGTACAAATTGGAGGGTAATAGTTTCGGCTAACCCAGAGGTGTGCTGTATACGCACACTGGCAGCGGTATACCAATGTTGGAGCAACCGTGGCAGGACTATGGGGATGGTAGGAGGTCCTCGTGGGGCAAAGCCCCATGTCCGGTTGGTGTCATAGTAGGGGCTCGGACCCCCTCAGTGAGGATACTGGGAAGACCAGTCTCACATGGAAACGTGGGCACCAGGATACAGGCAGACTGTGTTCATACCGGAGCTGGTAGACCGCTAGCCGCTATGTAAGCCGCTGAGGCTTACACCTAGGAATGTATTTGGCAAAGCCATAGTTAGGCGGGATCATTACTGCATCCCGCCGAATTACGATAAGCGAAGCAAAAATAATACTTAAATGAATCTATTATCCTTTGTCACCCTAATTCTGTACATTATATCTAGGCATTTATAGCATGGGTACGGAAGGGGCGACAACTGATTGATTGAATCAGGCGTTACTTTGCGGAAATTCATCTTCAAATCTATGTTTTGAATTAATATTTAGTGTATTTCCGCTATCTTGTTGTAGGCAAATAAGTTTAAGGGCATTAAGAACATTTATGAAAAAAAAAATTACAAACAATTACTAATATTACAATAATTATACATTTAAAACTTAATTTTACAAAATAGATAAAATAATAATAAATATCACTTATTTTCACTACACTCTATATTATATATATTTTTAAAAATAGTACAATAATAATCCGTTAACAACTAATAAATATTATAAAAATCTTTTAAAAATAATATGACAAAATATTGAAAACACTTCACTAATAAATAACACCCTTATTCTCACTGCACTACACTTTGTTCGACACGTGTTTCGCCTCTCAACGAGGCATCTTCAGGACGTGTTGACTCTTAGAGGTCGCTCGCAAGTTGAGGCATTTTATTTTTTTCATAAATGTCCTTAATGCCCTTAAACTTATTTGCCTACAAAAAGATAGCGGAAATACACTAAATATTAATTCAAAACATAGATTTTTATACAGAAACTGACAACTTTTTGAAAGTGCAAACTGTGGTCTTGGTTATATTTCACATGAAAATGTTTTTGTTGGAACATACCTATGCGCCTCGGAGTTCGGTATATACTCGGTACACTTATCAGTGGCAGATACGTCGTATAGTGACGAACGAACGTGTGGGTTTGTAATCAGAAAGCGTGCGATTTACCTACCAGGCTGGCAGCCCTAGCGCGTGTTCCTACATAGGTACTGCGTGGCCACGTGGAGCTGTAGATATTTATTTCAAGGATATGGTCGAGTCGCAATCCATCCATCCATCCATCAGCCAAAAGACGTCCACTGCTGGACATAGGCCTCCCCTATGGATCTCCAATAAGACCGGTTGATAGCGGCTTGCATCCAGCGCGATCCTGCGGCCTTAATGAGATCATCTGTCCACCTTGTGGGTGGACGTCCTACGCTGAGCTTGCCGGTACGTGGTCTCCACTCGAGAACTTTTCGACTCCACCGGTCATCAGTCCTCCGCGCTATGTGCCCTGCCCATTGCCATTTCAACCTGCTAATCCGTTGGGCTATGTCGGTAACTTTGGTTCTTCTACGGATCTCCTCATTTCTGATTCGATCACGCAGAGAGACTCCGAGCATAGCCCTCTCCATAGCTCGTTGGGCTACTTGGAGCTTACTAATAAGGCCCATAGTGAGAGACCACGTTTCTGTGCCATAAGTCATCACTGGCAACACACACTGGTCGAAAACTTTCGACTTGAGGCACTGAGGTATGTCGGACGAGAAGACACTACGCAATTTTCCGAACGCTGCCCAGCCGAGTTGGATTCGGCGATTGGCCTCTTTGTTGAAGTCGGACCTACCTAACTGGACTACTTGTCCTAGGTAGACGTACGAGTCAACGACTTCAAGAACCGAGTTTCCAACAGAAATCGGGGTGGGTAAAACATGGGAATTAGACATGACTTTCGTCTTGTCCATGTTCATCTTAAGACCCACCTGTTGAGAAACCCGATTGAGGCCTTCGAGCATCGTGCTGAGCTCTTCCATCGATTTTGCCATGACTACTATATCGTCGGCAAACCGAAGGTGAGTGAGGTATTCGCCATTGATATTGATGCCGAATCCTTTCCATTCCAGTCGAGTTCGTGTCGCAATACTGTATAGATACCATTACCGTGTTAGGGGGGAGTACAAAACCTATCTCGGGAATAGTAGCGCTCGTGAATAAAGCGTAGTTTAACTAGTACGTTTTTCCGCGATTACTGAAGCTTTATTTTTATTTCATATAGGTTTGCGTTTGACTACATACTGCCTGATGTTAAGCAGATGTGCGGAAGAAGTTAAGCAACCTTCGGCACGGTCAGTGTTTGGATGGGTGACAGCGGATGGCCTTTACAATTAATTGAGCGCTTCCACGCCTCAGGTAACACGTTACATTGTATGTCCCGGTTTTTTTAACCGTTTATCCATGTTAGAAGCCTTCAGGCGGCCTAAAACCTCTGACAACTGGCTACCCGGCCTATGCGAACTTCCTTTAGGGGGAAGAATTATCACTCCTGTTTGTTTGCCATCATGTAAGCGTCTACTGATGATAAGTGCAGGTAAGCTTATCATCAGTAGATACCAGGGTTTTCTAGTCGATATGACGCCCACGTTGTAGTGAGTCTCGAGGCAAGCCACGTGATGGCGCCACAAGCCTGCATCCCCACCACTTCCACTTGCTTTCCAATGTTACCACTAATATACCTTACCTATACTTATCATCTGTAGACAATACATGCTCCCTAGTCGGCATGGCGCCCACGTTGTGGCGCCACATGAGTCTCATGGCGTGCCGCGTGATGGCGCCACAGGTCAGTAGGGCGGACTCCCCGGGCGCCACCACCAGGTCGCTCGGCTCGGATGTGAACCTAATGCCCGGGTCCTGGTCTTCTCCTCCTGGGGAAGATGGAAAAAGATAAATTACTTGAGAGAAATAATCAGAATCAAAATATCGTATATTGCATAAAACTTGTAGGTACATAGGTTGATAAAATAAATATATAATAGGTTATACAGGGTTATCTGCTTACCCTATTTCAAGCCGAAACGGAGTGATTAAGCCCATCATTATGAACAACTTTACCACGGGGCCAATCCGAAATTCGAGAAAAATAAACAGCTGTTCCATACAAACTGTTTGATACAGCTGTTGTTTATAATTAGTAAAGTTGTTCATTGCGATGGTCTGAATCACCTCCTTTCGGCTTAGTACATAAGCATCCAAAATATGTAAAAGATAAACCTACTCAAAATACTGAACAACTTTCTTAAAAAAGGGTTGAAATATAAAAAAAAATCGATTGTTTTCTTATTTTTCAGATTTCCAAAACACCGAAAACGGATTATCACTTTAAAACAAACATAATATGGAATAAAGTTTGCTCAGTACACTGGTTGATTTGATTCCTTAATGAATCCCTTAAAATAAATACCCACTTATACGTATAGATGTTATCGCACGAAATATAATTATTTGTACTTGTTTGTACCGCGCTGAACCTGCATCCATCGATAACAAAATGAGTTTGCGTTGCCCGCGTGCCCATCCCTAGGAATCGCCAACATAGATATATAAGTAGCTATACTACATCTGTCTACGACGCGCACTGGGCGTCTAGTGCGGTACTAGCGCTCTATACTTTAGTTATTTTTACTCTAAGCCTATAGGGATGCTCGGATGCTCAGATAGAGTGTAGGTACATATTTTACTAGCGTGTCAACCCGAGAAAGCTGATTAGCAAGTTAAAGTGGCAATGGGCAGGTACATAGTTCGAAGAACGGATAGCCGATGGGGTCGTAAAGTTCTTGGATAGAGACCACGGACCAGCAAGCGCAGCGTAGGACGTCCACCGACTAGGTGAAGCGACGATATAATAAAGATCGCAGGAACGCAGGATGCAGGCCGCTTCCAATCGGTTTTATTGGAAATCCACAGGGAAGGCCTACTATGTCCAGCTGTGGACGTCCTAGTGCTGATGAATGGATGATGGATGATTCCGGATGCGACAGAAAACTTTGTTGATATAGCCTGAATCAATGAACTTTCTCTACCGCGCTAGCGTGCTGCCGTACCGCCGTACCGCCCTTTACCGTTCGTACCGCTCTACCGCTCGTACCGCCTGTGTGTGATGGGGCCTCAAATAGAGACGTTATACTCATTAAAAATAGCCCTAAAACTTGGCAAAATTATGTTGTACTTAGGCAGAATATATGCCTATATGCAGCATGGTTTCCATTACTTATTAGCAAAGTTTAAACCCAGTTGTTAGAAAGAGATAACACACGTTCACAGAAAGTTCGCCTTGTACGTGTGACGCGTGTAACTTAAGCTAATTAGCTTGACTTGAATTCGCCACGCTAGGCAGAATATAACGCTAGTAGTTTAGTGAGTAGTTTATATATAAGATCATTGGCCCGAATCAATTTCCTTGGCGGATTTGATATTAGCTATAAGCTACGAACCCAATCCTGACTGATGCTCACTTAACAGGTGCGCGAGGTTTGGGTCACCCTTAACATGTAGCAACACCCCAGCCGCTAAGAACTTTGACCCAGCCTACAATAATGGCCTGAATCACCTCTATTCGACTTAGTACAAGGCAAACAGATAACCTTGTATACATCACTTTACATCCAAAACAAAAGAACACCTTGTATACTGAGCGCCGCACAAATCGACGGATGGGCGCAGTTATGCGCAGAGCACTGCGCAAAAGCCGAAATACAGGCATTCGCGGGAGCCAGAGAAACGAGACGCTGGAGCACACCCGCCCGCCAACCACATGCCTCCCGCGCGCTCCCTATACACTACAACAGTCAGCGTCGGAATTATGCACACATGCGCAATAATTAGCCAATCACGGCGAAGTGTCATCTGCGGCTAACTTCGCATCTGCCGATTTGTGTGGCGCTAAGTATACTATAAAGAAATAAGCTTTTGTAATGTACTAGCTGCCCGCCCCGGCTTTGCCCGGGTACGATTAGCTAAAAAAGACAGATTTTATAAGTATTGTGCCTATACCATATGTACGAGTATATATGTGGTATACCACCACGTAATGTATACCTACCACGTGAGCAAGTAACGTCACACATCCTGATCTCGTATCAATGAGTTTCTTTGATGATGATTTTTACACCTTGGCTTACATTATGGGAGTTTTTGTAAGGATCCCTAATTAGAAAAAAAATATAGGTAATATAGCCTAAAGGTGGGTATACACGGTCAGTTCAACTCATCAGTTTTTTGCGTCACTCCAATTGGGGCTCATTCAGTAAATTAAAAGGTGGGAATTGGTGGCTCCATGTATAAACCACTACCAGAAGCTGGGCACATAATATGATGAAATGATCACATCAGTTCATCAAATAATTGCAGCGGGGTCCTAATGTAGTCAACTATTGCCGATAGGTACTGCGATGGTTTGCATGTTTGTACCACTTCGATGATTAACTGAATCTTCAGTAACTCACGTAATTTTAATTTTTATAGTAAAATATCTGAACCAAAGTTGTTTGGAATTTGATTTACTACAACTTTCATTCACATCAACTTTTGTAGGATCGATATTTTTCGAATATGACAGTGGTACCATTGAAAACAATATGGCACCACCGTCATATCAAAAAAAATATCGATCCTAGAAAAAATTGATGGGAATCAAAGTTGTAGGAAATCAAATTTCGAACATTTCTGGTTTCCAAAATTTCTCATGAAAAATTGAAATAACACAAGTTATCGAAGAAACATCATGGCACCACTGGTTTATTAAAAAAATATCGATCCTAGAAAAAGTTGATGATAATCAAAGTTGTAGGAAATCAAATTTCAAGCAACTTCGGCTTCGATAATTTCTCATGAAAAATTGAAATAACAAGTTATGGAAGAAACAAATTAGAACCACTAACTTATTAAAAAAAATATCGATCCTGGAAAAAGTTGATGGGAATCAATGTTATAGGAAATCAAATTTTAAACAACTTGGGTTCCGATGATTTCTCATGAAAAATTGAAATAACACAAGTTATCGAAGAAACATCATGGTATCACCGGTTTATTAAAAAATATCGATCCTAGAAAAAGTTGATGGAATCAAAGTTGTGGAAAATCAAATTTTAAACAACTTTGGTTCCAATAATTTCTCATAAAAAATTGAACACTTAACACAAGTTATCGAAGAATTATCATGGCTCTTCAAATATGGAACCACCTATTCCCATCTTTTCATTAACTGAATGAGCACCCAGTTGGAGTGACGCGAAAAACTGATCAGTTTAACTGACCGTGTGTGCCCACCTTTAGTAGCTTCCTAACAGTGAAACATTTTTTCAAATCGGTTCAGTAGTTTCGGAGCCTATTCGATGCAAACAAACAAACAAACAATCAAATCTTTCCTCTTTATAATATTGGCATAGATGTAAGTATTAATGTTAATGTAAAGCTTCAATAAATAAATAAATAAATAAAAAAGTTAAATGCCTGGGAACAAACCGTAAAAAAACCAATGAAGAAATCAGTCAAGGGACTTTCTGTAAGTAACAAAAATACTTCAAACTTCAAGCGTAACAATCCTTATTATATCAAAACTCCGCGTCGGAACTTGAACCCTTGAAACCTAACGGCCAATATCCCAACTCCAGCAATTCTCAAACTTTCCTCAATAGCCTCTCTTCGAGAACCAATAAAAAACGCCTTTATGTCCCTTTAATTAAACTTGATCCCATAAAACGATTTCTATACCATCACAATATAAAATCTCCATAAAAACATTCAACTTTCAACTCTATAACCCATACAGTAAAGGTTATGCCAATTTGTAAGCCAGTAAAAAGATTACCAGAAACAACAATGGAAGATATTTAACAAAGGACTTTATGTTCTGAGCAATAAAGATGAAGATTTTGTTTGGAGACAGCAAATAAGATTTGGTCGCGATAAAGGATCAAATCCTTTTGTATGTACGATTGGGCTAGGGTTGTCATTGTCACTTATAAAAAGAATTAACAATGAGGACAATATTTAGATTTGAAAAACAAAATAATATACGTCACTTAAAAATGTATCAAAATATTAATAACAGAGTGTCAAGTGGGAGTTTTGCAAATCAAATCGAATTACTTTTACGTCGCGTTGACCGAGCGCGCCGTGAACACACGCGAGCACATTGACACACACGCTTGAATTAGCCAATCACAGAAGTTGCCGCGCTCGTGTTCGATCGGTTTGGCGCTCGTACATTACCATAAAAATACACACACTTAGCTATTCAGTTTTCTGTACGTGACACAAGATGGCGCTGTGCCATTTCCATAGAAATCACATCAAACGTTAACGCGACCGAGCTCGAGCGAAAATCTCCCACTTAGCCCTCACTTCATTCCTGAGTATAGCTTTCTTAATTGTGCACATCGATGCTTGCTTATTAATTTATATTAAAAATTTATTTAGGTAGAACTTTGAAAAATTGTTACCAGACGATTCCAAGTGCCTGTATTGTGTCTATAATATGTCTACGGAATAAAGAAATTTTGACTTTGACTTGACTTCAACTTGGCATTTATTCTTTGTTTGTGCATTTTCTGTTGTGGAGGATATAGTGCAGATTATCATAATAAGTCATATGACGTGAACTGTTGGACATAGGCCTCTTCTATTGTCCGGCAACCCCAAATCGTTTTCTTCCTTTTGAGAATGAAACATCGGCATTTAATTTGTATAATAAAAACCGGACAAGTGCGAGTCAGGCTCGCACATCGAGGGTTTTGTACAAATCCAGAAAATTTCACAAAATCGGGAAGTAATGTACTATGTTTATACTTTAACCATCGACAAAAAAGTTTTTTTTGTATTTCACTCTTTTTGTCATACATCGAAAATTACACATTGTTAAAATAATTAAAAACCATTTGTCGTTAGCGTTGAAATTTAGACTATCTCTCTCTCTCTCTCTTTAACGCAACACTTCAGTAACTATCGGTAAATATTCAAGAGAGGTTGTCTGGAAGAATCTTTAAGCGATAAGACCGTCTTTTGTCTCTTCTTTCTTTTTCTGTCTTTGTTTCTTTTGTTATGTTTTCTTGTTGGTGTCATTAAAGTGTTGTTGTATTGTATTGTAGGTAAGTATCAGGCTGTGGATGATAATGATGAAGTTTTTATTTTTGACAACCCTGAGTCGTATGTACAAAATACAATGGTCGCGGTAAACGAGCCAATTCAGCCGACGAATGAATGGGTTCTATGGTGGATACCATTATAAAGCCGCATTTGATGTGCCATATGTAGTACTTTATGCGATTAATAAGTACCAAGACTCATAAGACGTACTACACTTATGTGGTTTGTTAAATACCAAAACAGATTTAGTACTAAGGCATACAAGCTCTTTTTAACCGACGAAACGGAGGAGGTAATAAAGTTAGGTATAGGAGTCGACGCGTATATATAATTTACTAGTTTTTACCCGCGGCTTCGCCCGCGTATGCAATATATCATTATAATTTATAGCCTATGTGTTATTCAGATATATAATCTATATTATTGCAAAGTTTCATCTCAATCCGTTCAGTAGTTTTTGCGTGAAAGAGTAACAAACATCCATACATCCATCCATCCATCCATCCATCCATCCATCCATCCATCCATCCATCCTCACAAACTTTCACGTTTATAATATTAGTAGGATTAGTAGGATATGCAATATATCATTATAATTTATAGCCTATGTGTTATTCTGATATATAATCTATATTATTGCAAAGTTTCATCTCAATCCGTTCAGTAGTTTTTGCGTGAAAGAGTAACAAACATCCATACATCCATCCATCCATCCATCCATCCATCCATCCTCACAAACTTTCACGTTTATAATATTAGTAGGAAGTAGGATTAGTAGGATTTTTTTGAAGTGTGACCTTATTTAGCGGCGTTGTACACTTTTTGAGATGCGTAAAAATGTTAAACTCGCGTCAGTACACGTGACCTGAAAATTCATAAGATGACGCAGGGCGCTTGCGCGAGTGTGCGTGTGTGATATTATAATTTACCACATATCTTCGCTTTGGTGGTGAAGAGAGCTAACCCACAAAATCAAGTTTTGAGATAATGAGCAATTAAGGGACAAGGGTCAACTACAAAATATATTTTTTACAATATCTTCTAAACCATTGGTCCGATTTTGATGAAAATTGAGTCGAATAAGGAAAATAGCCTTATTGAATCCCCGTTTAAATATAATAATTGTTAATTATCTATGTAACTAATTTTATTAAAAATGTGGGTTGACCTCTGTTCACCACCAAAGCGACGATATGTACATGACAGTACATATAAAGTTTAAGTTTTCACTTCTGTCGGCACTCCCGGAGTGCAACCCGTTGTTTTTTTTTTATGTGTGACCACGCATAACTTTTTACAGAGTAATTCGATTTCAATAACACTTTTTGTTTGGTAGAATCATACTTCACAAGTGGTCTCGTTAACACAGCATAGCCACAGCCCGGACACTCCGCGATTCTTCATACAAAATCTGCTGTCTTACGCACACAACAGTACATTTTACTCACAGACACTACACATACGCACGAACGCTACACGGGTATTTGTGTGTAGAACGCCTATGGTTGTCAACGACCCATGTCGACCGTATCAATTGTAATTCTGACTTACCAAGAAGTTTTGTGAGTACTGATACGATGTACTAGCCGCTACAGGTTTCACATACAATCGTACATACACTTATTTCGATGAAATCACTCATTTACCTACGTAGAACATAACAACATAAGGCACTGTTACGAAATTCCCTTAATTTTCTCACATATTGTTGAAGTATCCAGTAATATGAACACGCACACACACGATTATGTATATTTGTAAAATCATCCCATAATTTAAACAAAAGATAAACCTAGTAATTAACGATTAAGTAAATCACGCGCTAAACGCACCGACCGATGGCCAACTAAGGGAAGTCCCTAATTTCATATTTCATACACCTACGCTAGTGAGGCCCCTCACTGGTTAAATAGCGGTTGCGGGATCGTTGCTGGTTTTTATAACTGTTTCTGGCAATGTTTCCGAATAATTGCAAAAAAATATTTTTAACCCTTGACGCAAAAAAGGAGGTTCTAAAAGTTTATCACAATATTCTTAGTAGCTTAACATGTATCAAAGAAGATATAATAATACTACGTACAGTATATGTCTTGTGCCAGTGTGATGAGAATCCAGAATTTTAAACGGTATTTTTTCGGTGTCTCTGTCGACTTTTTAGAATATAATATCAGAATTTTAGGCATATTTGCAGAGGTCGTTTTTTTCAATAAATATTGATATTTTGGGAAAAATCTTAGTAAAAAGATTTTTTGAAAATGTCTAGAGGATTTTTTTGTAAAAGGTATAATTGGCTTGATGACAAAAAAATATAATTAGTCCGTTAGATAGATAATTATTAAATAATATTTGACACGATTTTTTTCTGATGTCAATTAAGTAGCACTAAATATTTATTCAAAACAATGATTTAAAAATTGTTAATGATATAGCTCGTTGAGGTATGATTAAGGACAGGGCGGGCTCAGGACGGGCGCGGACGTGGGCCCGTACAACGCACGTTCCAAACATTTTGTCTTATGTACTCGTAAATCATCTCCGCGAAAAGCAAAAATAAAAAAGAAAAGTATAATTCCCTACTCCCGAACTTTGACAAGGTTTATCTTTGTCATTTATTGTGAGATTAACAAAATCTAATTCTTTATGTATGAAAAAAAATTTAGTATTAGTATTTATGTAGAAAAAATAACTACAAATTATAGGACTGTACATATTAACTCAATGTTATATACATGTTCGTTTATTTACAGAAAATATACAAATACAAATTAGCACTTATCTACTAGGTATGTATGTGTTAACGCGAAACAATACATTGCATATCGATACCGATATTCTGTAACAATTGCGTTACGATGATAACTAGTATTTTCACGCCCATGGCAACTCTATCTGTGATCAGCACGACGAGCGAACGAGAGATTATGCGTGCGAGTAGCGGCGCTATGTACGTTATGTTGGTAGCATTACGAATTCTCTATCAGCATTGAATTAGTTCCCAATTTTGGCCGCGCGCAGAATTATCTTGGCGTACTTTAAGACCGATCCGCCATACTTTCATGCGGAAGTGAGCTAGATGCGAAATAAATTTACAAAAATGAATATCATTCTAGTGCTTATAAAGTATAATGAATTCATAATAATTTGACAGCACTGTAACTAAAAGTAAGCGATTTATTTTATTTGAAAAAAAATTATCAAGAGAAAGGAACTAAATTTGAATGACATAATTTTTATAACAATATTATCTACCTACTAAAAGTAAATAAGGTACCTTATTTTATCTTTAGGGAAATAATGAAATGATATCTTGTCGTAGAAAATTGTTGTAGAAAAGCCATAAACAGCACACGTCTTCCCCATTATAAGTCTGTATTTTTTGTAGTCGAAATCACCGGCCTGTGCAACCCGCGCGCAGAGTGAATTTGACGAGTCCTGACGCGGGGTGGAAGTGAGGAAGACTCAAACGGGTGGGGGGTAACGAGTGGCCGTTCTATACGTAGTATTATTATATCTTCTTTGGCATAGCGCAGGTTGACGAACTTACTCTAGCGCTAAAGTTGCAGATAATGCAACAACGCTAAGTTAAATAAGTAGAACGGTGTCGTACGAGCTCCAGTTTACACGACAGACTAGTCCTGAGTCGATCTGTACTTTTCTTCATACAAATTATACTGCGCGCCACACAAATTGAAAGATGGGAAGTTATGCGAAGCGTTCTGCGCAAAAGCCGAAATATGGGTACGCGCGGAAGCCAGAGAGACGAAACGCCGGGGCACACCCGCCCGCCAACCTTATGCCTCCCGCGCTCCCTACGCCCGAGCTTACTACTTCGCCATTTGTATAGGCATTGTGCACACATACGCAATAATTAGCGAATCACGGCGAAGTGTCATCTGCGGCTAACTTCCCATCTTTCAATTTGTGTGGCGCTCACTATGCATGCTTACGCGCTCGCCGAACACTCACACTCGTGCTAAGGGATCTGACTTGCTGTGTTACGTATGTGCGTACTGTTGTACGTATTTTACATTATATTTATTTATTTACATAAAGTACGTTGCGGACAATGCAACAAAGCTTAGCTGAATAAGTAGAGCGGTGTCGTACGAGCTCCAGTTTAGACGACAGACAGACACTCGCGAGTGAGTGATTCAGCAGAGCCTCAATTAGGTCAATTGGTAATCCATCGCGCTCACACTACTGCAGCACTGCAGCGAAACATACGACGGGCAGAATTCAACATTCGAACTTTAATTTCATTTTCACAACGGAACAAGCCGGAAGTCGCATAATACCATCCCTACTATAGCCGTGTCAAGAGGTAGTGACACTCGCCTTACAATCGTGAGGTCGTGGGTTCAAATCCCCGGTCCCGTACCAATGAGTTCTTTGGAATTTATGTACGGAATTCACACCACTGGCTTTTCGGTGAAGGATAACATCGTGAGGCAACCTGCATACGTCCCTAGAAGAAATTCGATGGCGTATGTGAATCCACCAACCCGCACTAGGCCAGCGTGGTGGATATGGCCCAATCACCCTTCGTGGGTAGGCCTACGTCCTGCAGTGGACTATTAAAAAGGCTGGTACAGTACAGTACCATCCCTACATAGTCGACGTACCACCTGCTCGTACTAAGCAATTCGCTTCTTCCTTCATAACGCGGACCGCCAGGGATGGGAATGCCCCGCCTCCGTCATTGTTTCCTGATAGGTAATTACAATTTGGATATCTTCAAGTCAAGAGTGAATAGGTATCTTCCAGGTCTACATACTCCATCTTCGGCTACAACTTCGCTCTCCATCAGGCGAGTTGGTGCCCAAATGTAGCCATAACGTATGCATAACGAGATAATTTTTAGCAAAAATTAGCATGACCGACTTCACCCGTGTACAGAATTCGCGAATGTTCGCACGGATCGATGTAACATTTTTCATATTATTGTTGATATATCAAAAATGGCTCCGTCGATTTTGATAAAATTTAAATGGGACCAATTTTGAAGTATACTCTTTCCAATAAAAAAAAGAATGGTTGAATCGGACCACTATGAAAAAAGTTATGCGTGTGTATAACCACACATAAAAAGAAAAAAATTATACGTTATAAGTTTACATATTTCACAAGGCTATGAAATTCAAAAACCATTTCGAGATATCGGGATGCTGATCATTATGCTTATTTTTCCAAAATTTTTAGTGCAGTAACTGCTAAGATATTAGATAAAAACTCTCACCCAAGCCGTTTCGGGATTTATACTAAAAGTTCAGTTGCCAATGATAAAAAAAATACTAGCAATATAAAATGACAGATAACACTGACAGTTTTGACACATAAAATGTAGTTTAAAAATAAAATGTCAGCGTCTTTTTCAAATTACTTATTTTGCTTTAGCCCGAGAGGTAAACGCAAAAAATGCAAATACTTTCCAAAAGCTGAATTATTGGTACTAAGTTATCAAAATGGTGTACATCAATACCCTGGAGTCAGCCAGCTGGGTTTCCTAAATTTGGTGAAAGAATCCGTTTGAATTTTTAAAGTATCTTGGAACTAGTACTACTTATTCTTCTTCTTTTAAGTGGTGCTAATTTAAAGCCTGTATGGCAGACCCTGTTACATATTTCAGGTAATTGGCAGTTATTAAACATTTTTTTATATTTTTCTTCCCATAGTATACCGCGGTACATAGTGGACTTTTTGCTCAGACCTCCCGGTCTATTTGTTGTGAATTGTGACAGATTGATTGGCATTGATAGTGACAGCAACGCTAGCACCTATTTTTTTCTAATGTGGCTTCAGTAAAATTGTTTAGGAGTCCTAAATTTTGCAGTTACGTCCTTTTAGAATAAGCTACTTTTTAAAATTTAATTTTACGGAAAATATAAGTCGTATTGGAAAAATAAAAAATACGTATATGTTATTTTGCAATATTCTTTCAGATAAAAAATAAATATAACTATGTTAAAAATTTGAAATGTTGTCAATTGTATACCTACCTCCTCCGGTGGTTCGTCGGTCAAAAAAAAGACTTCCGACTGTGATAGCTACACAACTGAAATTGTTCACAGATGATGTATTTCTGTTGCCGCTCTATCAACAAATATATACCAAAAACAGAATAAAATAAATATTTAAGGCTCCCATACAACAAAAAATATTAGTAACGGTAACAGGTAGATGCTTGAAACGGAGCGAAGGGGGCTCCTATACGGTACGGAACCCGTGCGCAAGTCCGACCCGCGCTTGACCTTTTGGATTTTTTCAATTGACCACGTGAACGAAGCGTCTACTTTTTGAGATTGGCAAAAATCAAATACACAATCTATATAATAATACATAGTACCGCTAACAATAGATCTCATCATTCAACAAAGAAAATACATAATTAATGTGTACAAAATATAAACGAGTATAAATATTTCAAACAATTGATTAAATGTAATACAAAATAATTCCATAAGATTGGATGCTGTTAAGGGGCAATAACATCGCTCCGGCTTAGATGTATAAAAAATCTGTGTATGAAGAAGGAATACCTACTGCATAGCCATTACCGTGATACGTATATCTCAGAGACCTTTGAATGACCAAAGGTCATATCGGTAATATTGGGCACATTGAAATGATATCAGAGAGCCATAAATCAGAGTTAACTCGCTCCCGCATGAGGGCGCGGTTGCCTTCCGAGAGGATATTCAGGGGAACACAGCAAAACATAAAAGAATTATCAAAATCGGACTAGTATTTAAAAAGTTATGCGTAGTTATACATAGAAAAATATACTATACGAGTCGAATTGAGTACCTCAGGGTACCCTTGCACATAAAACGGAGGTTTTTTTTTATTCCGTATAGGTTTGTGTTTGACTATATACTGCCTGATGTTGAGCAGATATGCGGTCTAGGGTGTAGCACGCTTGCCTAGAAGATACCTATTTACTCGGGATTTGAAGACACCCACGTTGTACTTAAGCGGGAAGACAGACCCAGGCAAAGCGTTCCACATTCTGGCTGTTCGTATGAGGAATGTGGAATACTTGGTAGACGCAAGTACTGAAAATAACCGAACACAGAGGCTCACAGAGCACACTTTGTAGGCAAGTCGAAGTGTCAGTAGGTAGGGCATATTAACCTTCGAACGACTAGAGGTCAATCGGTTATTTTGGGTACATTGAGATACGATCAGAGAGTCATAAATCAGAGTTAACTCGCTCCCGCATGAGGGCGCGGGGGGCTCTGCTTCTAATAGGATATTCAGGGGAACACAGCGGTTGTTAGCAAGCGCAAGTGGCAGTAGGTAGGGCGCGCGTTCCGCAGAATCTAATACACCGAGATTTGTAACGCCCGATATTTTGGCAATTTTCTCGTGTAGCAGTTTTCCATAATCATAATTATTTATTTATTGAATTTTCTATCGTTTTATAGACGCGTAACTTAAGCACAGATGGAGTTTATACACGAACTCACATTGTCTCATATTTATTTTAATCTTTCTTCTTTTTAGCCATAGGACGTCCACTGCTGGACATAGGCCTCCCCTAATGATTGCCAGTAAGACCGGTTGGTAGCGGCTTGCATCCAGCGCGATCTTGCGGTCTTGATGAGGTCATCCGTCCACCTTGTGGGTGGACGTCCTACGCTGCGCTTGCCTTATTTTAATCCTACTAACTACTATTAACACGAAAGTTTGTATGTATGGATGTTTGTTCCTTTTTCACGCAAAAACTACTGAACGGATTGAGATGAAACTTTGCAATATTAATGCTTGTACATCAGAATCACACGTAGGCTATAATTTATAAAGATATTGCGTGAAACGAAGTTCTCCGGGTCAGCTAGTAAAGCATAATAATTATTTTTTGCAAATAATAGCATGACCGACTTGAACCGTATACAGAATTCGCGAATATTTCACACGGATCGATGCAGCATTTTTCACATTATCGGTGATTTATCAAAAATGGCTCGACCGATTTCGATAAAATTTTAATGGGACCAATTTCGAAGTATACTCTTTCCAATAAAAAATAATTATCGAAATCGGACCACTACGTAAAAAGTTATGCGTGGTTATACATAAAAGTGACGATATAATAAATATCCCAGGATCGCGCTGGATTCAGGCCGCTTCCAAACGGCCTTATTGGAAATCCAAGCCTGGGAAGCCTATGTCCAGCAGTGGACATCCTACGGCTGATGGATGATACATAAAATATATACAGGGTTACAGGCTAAGTCGACCTATTACCGTTAAGCGTGTGTAGTTTACTACGTTTCTGACTGATTTGACTATGAAACACCATATCCTAAATCTCACAGTTTTCGAGATATTTGAATTCAAGTACTTTTTATAAAAGGTTAATTTTACGGACAATATTGGGTAGTGAGGCCATAAAACATTATTTTACATGTAAAAATCAAATAAAAATAATAATACGACTTACACGTTTCAAAATATCTGAGCTGATAGCCGAAAATTGGGAATTTTATAAATATCAATTTAAAATTTATTTTTTATTTTATTTAGGACTAGCTGCCCGCCCCGGCTTCGCCCGGGTACGACTGGTTAAAAAAGACATTTTATAAGTATTGTGCTTATATACCTATCATGTAACCAAGTAACGTCACACACATGCGCACAGTTATTTTGGCGCGTTTTCATATTACATTAGCTTACCTAAGTATACGCAAATATTTTCACCATAGAACACCCACTAGATCTTGAATATACCCTTATTAGATCTTGAATAACACCGAATAAAACCTTTGCAAGAGGTTTGCATCCAGCTTCCATCAATGTATCCACCAAAAAATGAGGTTCTCAATTAGATTGTGTTTCATTTAGTATGTACATATGTTATGCGATCATTCCGTCAATTAAATTTTGACTCTCAATAAAGTATTGTAGTCTTGAAATGTACCTATCTATTATAATGTCCATTGCTTGACATACCGGACGAACCGTTAGGATGGGTTGAAAGCTACTCGTAGGTACCTGAATCGCGGGTGTTCCCGTAGTCTTAATCTGTTCAACTATTAAAATAAAATAAAGATAGTATTGGCCATCTAAATAAAAGTAAGTTCGTATGGGTCGGCTATACGTTATCTATGGCTCTGGTTTCATTGTTTTTAAACGGTTAGAATATTCAGTCCATCTACATTCTACCTACGTAAGTTAGTTGACGTTTCTACTATATACTTGTATTTGATCTTTTCTTCATTTGATAACTTTGTAAAATATTCGCCATCAGTTCTACTTCTACGAATTGTGTGTCCTATCTAAAGCTTCTACAACTTGCTAACCCAAAGAGCAAATTGAACCGATGGAAACGCTGGCATACAACGTGATCTGGTGGTCTCGACCTGGTCTTAGATTCACGTGGAGACCTTTTCTACGCTTGCCAATAGGTACATTGTCTACGTTCATGAACTTTAAACCCTCATCGATCATTCGTTTTACGAACTATGTGTCAGTACCTATTAACTACCACTACAACAGAAATTTTAAATCGTCGGTATGTCGGCTCGCCTTACTTAGGGGTAGATTTGGAGAACCAAATCTCAAGGTGTTACATAAATCAGCGCACTAATAGAGGTGGTACCTATATAGAGCCGTGGTGGTCAAGTCGTAGTAACACCTATCCTACAATCGAGAGTTGTTGGATTCAAATCCTAATCCCGTATCAATGAGTTTCTTTGGAACATATGTACGGAATTTCACAATGTCGTGTGGCAACCTGCATACCTATGTAGCTATGTACATCCGAAGAAGGAACTTGATGACGTATATCAACCAACCCGTACTGGGCCACCGTGATGGATATGACCCAATCACCCTTTGTAAACAGACCTATGTTCTGCAGTGGACGATTAAAGAAGACTGGTAAATAAACAGTACTTATAGGAATAGGGGTGATATAATACATGCTGAACGCGACAGCGTTTATTTTTTTATATTTTTAGGCCTTAAAAAATTATCTAAGTGTTTCGGAATAGCCGATTTGAACGATTCAAAAAACAATTTACTTATACATATAAATTGAAACAGTCTTGAAAACAATATGATTTATTTGGATAAGGATTTAAACAGAAGTATGAATAACATGGTCATATTGGTCGGTATTTCTATTAACTTTTAAAAAGGTAATAAGTGGTTATTGTGACATATTGATAGTAGTTGGACATTATGGTATTGCGAAGTTTTTTTGTAGATATTGATATGTTCTTTAATATTGTAGAACAGACTTTTGTTCTATCATCAATAGTTTCCGCTGCGCATGCAACGAAAGACGTTTTAATTTAGACATTTTTTTACACGTTGGGTTACGTTACTTAAGTTTTAGTAAGGATTCGTAATCTTTTCTAGCAATAAATATAACTTATGTTACTTAAAGTGAATGTAGCTTTCCAACGGTGAAAGAAATCGGCACAGTAGTTTTCGAGTTTATTCATTACAAACATACCCACACACGAAAATACAAACGTCCGCCGCGCGCTGGCCGGGCCCCTACCGCCCGCGCCGCACCGATATAAATGCCCCTGCATTTTAAATCTGTAATATCTTCGAAAATATTCATTTAAATTACATGCTGTTAAAGGCCATATTGATCTATATTGAATGGACAATGTATTTAAGGTACTTAATTGGATAAGCATTAATTATGTATTGCTTAAAATAACTTTCTAAATAAGCCATTTTTTCCCGTAAAATGTAATGGATAAAAAATGGTTATTGTGGGCTATCCTTAAGAGATAGACATATATCATCGCGGACTTTTTTGTTGACCTTTTTAAGGTGTACAATACCGTAGTACATTATTTTGATTTATCTCGTGGGGTTCAGTCAGCGTTTGCAATGTAAGCCCAAAAAAACGTGTTTATTTACGACATTACATTAGAAACCTGTAAATTCATCAGTGTTCCTCTACAATATTATGCATGTAATTATACATATAAACTTTCCTCTTGAATCACTCTTTCTATTAAAAAAAACCGCTCCAAAATCCGTTGCGTGGTTTTGAAGATTTAAGCATACATAGGGACGGACAGACAGCGACAGCGACTTTGTTTTCTACACTAATATTATAAAGAGGAAAGATTTGTATTTTTGTATTTTTGTATGTAACGAATAAACTCAAAAAGTACTGGACCGATTTTAATAATTCTTTTTTCATTAGAAAGCTACATTATCATTGAGTAACATAGGCTATTTTAATTGCAAGAAAAAAATAAGGATCCCTATTAAAACTATAATAATGTTACCCAAGGTGTAAAAAAATGCCTAAAATATTCTTTAAATCGCGTGCGCTGCGAAAACTATTGATGATGGAATAAAATAATGTATTACGACTTTATAGAACACACCATAATTTACAAAAAATGTCGCGACAGCATATATCTAACTATTATAGTTAAGCCGTAATAACTGTTCTTTTATTCTTAAAAATTAATTGAAATACCGTCGCAGGAAAAGGATCTTAATTTGTATCTTGGTATTAATCCTTATCAAAATAAATTATTTCATATTCAAGACTGTTTCAATAGCTTTATGCAACTTTTTAAATTATTTAATTCAGACATTTTATTACAAAGATATCACGAGTTCAAAAATGTAAGTATTATAAAAGTTCCGTTTCGCCGCTCTCCCCGCTTGGCAATTCATGTACTTTGTACAATGTACATAATACAAAATTCACTTCGAGCAAATATCTATAGTCACAATCGTGAAAAAAAGTGTCCGAGCCAAAATCCTGCCCAAGCTACGTAGTGGGCAGGCTTTTTAGTTAGTAGTAAGGCGATTCCAAGCCGACTACAACGCCGTGCGATGCCAAAGTGCTCGGTTACAGGCACTTATTAGTTGACATAACGTCGAGATTCGAGGAAACGGGTCATTGAGAATTGAGAAGGGTGCTTGGGCCATATCCACCACCAGTGCCAGGGCCCAGTGTGGGTTGGTGCAGATTGCCACACAATATTTTCCTTCGCCGAAAAGCCAATGATTTGAAATTCCGTACATAAGTTTCAAAGAAACTCATTGATACAGGATCGGGATTTGAACCCACCACCTCACGATTGTAGGACAGGCGTTACTACCACTAGACCACCAAAGTTATATATCTCCGCCATTAGTGTGTTGATTAGTAAATAGGTATGCAGTGGGCCTTGGAGGAGCCCTGAATCAAACATAGTTGGGGAGACCAAATCACTCATTTCTCACAAAAGAAACAAAAATGCTTGCATTAAATTGAAATAAATATATACCGCCTTACCGCAAAAGATTTAAACATGCTTTAAACACTGTTTAGCCGTACAATTTGTACTGTTAAACATTGTCTAAAGCCTGCGTAAAACTTTTGTGGTAAGACGGTTATTTATAAGTTGTCACTTCCTCCTAGAAATTGAGCTAGCCAAACAATTCAAATGAAATATACACTTTTCTTGCCTTTTTTTCAGGAAATTGATAATTGATAATGAATAGAATATAATTACTTATATCAGCTAATTAAGTCTAGCTGAAGACGATTTCAGTTGTTTTAAAATTTTTGCCTCTTAGGACAACTTTTGGAAGAATGCTTAACCCGGGAAAAAAAGAGATGATTTTTTTTTCGGGAAGCGCGAGATTAAGTGACATTGTGGATAACGTTTTACTAGGTTTTGCTTACACACGTTAAGGCCCCTGTAGCCCGAAAGCCCCGTATTATTGAAACGGCTGATACTGCGGTAGCTACGCCCCTACACATAGTATGTGAAACGAATTGTCGATGGGACCTTAAAGTTCTCGAATGTAGACAATGTATTGGCAAGTGTAGCGAAGGTCTTCACGTGAATCTAAGATCTGGGGCCTTATTGTGTAAGCGCTCTGACGTTCGGCTTCGGTTTTCCTCCCGCTCGCTCTCGTGGCGCGAGTAGCTGGCGCGAGCAGGAGAAAAAGCGAAGCCGAACGTCAAAGCGCTTACATAATAAGGCCCCTGGTCGTGACGTCCGGAACACGTTGGATGCCAGCGCTTCGATTCCTTCCATGACAGCTCTTTGGGTTAGCAAGTTGAAGAGGCCTTAGGTAGGGCACACAATTCGTAGACGTAGAACTGATGTCCAATGTTTTTCAAAGTTCTCGAGTGAAGACAAGATCAAGAAACTAACTTACATGGGTAGAATGTATAGACTGTGGGTCTCTAATATTTTAACGTCGCTTTCATTCTCATCATTGTCATTTTCTGAAATCAGGGCTATATATTATGTACAGCCACCCGACACATACGAACTCACTTTTATTTAGATATGCCAATACCTACTATCTCTTTTTCATAACTTCGAACAGTTTAAGACTACGGAAACTCTCGCGATTTGGGTAGGTTTCAACTCATCATAATGGTTCATTTATAGCCAATCATACCCGGGCAAAGCCGGGACGGGCAGCTAGTATACTATGTAGTGATAGTGTATTTCATAGTCAAATTAGTCAGAAACAAGGTAAACTACACACCCTTAACGGGAATAGGTCGACTTACCCTGTAACCCTGTAATTCTAACGTCTAATTAAGTACCTCCTCCGTTTCGTCGGTCAAAAAATAGCATAAAACTCCAAATTCACAGCTGTTCCTTCTGAATTGGGTAAAAGTCGTGACACGCTCTACTAGAGTCAGACTATTTAAGCCGCTTGAAGACTTCTGACATGATCTAAGACTAAAAGGTTAAAACAACCATTCGATACAGTGTAACATGCACAAAAGTATGGAATTGAATTGAGAATTCCCTCCTCTTTTGGAAGACGGTTAATAAAACCTCAAATATTAGGTGACGTAGTCCAAATATTGACGCTCCCGATTCAGGAACTCGGTCCCCGCCGCAGCTGACACGGCGACCCGCACTTCTCGTCAATAAACTGACGTGGACTGCTGACAGATTACCCTTATGGATTACGCAGGCAGTCGTCAGGAGCATTTACACTCGCGAGGCGACACGAGCACTGCAGCTTGTATACTGAGCGCCACACAAATCGACAGATGACATGTCAGCCCCAGATGACACTTCACCATGATTGGCTATACCTTGTAAAACATTGACTAAGTCGCAGCTGCAAAGTCTTGAGCAACGTCGCAAGGTAGCGTGTTTGTCGGCCTTTTACCGGATACACTTCGGAGAGTGCGCCCAGGAGTTGCACAATCTGGTCCCCCCTGCCCCTTTCTTCTATCGTACGGCTAGACAGACGCGACCAAAGCGCCACCCTTTTATGGTGGACATTCCGCGCGTTAGAACCAAGCGTTTTGAATCTTCATTCCTCATACGAACAGCCGGAATGTGGAACGCTTTGCCTGGGTCTGTCTTCCCGTTAAAGTACAAACGGGTGTCTTCAAATCCCGATTAAATAGGTATCTCGCGTAGCACTGACTGCCAAGTCCAAAATGCCAGTCCAAATATTGACGCTCCCGATTCGGAAACTCAACCCGCGCCGCAGCTGACACGGCGACCCGCACTTCACGTCAATAATCTGACGTGGGCTGCTACACGAATTACCCTTACAGATATCGCAGTATATGGTAATATAATAATATTGTAATATATGCCCATCTTTGTAAGTCATCTATCACCACATCACAATAACCCGAAATACTGTAAATCATATCTAGCAATAGTTATTATCATCCTACACTATGCACTTAACAGATAAGTTTTAAAACATTTTATGTAAAAGGGCCTCTCAGACTATAATAATATCGTAATTTATAATATTATTGTAATATAATAATAATATTGTAATGATTTTTGTATATTATATTTTGATTAAAAGGACATGTCCACAAAATGTATGGAGGCTGGTATAATAATAATCAAAAATTCTAACCACAATACTCGTTACATTTCGAGAAAGTTTATATTTTTCTGAGTCTATTACAACAGTTAAAAACAAAAAAGAGCCCTCCGGTTTTTTTTAATTAATTTTGAATTTATTAGGATAAATAAATATATTTGGCTCAATAGGTAGTTTATCTCTACCAACCCTGATTAAGTAACCTCCAAATTCCTCCAATTTTTTTTAATATAATACATTAAAAAAAACATTAATCAAATCAAATCAAATCAAAAATCATTTATTTCGACCAATCATTGAGTCATAATTCAGCATACAAAAACAAATCATTTAAAAGATGTCAGACATAATCAAATAAAAATTACAAAATTACAATATAGACATACACTTTTGAAAAATTTTACACATCTTAAAATATGCCTCTCGACATATCCTTGTTAGTCAATACATGAATCATCAGACAATGGTTCATGTATTGACAGTCAAAGCGATTCGCAAATACGCTTAGGACTCTGTTGGGGCTGGCCCGGATCCTTCGCGCCAAGGATGTACATGTACACCTCTTCCGCATCGTCGTGTAAAAGCAATCGACACGCCCTTCAGCAAACATCCCTGACGCACTACAATTAATGATGATGACGAAAATAAAACATAGGGTATAGTTTAAGTAACCTAAATTTAAGAAAATTTGTACTTTGTTATTTAAGCTGTTTTTCTGGTGTACAATAAAGTTAAATTGAATTGTAGTTTAGTTGTTAGTTCAGTTCTAATCTTTGTTGTTGGTATCTGTTTTTCCCGTGTTTTTTTTAAATTAATTTATTTACTTCAGATAGAGTCCAAACATTTACAATACAATTAAGAATTAAATAAAAAATCAAAAACAAATATCCATTAGTCTAAATAATACTAATATAAATAAATCAATCCTACATAATGTCAATCCAACTAAAAAAAACGATTATATACTATGTCATGAATACTTATCAAAACAGAGCTGAAATATTTTTATGTACATACATGCTGCTGGACTGCATGGTTGACAAAAGGGCAGTCAAAACGATCAGCTATAACGCGTATAAAGCTGCTGGTGCTGCTCCGGTTGCGGCTTAGCAGTGATGCAGCTCGCTTGGGCATTATGGCATGAAAATCATCCTCTCGAGCATAAGAGAACATGCCCGATGCACTGCAGCGTCAAGGCAGACCCAGCAGCATCCTAAACGCATTTTTATACTGCACGCGTAGTGCACCGATCGTCTTTTGCGTATAGTTGACCCACAGATTGCACGTATAAAACGTCTAACAGTAAGCTTTAAAAAGCGCTATTTTACTGGTATTGTACATCGCGCAAATCTGCAGGCCAACATATTACTTCTAACTGCCAACGTTCTACGCTCTCTCTCGATATCTTCAGCGGTCCTCCGAGACCCAGTGACCCAGGTACTTGAAACGTGACACTCTGGCCAAGGGAATGCCCTTCAATGATAAAGGGGGAACTTTGTTTATCTTGAAGCCCTTAGCCTGAAATACCAAGAGCTCACTCATCTTTCCATTGTACCTGAGCCCATGTGTCGCTGCGTATTCCTCACAAATACAGAGAAGCTTTCTTGCAGCGCTGATAGAAGGACCCAACAGCACCATGTCGTCGGCATTTAGCGTTGTTTATGAACTTTCCATCTATGGAGCAGCCAACGCCGAATATATAAATATTTTATTATAAAATAAAATAATTTAATTTAATTTAACGACTGCGCTGTTCAGTCCCTCTATAAGCCCGTTGACATAAAAGTTAAAAATACGCGTTGAGGTTAAACCCCCTTGTCTTACACTGCACCTGAGCCCATATGCGTCGGAAAATTCGCCCGCCCACCTCACTACATTCGTTTGATTGTTGTACCGATATTCAAAAATATCAACTACCTCATCCATCAGAGTAGTCTCCTTCCTCATCTTTTTCCAGAGTAGATCGTAAGAGACCAAATCAAATTCCTTCGAAAAATCAAGAAAGCAGGTGTATACCGGCGTTTTTCGATCGGTGTAATACCGGACAGTATGCTTGAGGCAAAGTATGACTGTTTCCGTGGATAGCCCAGGTCCAAAACCGAACTGGGCACCGTTCAAATGAAAAAATGAAAATGAAAAAAAAAAATGAAAAATATTTTATTTAACAACTTATGACAAAACTTGTAACAAATTAATGTCGATTGCCCTACTAGGCTGAGCCTGTATCAGGGCAACCTGTGAACCTGATTACAAATGTTTTAAATTATCAGACCCCGTTTACAAGACAGTCTTTTTATAAGTTTTTACAGCTTACAAACTAAAACGGTTTTATATCTAAAACTTCAAATTAATAATTCTAATGGATTTTCTTTAGAATGTTGAAATGAAGATGTTCGCTCAATATGCGCTCAAGCAAGCTGTTCAGTACTTTTGCCATGGTCGTCGCCAGCGAAATTGGCCTGTAGTTGTTCTTGTCAGATGAGTCTCCTGTCTTATTTTTAACTATTGGCACAACCGCCGTCTGTAAAAAGTCCTTGGGCATATACGTAATTACGTATGTCGAATACAAAACGTGTAAAACATTGCCAACACTCGTGGTAGGTGTACATCAGCATGCTGAAGGTGCTCAATACTAATCACATCATGCCCAGGCGATTTACCCCTGGTCATATTCTTAATCATTATTCCCACTTGTTTTGCCGTGAAACGAGGTAACAAACCGGATGTACTCTGTCGAAGATCAGTATCGAGCGCCTGCCGCTCGTCAATGGTAGGCAAAGGCTCTATTTCAAACAGAGTTTTAAAACTTTTAGCAATTTCGTGGGGATTTGTACCACATCTGTACAAATCGCATTGCAGTCTGATGTTTAGTTTGTAAGATATGAGCATTATGTGTATCCACACAGAAAGACACACAAAAATAGTGGTTTTGCTTTATACTATGTATTGATTTGCTTCTAATCGTTTAACATACAGGTTTTTGTTGTCCTTTTCACATGTGGCGGAGATTTTCTTTATTTCATTATAGCGTTAATACGAAACGCTTCCTTGAAATATGGACATACATATTTAAATCGTTGTTATCATCATCCCAGTCATAAAACGTTAAACTATCAGAAACGGGCCTTACATATAGATGTCTTTGGACAGACAGACCCGTTGGATGCGGCTGGCGTCCACCAGATTCCTTAGGGTTATATATTATTTTTTTTATATTTATGGGAAGCTATATTCTATAAAAATTAACTTGATCTCTGCGACAGCTGTCAGAAAAATTACGCCTATGAAGTCCTGAATTTATTAATAGTACAGACAGTACCTGTCAATTTCATACTTTATGGGCATGCCGATTAGTGATGGGCAACGAATGATCGTGACCACAGAGTTTTAGATTAAGTTTTATTTAAAATATCGATAGTTTATACTAACGATATTTTAAATAAAACTTAATTTATCATTAATTTTATTGTATATTTTAATATCATAACATTTTTTACATGTGTAATTAAATTAAACCCAATTATATGTTACATTAGCATCGATAATAGTGAAAAACGTCGATAAATACTATCGTTACATTATTATGAGTATTTAATTAATATCTATTATTTACAATGTGTATATACTTGATCTTAAATAATAGTAAGTAAATAAAATCCAATTTCACACCTTCAACTACTCATTCGATTTCATTACAACGTAGTTTGAAAATCGATTTTTTCCACCACTATCTTAACTCTAAAAATGACAATCTTCTATGTCAATGTTACTGTCGCAGAGATCAAGTTAAATTTTATGGAGATGCAATAAATAAATGTTTAGCCTAAATGCGGAATCTGTAGAGTAATCTCTTCCGCCAGCCATCTGCCTCTATTTGTATTGTACGCGGCCACAGAGCGTTTTGATTGACAGACGGACGGACACGCGTCATATTATATCGTTTATATTACGTTTATTGGACTACCTGAGCGACCTCTGTTTACTAAGGCGAGGATTGTTGGCTCTTGTTGACCTTGTTCTTGTTTAATATGGCTGGGATTTTCAAAATCATTCCTATTTTATCTACCGATTTCAAAAAAGGAGGTTTTCAATTTGACTGTATGTTTTTTTCGTGTATGTTAGAACGCTTGTTCACTTTTTTTTTCACCGTGAAACGGACCGTCTATAAACAAATGCCTACACGTTTCGCCGGATGGATGTCCGGTGCCTCAACACACGTTCATTATAAACCATACACCACCGCGAATCCGGTGAAAAACGGTCCGTTGTCCGGTGAAACAAATTGCCGTGAACAAGCGCTCTCACTCTCATATTATGAACCAATTCTGGTGATTTTTTGTTTGTTATATAAAACCTTAGGCGTTTAATGTCGGGGTTTTAAAAAAAAAACAACATTAATACACTAAAACGACACATCGATTAGAGCGAACTTCTCGGATTTTGTACAAGATTGCAGTCGGTTATGCTATTTTTGGTGAAAAATAAAAATAAATAAAAACTCGTTGACGCTGGTGACAAGAGAGCTGGCTCATTCCTCGCACAGGGAATCACTTTAGCCGCTCAGCGTGGGAATGCAGCCAGCGTTCTTGGCACCCTACCACACGGACACAGTATTTGTTTCGATTTTTAGCCTCTGTTAATTAATTTATTTTATATAGTCTATAGGTAGGTTTCATATTTTTGTGCATATGTATATTATATAAGGTAGTTAAGCATTATATGTCAATGTTTTTTAAGTTATAAAAATAAATATCATATAATTTAACAAAAATAAAAAACATTGTTGCCAACAAATAATATAATTATCACAATACAAAAACGACGAGATTTTTTTAACGCGTTGTCTTTTCGATGGGACTAATATTTTACCCCAATAAAGTTGAATCTGTTGTATCTGTTAAATTTGACTTTACACGTGTAGAAGTCATCAGGCCTATCTAAAATTACATCAAAGATAAATCAGGTCCCGCGTCCGCGTCGCCGACCCAATCCTCATAGATTTACGTTACGCCACAATACTGGCATTGTTTGGCGGACAGTAAGCCCCAATTTAACTTTTACTCTTGTTTCTATGAATAACTAGAAATGGTTCAGGGCAAGTAGACCTCCCGAATATAAATTTGTAGCATTTTCGAGTACCTACATCTGCGCTCTGAGGATAGCAAGAGACATAAAAGTTTGGACACAACTGGGGGAGGCCTACGCCAAAGAGGCGACAACTACATTGACGGAATAATTTAATACTGACATACTTATAATAAAAAAATGACATTAAATAATTACACTGTGGACTAAGAAAGAAACAAACTGACGATTGCAAACTTGTCATGAAGCGTAAATAATGTAATGATATGTTTAATAATTTAATTGAAATTTAAATGTTAATGATAATGATGTAGTTGAAATAAAGGTCTTTTTACTTTTACTTTACATCTGCGCTTAAATTTGCATAGCAATTTGCAATTTGTTAGGATTTGACTATCTAAATCCTTAAGGAAGGAAGATAGGAACCATTGTCGCCGACCACCTGCATACGTAGTGGCCGAGTCTCTCGTTACTATTGAAAAAAGAAAATAAAAAGAACTGTCAAATTAATAGACCTGAAAAGCGCAATATTTTTGCCGGAGGTTTACGAATTTTGGTAACTTTTTGTTCGACGAAACGGTTCCGGAGGAACGAGGAAGGAGGAGGCTATTTGACGCGTATAAATTTTTTTACGCATAAGTTTTTACATAGTTTTTTTTTTTATTTCAAATAGGTTTGCATTTGACTACACACTGCCTAATGTTAAGCAGATATGCGGTCTAGGATGTAGCACGCTTACCTAGACGATACCTTTTTACTCGAGATTTGAAGACACCTACATAGTAGTCCGATTTCGATTTTTTTTTTGGAAAGTATATACTTCGGAATTGGTCCCATTAAAATTTTATCGAAATCGGCTGAGCCATTTCCGATAAATCAGCAATAATGTGAAAAAACGCTACATCGATTCGAAATATTCGCGGATTCTGTACACGGTTACTGTCGGTCATGCCATTCTTTGCGAAATATAATTATGAAGTAGATCTCATCATCTGTGTCATCGTTCGATAAAAATCATTGCCACTGGCCACTTATACATGTTGACGGAGCTCTCAACAATATTGGAAAATAATGAAAACAAGAAAATAAATTAGTATGGTTTATTAGTGATTTCAATAAATAAACCAACACTGGGGAAACAGAAAACAAATCTTTTCTTTCTCCCTCACACACCCACCCTTAGGAATTGTTCAAACATATTGCGTAGTTCTCATAAAGAAAAATAACACATTCGAAAGTTTGAAATTAACCGGGAGCACAAAAATAACAAACTGCAAACAAAAGAGTTCCAACTGGCACCATTGTCGCCGGCCACCTGCAAACGTAGTGGCCGAGACTCTCAATACTATTGGAAAAAGAAAATAAAAAGAACTGTCAAATTAATAGAGCTGAGAGCACAATGTTTTAAGCCGTTTACAAACTTCTTGGTTACTTTTGAAAAATATATCATCATTTTGTGCTCGGTAGAAAGAATTGTCACTGCCAGTTACAAATGTTGACAGTGGCCCAAAGCGCTCATCACTATTGGAAAATAAAGAAAAAAAACATATGAAATGAGTTGTCACTGGCCACCTGCAAACATAGTGACCGAAAGCACCTCAACACTGTTGGAAAATAAAGAAAAAAAACTGTCATATGAGTAGGCCGAGAGCGATGATTGAAATATTCTGGTCTCTCCCCTGGATCTGCAATATGAGAAAAAGAAAATAAAAAAATCTGTCAAATGGAAGGAGCTAAGAGCGCAATGTCCTTTACCATTGAATCAGATTTCGTCATTTGTGATAATACTCGATAAAAACAATTCTCACTGGCCACCTACAAACGATGTCGATGGCTGGGAGCGCTCATCACTGTTGGAAGAGTATGAAAAAATAACTTCAAAACAATAGAGAGAGTACAAAGATTCTTTCGAACAACTGAAAGCCGTAGTTGTGAAAAAGGATCAGTGTTAAGAGATATTGCGTAATTGTCTAGCGATTAGCTATAATTTCGGGATTTCACTGTCAAGCTTTCAAGCTTGTTTATTTATTTCGTAGATACATAATTATGAACACTTTATTATCGGAGAACTAAATAACCGGCCCATATCATTTCAGTTTGCCCAAAAAAAGGCCGGAGACAAAAAATGCCGGACACGACCCCATCTCTATAATTTCCCCGGCGTGATTGAAAAATGGCGGCGCGGATATAGAGCAGAAGGATTGCGGGTTTTAGAGCAAACAATGGCGGGAAATAGGTGACGGACTCAGAACTGGGAACGTACTGTATGAATAAGTACCATGCTAAATTATGTAAGTTAATCTACGTTCAACACGGTCACAGACTGACCGTCAGTCAGCCTTAGGATGAGTGACCGTGGGTAGCATTTACAACTAAGCGCTACCGGACCGACACTTTGTTTGACAATTTGTGTTAATTAAATAATTAATTAATTATGCTAATTTAGATCCCGGAAAAATAAAAGGTTAGCATAGTATAAATACAAATATTTATTTTTTGCAAAAAATAGGTATTTGTATTTATACTATAATATACTAATAATATAATGCTTATATACAGCGGGAAGCGACTTTGTTTTATACTATGTATTGATCGACATATGAAACCTTAGATATGCCGCACGATACTACATAGGAGATCGTAGATAATTCTTAGAATCAGCATATAAGTAACTATTATCTATACAGGGTGACTGGTAAACATTGAGCAACCTTTTAGGGGCTTATTTTGTACATCAAAACTAACAACTTTTGTTCTGCGACACTTGTCAAAACTCATAAAATAAAAAATAGTGTTCTATAGAAAAATATCGTTCACCCGCGACAAAATGTATGGAACAGCTGATTTTTTGAAGTCGCAGAACAAAAGTTGTTAGTTTTGATGCACAGAATAAGCCTTTAAAAGGTTGCTCAATGTTTACCAGTCACCCAGTATATGTCTATTCCTCCAAACAGCGTAGAACCAAAGCGAGCGTTCTTAGCTACTGCTTATGTTGGCAATAAACACGGAGCAGGCTTGGAATCGGAAGTCAAACATTGGATGCTGCTGTCTTTCAGATTTCTTGCAAAATTACTGTCTTTTGTTTTGTCTATTTTAATTTGTGTAATTTTGTAAATATTAAAAACTCTTTTTTTTTTAAGAAATTACGTAAAAGTTCTAATCCCGGGATAGTCCAGGGATATCGGGATTACGTATCAAAAATCCCGTAGTTCCGGGATTGAGAAACATGCTCGGGATTGTACTCTCTAGTCCTACTCTACCATTGCCGATATAAAGGCATCTCTAGATATCTAACTCTGTTCTCGTATTGTGTGTCCCGAGTTTGTTCCATTTCCGAACAGTGTTCAATATCACAGAGTGAATTCGATACTTGCATTAATGTACTAAACACGTTGTGCGCACTACAAAGACACGCAGTATGGACTGAAGCTATACTTGTAGTTCTCCCAACGGTAGATCTCGCGACACATTTAACTGAATCATAATAAGCCTATATCTCGACTCACTCTTGACCGATTTGGTTCATACTCGCAAATCTTTCAACCAAAATTTTCAGCCATTGTATTTCCACTGCTGGACATAGGCCTAATCTTTAGATTTCCAATAAGACGGTTGGTAGCGGCTGGCGTCCAGCGCGATCCTGCGGTTTTGATGAGGTCATCATAATTTTTATCTTACGGCTAGACAGACGCGATCAAAGCGCCACCCTTTTATGGTGGACATTCCGCGCGTTAGAACCAAGCGTTTCGAATCCTCATTTCTCATACGAACTGCCAGAATGTGGAAACCTTTGCCAGGATCTGTCTTCCCGCTATAGTACAACGTAGGTGTCTTCAAATCCCGATTAAATAGGTATCTTCTAGGTAAGCGTGCACCCTAGACCGCACATCTGCTTCAACATCAGGCAGTATGTAGTCAAACGCAAACCTGTTCGAAATAAAAAAAACCGTCCACCTTGTGGGTGCCCTTGCCGGTACGTGATCTCCACTCAAGAACTTAACGACCCCATCGGTCATCAGTCCCCCGTGCTATATGCCCTCCTCGCTGCCATTTCAACTATACCATCCAGTCCATACTGTTCTCTCCTGTAGGTCGTCAAGTAGCGCAATCCATCAAAACTTGAAGACGGATATCCGACCCCCGGGACCGGATTTGAGAGGATCCGGTAACTCTAGCTCCAGCTCTACTCTCTAAATAGCTCCAAGAAGCGGCAAATATAGGAAAATCTCATCATCACCGTAAATTATAGAATAATGGACAATATCAATTGAATTTGATAACCCTTCTTTCAAGTTAACGACATGGCTTAGCTGATTAGCAAGTTGAAATAGCAGTAGGCAGTTTCAAGAACGGATGTCCACGTACCAGCAAGCGCATCGTCCACATATAGGTGGACTGATGATACTTATAATTAAGACTGCGAGAACGCGTTGAATGCAGCCCCTTCAACATTCTTCGATTTGCCAACGGCAAAGTGATGAATGTCTCACGTTCACTTTTTTTAACTCAAATTAGCTGAGATGTTTCGAAGACAACAGTCGAGCGGTGGACTTCCTACGTCCTACGGCTATTAGAATGTCTATTAGAAATCCATGAAATGACCAATGACATATCAATGTTATAATTTTTTTATTTAAGAAGACGAATGGTCGTTCAACCTGACCGCATTCGACCGTTGCGTCAGACCAGGCATAAGGGAGGAGTAATTATAAATTTTGAATACATTTCAGAATTAAAATTGTTCATTTTGAGGATATTTCGCTTAATCTAATGTTTCCTCCTTCATAACCCTTTCCTACGCAAATTCAGCATTAAAGAACACACTCAGCGTATATCGCTACATTATTTTTCCCCCTTCGTCGACCTTTTTAACCGTCATCAGTACCATAAATTATTTTCTTTCTGAAACTATTTCATAGTAATTTCAAACTTGTGAATCCAGGACAATTATTTTGGGATAAACATACAAAACATTCCAAAAATCTTTCACATGCATTTCGAAATGCAAGTCGACATATTAGTAGAATTACTTATCTTTTTATTGATCTCTACCATATCAACTTTAAAAGAAACAAAAAGGAGAATTATAACTTTCACAGTTACATTCTCAAATTTTTTTTTATGGAAAATATTTAAATAAAACTTCCTTAACTAACTATGTTTTGCTATAATCTTTTCTTGTCCAAAACCTGTAACAGAGTAATGATGAGCATGTCGGGCGGGCGAGGGTAACCTTGTTTCATCCACAACGGATTTTTGTAAGCGAGTTAAGTACCAGTTGGCGAGTTAGCACATTTCGACAGTAACTGAGGTAACTGAGTTACGCCGGGATGCATGTCTAGTATTGTCCAGGGCTGTCGAACGGATAAATAATCAATTAATGATACATACGTAGATAAAACTTGGGCTCCTAACTTTATGAAAAACACCGTCAAGTAGAATATTTGACATTTTGCGTACTTAGAGCTGTGACGGGGATATGGCTCTGGCTATGGGTTGCCAATTGCTAGATACCTAAAGGTGGGCGGGGCAGATGAAGCAGAGATTACCATCGGAGAAGGGTGTAGCAATCCGACGCCGATAGTTGTTGATAGACATGGATAGCCAGGTAGGTCAGATTTACCCCTATATATACTCGACACTTTTGGCTTGGACCGTTTTATTTGACCGTTGCAGTTGAAAAGTTTTCGAGTGAAGACCATGTCCAGTAGTGGACATGCTATGGCTCAAAAGATGATGATGACTTAGAAGTAGGTTGGTCAGAATAATGGTCAACCCTAAACACCGGACACATACATCCTAATCTAAAGGTGTCCGGACGGGGCAGATGGGACAAATCTCGTTACCATCGGAGAAGGGTGGAGGGCAACCCGCTGACGCCGATAGCTGTTGATTGACACGGATAGCCAGGTGGGTCTGATTTACCCCCGGCTACTCGACACTTTTACTCACTTTTGTATTCAGTTTTACCTATATCTCTATTAAGTCAATAGTGTTTTGTAGTGTTGTTTATTTTAGTACGTGTTGCTATTTGGGATGTCATAGGTTGAATAATAGTTGTTATGTAAAAGATCTAGGAATGTTTTACTCAAAACGCAAAAAAGGTGGTATGATTATGAGGCTGATGTGTGCAGGATAATGTGTTTTGTGTTTCAATGTATTATATGTGTGTGTGTGTGTGTGTGTGTGTGTGTGTGTGTGTGTGTGTATATCACAAACGAGGCAAAAAGGAGCAACCCATCCGATAGCGTTGGTTGACACGCAGCCAGGTTGGTCTTTACCCCCTATACTCGACAATTTTATTAACTTAGTTTTGCTTACACCTACCTCTATTTATTATGTCAATATTGTTTTTATTCCGACATTTGCACTACCCGACATTTTTTCATCTTTTTCTTTACCTACATCTTGCCTGATGTAAAGCAGATATGCGGTCTCTAATACCTATTTAGATTTACTCGAGCTTTGAAAACAGTTGTACCTTGGTGATACGACAGACTCAGGTAAAGCGTTCCCTATTCTGGCTATTCATTAAACAATGTTGACTTGAAAACTCGAACCGGTTGTTTTAACCGTTTAGTCGCGTCAGAGGATGTGAAAACTTTGACACCAGGGCTAGCCATTTAGAACAGAACAACTAACTTTTAGAACAGTTCTTCGCAGCTATAACACTCATTCTAAATCATCACACGCGTTCATTGAAAACTTGGCAAACGAAAACAATACGCCCAATCAAATAACTGAAGAGCAATATAGCCGTCGCCAGTGAAGCGGCCGTCTCTCGCAATTTAATAAGCTCGCGGCCTCGTTTACAGCCGACGACAACGACAGGACACGATTTTAATTTTTGTTTATCGAAAGGAGTAAAACCTGGGGTCTCACTCCGCAGTAGCGCTCGTAGCGTAGTTTGATTAGGTGTTTGTTAGCGATCACCGAAATTAAAAAAAAAAATATAAAAGTTAAAAAAAATATATAAACAAAAGTCTAGCCATTGACACGAAATGAATGAATGACCGAAATTAAAGAAAGTTTCGAACGGTTAGTATTTGGATGGGTGACAGCGGGTGGTATTTCCAACTGAGCGCTACTGTGGCTCGGATGACACGTTAAATTGTAGGTCCCGGTTGTTTTTACCGTTTAGATGCATGTCGGAAGCCTTCAGGCGGCCTAAAAACTCTGACACTAGGGCTTGCCACCCGGCCTATACGAATTTACTTACTCAATTGGGAAAAAACGACGGGTTGCACTCCGGGAATGCCGGCAGAAGTGAAAACTTGCTCCCTCCGTCTTACGAATTTTCGATCAGGTCACGTGTCCTGACGCGAGTTTAACATTTTTTACCCATCCCAAAATTGCACAAAGCCGTTAAAAGGTTTTCACTTCAAAAATACGGAATTGCGCCATTTGCCGCTCGGTTAATTTACAATGTTATTTAGTAAAGAATACCCCATGAACACTCCTCAATAGGCAAACTGTTATAGCCATTTTATTTTGGAAACTAAAGTGGTTTTCGCAGATTAAAACATTATATTGTTTGTATTAGGTAAAAATATGTCTCATCTGATTATCAGACGGGCGAAGATGTTCACCATCTTTTGACGATGCATCGCGATAATCCGTATACTCCAAAGAGATGCAACAAATAAAAGTAATGTTTCTTACACAATACAATAGAGCAAACACAGCTCGATTTTTATGTATTAATGCCAACCGTACATCTTAATCGAAACTCTGTCGTGTCACCAGTCGTATCGTCACTAATAAACCAGCCTCCTCCAAGTTCAATTTATTCGACGTTTGATGAGAAATATCGTCGCAGCTCGAATTACAACTACGACTCGCTCGGCGCCCGCTCGCCTGATGGTACGCGTCCGCTCAAACTTCACGTAGGTATACTGTACTGTACTAGCCTTTTTAATAGTCCACTGCAGGACGTAGGCCTATCCACGTAGGGTGATTGGGCCATATCCACCGCACTGGCCCAGTACGGGTTGGTGGATTCACATACGCCATCGAATTTCTTCTACGGACGTAAGCAGGTTGCCTTCGATGTTTCCCTTCACCGAAAAGCCAGCGGCGTGTAACATAAATTCCGAAGAACACATTGGTACGGGACCGGGTTTTGAACCCACGACCTCACGATTGTATGGCGGGTGTCATTACCACTAGACCACCAGGGCTTCTTCACGTTATAGGTACGTATAGGCCGAATCAAACTAAATGGCGTCTGTGAAGTAAGCTACAATCTGCGCATATACACTTTAACACAAATATACACTTTAACACAAATATACACTTTAACACAAATATACACTTTGACACAAATATACACTTTAACAAAAATATACACTTTAACACAAATATACACTTTAATCCTAATCATAACCTCTTATTTTGTAGCGCTCGTAGCGTAGTTAGACGAGGTGTTTGTCAGCGATCACCGAAATTAAGCAACGTTCCGCACGGTCAGTATTTGGATGGGTGACCGCGGGTGGCATTTTTCAACTGAGCGCTACCGTGGCTCGGAAGACACGTTAAATTGTAGGTCCCGGTTGTTTTAACCGTTTAGCCTGACACCAGGGCCTAGCCACCCGGCCTATACGAACTTACTTACCTTTACCTCTTATTTATCTCGGTACTTAAAAACGGCTTTTCTGTTATATATCCTTTAATATACTTTTTTAAAGCAGCTGCACTCCTAAATAGCAGTAATTAGACCGAATTTCAAGTCTAGACTACGCTCAGGTTTCAACGTTTGTGTAAGTTCTAGATGTTTTTGCCTCTTTGCGGATGCTCTACAAGCCTAACCTAGGTTTCTTTCAATTTGCATGAGTATAGAGATGGGACATTAAACGTTTGTTGGTTTTTGGAATCGCAAATTCTAAATGGTTGAACCAATTTTGATTGAGTTCAAACGTTAAGTTTGGAGAGTATTTTTAACTGTGAATGACGAAAACGATGTTTTTATAATTTATTTAGTTTCATTTCAGTCACAGGACGTCGACTGCTGGACATAGTCTGGTCTAATTAATGGTATAGATCTCAAATTAAACCGGTTGGAGGCTTACATCCTAACTAAATCTGCAGTGCTATTGTCCACCTTGTGGGACGTCTTAAACTTTATTTTTTAGGGTTCCGTACCTCAAACGGAAAAAACGGAACCCTTATAGGATCACTTTGTTATCCGTCTGTGTGTATGTCAAGACTCTTTATCTCGGGAACGCGTAAAGATATCGAGTTGAAATTTAAACTGTATACGTATATCTATGATTTCTTGCAGTTGTGTAAAAGAAAATCTTCTCAGTTATCGTTTATAAAAGTTAGAGCCGTTTATGTCGTAAAAAACCGCATAAAATAAAAAAACTGCATATTTCGCACTCGCAAAAATCAAAACCTACAGGGTACTTCCCGTTGACATACAACTATGAAATTTGGCGAGAAGCATTGTCTCAGAGTACACATATAGGAATAAATCTGAAAACTGTACATTTTTATTAAAATCACAAAAAAATAGGGCCTCAAAATTCACAAAATATGGGTTCAAAATTCAAAGTGAATAAATCGTATCATGTAAGGTATCACATAAAAGAACTTCATTAGCACATGCTTAAACAGGTTTTTAATTATTTTAACAACGTGTTTGTACGGAACTCTCGATGTGCGAGCCTGACTCGCACTTGTCCGGTTTTTTTGACATAAAATTTAATATTTGAGAAGAACCGCATAGTTGAATAGAGTCCTACTATGTTTCTTGCCCACTGCCACTTTAACTTGCCAATTAGCCGAGCTATCGGTGACTTTAGTAGGCACTCCCGACGTCTGCACTAGAAGCACTAAAAACAACAACAAAACAAAATGGCCGTCGTCACGATATGTCCCGCGGGACGCGTCTGTGTTACGAATTAACGTGGAGAGCTCTTGACTGGATTATTTAAAATATTAAACCTTTAGCACGACTAGAAAATAGATATATTTTTTGAGAAAAATATAATAACCTATTATAAGCAGACATACGATTGAAAATCATAAGACCCATTTCCATGGCCAAATTTTCTACAAAGAAACACAATAATTGCTCGATCAACAGTGTAATAAGACAATTACATACAATCATTACGAGTAGGACTCGCGCACGAAGAGTTCCGTACTGTCAAAGAGTTATCTTTGTATAAGCATTTCAAAAATCTGAAGCGAACGCAGGATTTGAACCTTGCCCCTTCGGATCACTAGCCCGACGCTCTAACCAACTGAGCTAGCTCGCCTCCTACAGTGCGTCATCTCTCGTCAATCTTTAGAAGTTCTAATAACTTCTAGTTGAGTGATAACCTGTCTAATACGGGTATCACAGGTGGCGCCGCCAACGCTATAAGTTGGTAAATGTAAGCACTTCAGAAATTTGAAGCTTGCGTAGGAGGCGAGCTAGCTCAGTTGGTTAGAGCGTCGGGCTAGTGATCCGAAGGGGCAAGGTTCAAATCCTGCGTTCTGTTACGCCCCGGGTTTTGGGGCTGTATTGCTCACCCAGCATCCCTGGATCAGCATTATAGTCCTAGGCTTGGGAACGGGAACGTCGGAGCGTCAGTCCGTTTTGAACCTCAGACCCGGCCGGTTGCCTAAGGGCTACTTTCTATTATTTTAATCTGCTTTATTTAATTAATTCAAACTGTAAAAAGGAAATAAAAATCCTTCGTTTGTAATTCGGCTTTTTTTTAAAAAGCCTTTCTCAATCCACCGCACAACAGTGGTGGCAGCGGTGGGATCCGAAAATCCCAGTGCCCGCGACCGTGCCACGGACTCATCATCATCTTCATCATCGTCAACAGTGAATTTTGTGAAGTTTGTGAAGTGCGTGAAGCACCTAAGCCCTGCCCAAGACTGGGCAATTCCTGCATCCATATCCAAGAAGAGGCCATTCCGTGTCCACGGCCTTCCTTCTATCATCAAACCACAAGGCTGCCCTGAGTGAGGGGGCCGCATCCTGTCTGCCAGCCGCTACCTTATCGATCTCCACAACGAGCACCGTGAGGAATGCAGCCAAGCGTCCAGCTTATCATCGCCGCCCACGTACTAACATTACAGTGAGTCATTGGTCATTGCTATATTATTAGGGTTGTCACGCTATAATTTAAGTCGAAATATTATGTCTAAGTCAAAAAAACCCGAAGGCGAACTACTGTTAGATATCGCCACACCCATTGTAGAGGGCGAAAAATCACCCTTAGCTACCACCCCTACGAAAAAATACGCCAACACCATGGAAATGGACCTGAACATATTATTTAAATTCATTAAACCGTTTGACGGAACCCGAGGAAAATTGAATTCATTCATCGTAAATTGCTCTAATGCGTATGACCTTGCGTCTGAAACTCAACGTCCCGTGCTTTTTAAGTTTATCGTAAGCCAATTGAGCGGGAAGGCGGAAGTGGCTTGCTCCATAAAAGAATTTACCTCTTGGCAACAACTTAAAGAGTTTCTCAAAACCCAATTTAGTGAAAGAAAACATTACGCCCACCTGCTCACTGAGCTTCAGGAAAGCAAACAAAGCTCCGCCGATAATGTTAGTCAGTTTGCTCTAAGGGTTGAAACTATACTTTCACAACTCCTCATCGAAATATCCTCATCCAATACAAAATTGAAAGAATTACCCGGGCGTAGCGCAGCCATGGAGGATCTAGCTCTTCATCATTTTCTAATGGGACTACACCCCCGAATCTCTAACATCGTTAGATGCCGTTCACCGAAAACTTTAAATGAGGCCATAAACATGGCAGTTTCGGAAGAACGAATACAACAAACCTTGTACAAACGACCAGAAACGAGACCCAATAACAACACTAATAATAACCCTAACAGATTCAATAACAGGCCCAATCCAAGGCCTAACTTCAATACGTCAGCCCCTCAGCAGAGACTTGTTAACGCTCAGAATCAGGCCGACTACAGAGTGGTCTGCCGCTACTGTAAAATCCCGGGACATGACATTAGTGTATGTCGTAAGCGCGAATTTAACAACAACCGATTCAAAATGGGTCAAGGTCCTTCGACCAGTCAAAACTACAGGCCACCAGCACGAGTCAACGTGACACAACCCGATGATGAAAATAACGACGAAGGCCATGACGAAGTTGACCTGCCTGTCGACGAAATTGACGATTTAAACGAATAAGCGTCTCGCCTCGGTGTCGCCCGAGACATAGCCTTAAAGCCGACACCCGTTCAATTCCTAAAGCCAACCAACAGGGTAACCAGCCCCAAACTGACGGCATTTCAATAGCCAATCAACAGGGTAACCAGCCCCAAACCGACGGCATCCCTAAAGCCAACCGACAGGGTAATCAGCCCCAAACCGACGGCATTCCCAGGGCCAAACAACAGGGTAACCAGCCCCAAACCGACGGCTCCCATAAAGCCAACCGACAGGGTAATCAGCCCCAAACCGACGGCATTCCCAGGGCCAAACAACAGGGTAACCAGCCCCAAACCGACGGCTCCCATAAAGCCAACCGACAGGGTAACCAGCCCCAAACCGATGGTGAATCCAATACTCAAGTATTCGAAATAAATCTCGATACAACCAAACGACTTCTTCCCCATGTGGTGGTAATCTCTCACATATCCAATATCCCTTTAAGTCTCTTAGTAGATTCGGGATCAGCCGTGTGCCTGATAAAGCAGACAAGTATTCGAAAATCCCAGAGGCTAACCAAAGAACCCATCAAACTCAAAGGCATAGACCCCGGTGATGAACCGACCTTAACGGAAGGTCATTTTCCCCTCAAATTGAAATTTGAGGACGCTAAACCCGTATCCTTCAAATTTCACGTAATAAAGAACATAAATCTACCATATGACGGAATCATAGGCACCGATTTTCTCACAGCCTCAGGGTGCAAGATCGATTACACCCGAGACATCCTCCAAATTGGTAAAACAAACATCAAACTTCATTTTGTTGACCCCTTTTATGTAATTCCACCCCGTTCAGAAACGGTAATCGAATGCTCCGTGAAAAACACGAACCTTACTGAAGGCATCATCGTGGACCAACACCTATCTGAAGACATCTTAATTTCCAATTGTATTGTGAAAATAAAAGACAACAACCGCGTAAATCTTACTATCGCTAACACATCGGAATCCTCTGTTAATATCAACCCAAATTTTAAACTCACAGTAGAACCATTGACTTCAACGGCAATACCAGTCAACCTAACCCAAGATGCTACGGACCGCACTGACGAAGTTCTGAAATCCTTGAGGTTAGACCATCTTAACCAAGAAGAGTCCGAAGTCCTTGTCGAACTCTGTTCTCAATATTCAGACATATTCTCTGTCCCTGAAGAAAATTTAAGTCACACTTCTGCTTTGCAACATAAAATAAGGACTACCACAGACAACGCCGTTCACACGAAATCGTATAGATTCCCTGAGTGTCACAAGAAAGAGGTAGAAGTACAAGTCGACAAAATGCTAGAACAAGGCATCATTGAACCTTCTATATCCCCTTGGAGCTCTCCAATTTGGATAGTCCCCAAGAAGCTAGACTCTCAAGGCCAACGTAAATGGCGGATAGTTATCGATTATCGAAAACTTAACGACATAACCATTGGGGAAACATACCCCATACCACAAATATCCGAAATTTTGGACCAATTAGGCCATAGTAAATATTTCTCTACGCTCGACCTCACTTCCGGTTTCCACCAAATCTTAATTTCGCCGGAAGATGCCCCAAAAACAGCCTTCTCAGTGCCTCAAGGACACTTCCAGTTTAATCGAATGCCTTTTGGGCTTAAAAACGCCCCGTCAACTTTCCAGAAATTGATGAATAATTGCTTGTCTGGGTTGCAAGGAACCAGGTGCTTTGTTTACCTAGACGACATAGTCATTTACTCTTTCGACCTCCCATCTCACATCGATAACCTCAAAGCTGTCTTTGACAGACTCCGACACTTTAATCTAAAACTACAACCCGATAAATGCGAATTTCTTAGAAAGGAAGTGGTATACCTCGGACATGTCATCGGCGAAGATGGTGTCAAACCAAACCCAGATAAAACCAAAGCTGTGACAGGATTTCCGGTCCCCAAGTCACCCAAGGACATCAAATCCTTCTTGGGGCTTGTCTCGTATTATCGGAGATTTATATCCGACTTCGCTAAGCTAGCGAAACCACTGACATCTCTACTCAAAAAAGATGTCCCTTTCGAATGGAGAAATGAACAACAACTCGCTTTTGAGACCCTTAAGACCAAACTTGTCACCGCCCCGATATTAGCGTATCCGGATTTCTCACAACCGTTCCTTCTAACCTGCGATGCATCCAATCTTGCAATTTCGGCTATACTCTCCCAAGGCCCTGTAGGGCAAGATCGCCCCATCGCATTTGCCTCTCGTACCCTTAACAAAGCTGAATGTAACTACAGCACCACCGAAAAAGAATGCTTAGCCATTATATTTGGTACTAAAGTATTTAGACCGTATCTCTTTGGCCACCGTTTCAAGATTCTAACCGACCACAAGCCACTTCAATGGTTGTTCAATTGCAAGGACCCTGGATCACGACTGGTTCGCTGGCGACTCAAGTTAGAGGAGTTTGAATATGACATCCAGTACAAGAAAGGGAAAATTAATGCAAATGCTGACGCATTATCGCGATATCCGGTGAACCCAGTACAACCGTCTACACCGACAACTGCAGAAACTGACGCCCAGGAGGAGCCCTCTCGAACATTAGACGAAGACCTGCTAGACCTACTCGTATCACCACCATCGTTTAATCCAATCTCTCCGGACCAACTAAGTCTGACCGACGATCTTGTACCTCTACCAGAGCTGAACCTTCCACCAGATATACCAAACGAAATCTCAGCAAATAATAGTAACGAAGAACCGATGACAACTTCAGATCCTGTCTCTAACCATGAGCTACCTACCGAAGTCCAGGGCCATGACTCGCCAATTCCATCCACAAGTACCGGCCCTGATGTTTCCAATGACGATTATCCTGCCTTCCTCAAAGCTATGGCAAAGAAGGACAATACATATAACACGGAAATCGAAGAGCATAACGAAAGCTTGTTAAAATGTCCCTCAAAGATAATTCTAGTCCCGACATCTCTAGACCTAGACGAATCAAATCCGTATATACAAGAAATATTAAGTGATCCCGAAATTAATGAACAAATCACCAATTCCGAAAAAGAACTCTTTTCTCACCAGAAAATTGAAATTGGCTCCAAAATGTATTATCTAATCTTCACTAAAGTCCACCATTTCGACGAAGCATCGTATCCAGAAATCTTTCAGACATTAAAATCAATAAGAAATGAACTAGTGATTTTCCAAACCGCAAGTGAAATCGGTATATCAGATATGAAAAACCCGTTTGAAAAACATTCATTTGTAAAAATCTATAACATGTTGACTTATTTGTTCCACAATACAAGAATCAAAGTAAATATTTATCATAACAATATAATCTACCCAGCGCCAACAGAAATCAAAAAGATCCTCCACGACAACCACGATATCCCAATAGCAGGGCACTTAGGCACCCTGCGGATGTATAACCGAATAAAACAAACGTATTATTGGAAAGGCATGCGAAATGATATAGAGTCTTACGTCAAACAGTGCAAATCATGTCAGGAAAACAAGGCATTAAGAAAAACTAATCGGGCCCCGATGCAAATCACCAGCACATCCACCGCCCCGGGCCAACGAATAGCCCTTGACATCGTCGGTCCTCTACCAGAAGCAGGACCTGCAAAATTGAGGTACATCCTTACCATCCAGGACGACCTCACCAAGTTTGCTTCCGCGTACCCAATCCGTAGCACTACAGCAGAGGAGACAAGCGAATGTCTACTTCATTATATCTCTACCTTCGGCATCCCCAGAACTATCCTGACAGACCAGGGAACCAATTTTACAGCAGACGTTTTTAAGAAAACTTGTGAGTTCCTAAAGATAAAGAACCTCTGGTGTTCCCCTTATCATCCACAGACACAGGGCGCTCTAGAACGCAGTCATTCCACCCTTAAGGAATACCTAAAGTCTTACATAAACGAGGATCAAACAAATTGGCCCCGCTATGTATACACAGCCATGCTCGCGTATAATACAGCTGTTCACTGCACGACCCATTATACGCCTTACGAACTCATGTTCGGAACGAAGCCCAGCATCCCGAACTCCATATACGACGACACCTCAGGAGCAACTTACCCTGACTATGTTCGGATGCTCCAAAACCGAATGAAGTATTCGAGAGAAAAGGCTCTCGATTTTATTAGGAAATCCAAAGAAACATCAAAAAATTACTATGACACGAACACCCGTCAACCTAAGTACAAAACAGGTGACTTAGTGTACCTGAAAAATCACCTAAGATTGCGCAAGGCTCTCTCGCCCATCTGGAAAGGACCCTACAAAGTTGTCAAGATAAATGGCAACAACACGCTTACACTACTCATCAATCGGCGCCACGTCACCCATCACTTTGATCAGGTGAAACCAGCGACCACCGATAGTAGCTTGTAAATACATTTATTCGTAAATATAGGCATAGACAATTAGACATAGTATGAAATATCTATAAAGTTTAGAACATTAGTATCTTTTCTCTTATCTAGGTAGGTACCTAAACTCATTCATCCTACGCTACCTTACTTAAGGCGCAATAGCGAGGGGTGAATGACAATTTTGTTTGGCAGTCAGTGTGGAGCTGGTACCTCTTCTTCTTTTTCTTTCTCTACCCATTACCCATTTATGGTTAACGTTACGTTAGGTTAGGCTTAGATTAGTAATATATAGGATGAAGTATGTATAGCTAATTATAATTATTATATTATTTACAGTACAGTATGGGGCCAACCTCATCAAGAGCTCGTCCAGCCGATAGTATCAAGTTCAGGCATTTATTTCGACCACTTAGGCACACTCCGCATAAGCAACGTGCAACTAAGGGTCGTAATACCTGTAGACATATCCCATTTTGGACCACATATACAAAACGTTGAGTCGGACTTAAAAACTATAGAACACTTGTGCAATAAGACAAGGGTTACAGAAATTGAAACGGGCTGTCGTAGTAGACTTCATCCCTTAACAGCTCGATATCTAGACATCGTGTCTGAATTTTCCTCTATCTCATACTTATTAGACAATAGGAACAAACGTAGTGCTTGGATAGGAGGTATAGGCACCCTAGTAAAACACATTTTTGGAAATTTGGATGAGGATGATGGACTGAGGTACGACGCAGCTATAGAATCCATGAAACAAGATCAAACCCAGCTGGTAAAGTTAATCCGGGAAAACATTCTAGTTACTTCCGCCGCAATTTCCTCATATAATCGCACTATTGGCAGAGTTAGAGACAACGAGGCTAGCCTTAGCGCAGCTATTAGCGAGCTTACACGCATTGTTGCAAATCTTACCGAAAAATCTAACGGATTACAAATACTAAATAGTGTAAACGAAATGTTAAACTCACTCGAGACAGCCCTACTCACTTTATCATTCCAATTAGAGGACGTAACTAACGCAGTTTTGTTTAGCAAGCAAAACATACTGCACCCGGCAATAATGTCGCCGCACCAATTGTACCAGGAATTAGCCGATAACTATAGGCATTTGCCTAGCGATCTCGAGTTACCGCTCGAGCTAAATGTAAACACTATACATACTTTATTGAATACCTCTAGTATAGTTTGTTATTATGTTAATTATAAGATAATTTTTGTATTACATGTACCTTTAGTTAACTCTAAGAGATTTATGTTATCCCATAGTATTAGTCTACCAACCCCATACAGTAAGGACACAAACGCCTTCAGCGTTATAGTGCCCTCCTACAAATATATAGCAATGACCAAGGATCAGGCTCAGTATTGTGTACTAGACAGTCTTCGTGACTGTACCCCAGTGGACCCAGAAACATACATATGCAACATTGAAAACATATACATAACTGATGCTAAACCAATATGTGAAAGTGAATTACTATCTAAAGTGTTAAAAGTGAAACCTCCCCAGTGTAAAACCAAAATAATTACGGAAAAATTAGATGTAATATACCCGATTTCAAACAATAGGTGGATCTACGTGTCATCCGACGCTAGCAAAGTTAGAATAGATTGCCAAAATTCTAAATTGTACGAAATAACCCTAGCGGGGACTGGTATCATTACCATCCCCGAGGACTGCATCGGTTATTGTAAAACAACATCACTAGTTCCTAAGTATAATGTATTAAATATAACAACCCCTATAAAATATATGCCGGGGTTTAATATAACGAATGACGCATGTTGTGACGTCACCAAACTATACACTCTAATCGGTGACAATGTGTTCCCTACTAGACCGAGCAATATAACAGACCTAGACGACATCGATGTTCAGGAAGAGTATGTCCAATCTCTCCTAGGCCGACTAAATTCTATCGAAACTCGGCAGTACAGCTCCGAACAGTATGGGACACATCATTCTGCGTTATTTTATGTAGTGATAGTTTTAATTAGCATATACTTAGCTTATGTTACCTTTAAGTATTTTCATAAGCCTGGCAGCAACCGTAAGTTACGCGCAATTTTCTCTAGAGCAGCTCCGACGTCACCAGTACCATCTTTGGACACTGCCGTTGACTTAGAAGTAGTAGAGATTCCTAACCCAGTGGCACCCCTCAGGAGACACCTTTGAAGGAGACCTGGAATTACCCCATGTCTCCTCTAAAAGGGGGAGGTGTTACGCCCCGGGTTTTGGGGCTGTATTGCTCACCCAGCATCCCTGGATCAGCATTATAGTCCTAGGCTTGGGAACGGGAACGTCGGAGCGTCAGTCCGTTTTGAACCTCAGACCCGGCCGGTTGCCTAAGGGCTACTTTCTATTATTTTAATCTGCTTTATTTAATTAATTCAAACTGTAAAAAGGAAATAAAAATCCTTCGTTTGTAATTCGGCTTTTTTTTAAAAAGCCTTTCTCAATCCACCGCACAACAGTTCGCTTCAGATTTTTGAAATGCTTATCACAAAGATAACTCTTTGAGATAAAAATCTAGTGTGGAAAGCACTTAAAATAAACATCATAACATTGATTTAGCAGTGCGTCATCTCTCGTCAATCTTTAGAAGTTCTAATAACTTCTAGTTGAGTGATAACCTGTCTAATACGGGTATCACAGGTGGCGCCACCAACTCTATAAGTTGGTAAATGTAAGCACTTCAGAAATTTGAAGCTTGCGTAGGAGGCGAGCTAGCTCAGTTGGTTAGAGCGTCGGGCTAGTGATCCGAAGGGGCAAGGTTCAAATCCTGCGTTCGCTTCAGATTTTTGAAATGCTTATCACAAAGATAACTCTTTGAGATTAAAATCTAGTGTGGAAAGCACTTAAAATAAACATCATAACAGTTCCGTACTGAATGGAAATATATTAAATTTTTATTTTATTTTGATTTAATTATAATTAATAAACAGCTAAATATTCTGTGAATATTTCAAGCATCTACATGTTCTGCTAAAAATCAGGTTTTTTTGCATGGGAGCCCGCCTAAACATTATTTTTTATCCTGTTTTTGGTACCTATTTGTTATTATAGCGGCAACAGAAATATATCATCTGTGAAAATTTCAGCTTTCTAACTATAGCCAAGTGTAAGTAGAGATCAGCCAAGTGACCGACAGACAGACGGACGGAACGGACAGCAGAGTCTTAGTAATAGGTTCCCGTTTTTACCTCTAAGGGGTAAACGGAACCCTAAAAACTGTTTGTTACAATTCAAGATCATTTATTTGTGAAAACATGGTAATCGTGTACAACACAGAAAGTCGCAAACAGGGGCCTTATTGTGTAAGCGCTCTGACGTTCGGTTTCGCTTTTCCTCCCGCTCGCTCTCGTGCCGTGAGGAAGTGGCGCGAGCAAGAGAAAAGGCGAAGCTGAATGTCAGAGTGCCTACACAATAAGGCCCCAGGTCTAAATATAATAGAGAACGCATGTTTTTGCACAAATGTCACACAATTTAATAGGTATAAGATAGGCTAGCTAGTATAAAGAGCACTAGCATCAGTGACAGCTAGTTAACCCGTCGGCGACACCGCTGGCCCGGCGCGTCGCGAACCGCAGCGCGGGTAATATCCGCCCCTCCCCCCACTTCCGCTCGGACGTAAGGGGTAAGTGGACGAGAGGAAGTGACGGGAAGTGGATATTTACACGGGTCACTAAGTACTCGTAGAAGGGTTAAATATATCACACAATAACTCAAATATACCTAGAAAATAAGCTCCGTTGTAACCTAACTAGATGGTTATCTGAAGGCGATTAAGACTATCATTTTGATTATGTAACTTATTCACGGAATTTGAGAAAAAATCAAATCCATTGTAATTTTGTCACCTCGACACGCTAAGATTATTTCCCCGCGTCCTGAGTGAAACTTAATATTTATTCACTTTATATTTTCACCAACTGGATATAATACGTTCCACCAAAGATGAGACTTGAGAAACCACTTTGATTTGTAATAAATATACAAATGCTGGATAATAGATATACAAACTATAAAAAACCTCAATAAAACGTTTAATAGATACACAAATTCTGGATAATTAGTTGGTACACGACTGTACCTGCGCAAGATCCCCCATTACTGACGCTCGTCAAGTCATCTATGGTGGCTCGTACTATACACAGTTTTTTTTATAAAAAGACAGGTTTTTCTTTTTAAAAATGACACAGTCAGCTAAATGAAATCACCTCGTTCAATGATTTAATAAACTTAGATTTTAAGTTTTTTATTAGCTTCTGTTTAAGACAAAGGACACGTCCAAAAATAAATAAAAATGTGTAAAGAAAGCACTTTGCATCTCGAGAAAGTACATATAATTCTTCTTATTTTCAGCCATAGGACGTCCACTGCTAGACATAGGCCTCCCCTAACGATGTCCAATAAGACCGGTTAGTAGCGGCTTGCATCCAGCGCGATCCTGCGGTCTTAATGAGGTCATCCGTCCACCTCGTGGGTGGACGTCCTACGCTGCGCTTGCCGGTACGTGATCTCCACTCAAAAACTTTAGGTACTAATACGGTTACAATCAATCAAATAATTATACTATATGTCATAAATTTTCATATATCTGGGCACACACGGTCAAAAAATTCACCTAACTAAAAAAATACCCCGTCTTGAGCAGTGAAGTAAAAATAAGCCCTATCAATATCGACTAAGTACTCAATAAAGCACACAACCGCTTACACCCTCCGCGGCGCCGTTAAACGACTGTAGCCCTTACTAATGATGATTTACGACCCAAATTAGCGTGCTCAAATATTGATGCGTTTAATGGGAAAATGGGCTTTAAAACTTCTGCGTTTGAATAATTTTCCTCATAAAATCTCTTTTCTTAAGCTTTTACTTGCAGCTTTGGGTCTTTTGGACAAGCTTTTGTAGTAAACAGGGTTATTCGCATTTATGTTTACTAAACCGAAGGGGGGTGATTCAGACAATAGTAATGAACAACTTTTACTTTGGAGCCAACCCTGAATTCGAGAAAAAAATCAGCTGTCTCAAATAAATTCGACTCGAAAATTGACAAAAAAGGATCTTCGTCTCACGACACTCGAAGAACGACAATTGCGTGGAGCCTGATTAAGATCTTCAAGATTCTCAATGGCTTCTATAATCTTCTAGAATAATTCCAGATATTCACGACATGTATTACCTTGAACGAAAATATGCGCGATAGCAGACGCCATAAATTTCTCTTGCAGCCTACACCATCACAAACCAGCACTGAACACCGCATCCTCTGCAATAGAGTTGTGTACGATTGGAATAGATTGCCTGAGGATGTCATCTCACCAAGAACCATAAACACATTTAAGAATAGACTGGACCTTTGGATAAAAAAGGAAAAAAATTCTTTGACACATAAATACTAATTTAATTCGACTCTGCTTAATATAGGCATATCGGTGTACACTGCTCGCCTATAAAGTGCAAAAACTTGCGTTTTTTTTCGAATTTGACAACATTGAAAATTTACTATTGATTGTGGTAATCTTTAAAGATAACAGCCTTAAAAAGACATATTTCACTTTATTTAATCCAAAATATGCCTAATTTTCGCAAATCACACGAAATAAAATACGATATTTTTTTGATATTTTATCTGTGACGTGAACGCTCTAAGAAGGGCGGCAACTCTAGTGACGTCACATAATATTAAACAAGAATTTCTCGATTGATGTTTGTGTAAATTGTGTTTTGTGATTTCAGGGTAATATTATTGGATCTGTAAGTTATTTTTAAAGTTTTTTTATCAATTTTTAAATGTGAACTAGCGTACTTACTAGTAATAACTAACGTTATTTACTAGTGTGTGACGTCAAAGACCAGCGCCATTATAGAATATCGTTTTTGACGGAATCTTAAATATCTGTTCTTTAAAACTGATTATCATTGTTAATACAGTAGTTCTCTCGGAAATATAAATGTATGTTTATTATGTACTAACGAATAATTTAAAACGATTTCCAAAAACTAAAATCGTCAAATAGTCTATTCCACGATGGCTCCATGGTATAATTTGTTCGTAATGATGATTGAAAAGTTTAGTATACGCTTTCAGAATAACCCTGTGCAAAATATTGAGTATTCACATCCAATCCTTCAATAGTGCGATCGGGGTAGATTAGACCCCATTGACCCGTGACGTGCCGGTCAGCCGGAGCCTCATCGGCGTTATTACCGCGGGGTCTGAAGGACCGCAAGGTCTATTTCCGGCTTCATATTATTAGTCGTCAAAGGCAAGTTATATAAGTGTTCTAGACTATGTACATATTATTTTAGAATAACATTGTATTCACCATCACGACCGACTTTTAATATGAGACCAACTTTAAAATCATAAAAAACAAAAGCTGTTGTGGAGTTAACGAAGTTTTTGTATTGAAACCCAGATTATTGGCTCAAAGCTTCAAATATAAAATATTTAATATTCAGATCCAATCCGTCAATAGTGCGGTCGGGGTAGATAATACCCCATTGACCCGTGACGTGCCGGTCAGCCGGACCCTCAGGCGTTATTACCGCGGGGTCTGAATGACCACAGGCTCTATTTCCGGCCTCATATTGTTGTCGGCTATGCCATGTTATAACTTATGCAGTGTTATACCGGGTTATCTGCTTGCCCTGTACTAAGTCGAAATGATTAAGACCATTAATTACTCGTATAAAAAACACTATGGGGCTCACCCAGAATATGAGATAATCATCAGTTGTTCCATACAAAACTTCAACGTGGCATCGACGAAATTTATGCAGCAGCCTTCGAGCAAATATGTATAGAGTCACAATCGAGCAAAAAAAGTGTCCGAGCCAAAAAGCCTGCCCAAGCTACGTAGTGGGCAGGCTTTTTAGTTAGTCGTAAGGCCAATTCAAGCCGACTACAACGCCAAGCGATGCCAAAGTGCTCGGTTACAAGCACTTATTAGATGACATAACGTCGAGATTCGAGAAAACGGGTGATTGTGAATTATTTAATGCAAATGTTATGTTATTATCTAAGTCGATATTTGTATGACGGCGCTCGGACATTTTTTTACTACTTTCACTTGGGGACTGTGGCTCTGTAGATATTTGATCGAAGGCAGCAACTAGTTTTTTTTTCTGGAATTCCGGCTAACGTCCTATAAACTTCATAAAGTGATGTATATCTCTTGCTATTTCAGTACGGTTTCTATTACTTTACTTCTAATTCTATGGTCTGAATCACCTCCTTTAGGCTTACCTCAGAGCAAATAAAAAAATCAAGAGAGAACGTCGTAGAACCGCTTTTTTGACCGACGAACCAACCGGAGGAGGTAGGTACTCAATTCGACGCGTACATTTTTATTTTTATGTATAACCACGCATAACTTTTTTCGTAGTAGTCCGATTTCAATATTTTTTTTTTGGAAAGAATATACTTCGTAATTGGTCCCATTTAAATTTTATCGATATCAGCTGAACCATTTTTGAAAAATCTGCAATAATGTGAAAAATGCGATCGATCCGTGCGAAACATTTGCGAATTCTGAACACGGTCTGAGTCGGTCATGCTATATTTTGCAAAAGATAATTACTATAGGTACATGTGGTGAGTGCGTCGGTGTCACGCCGGCATAGTTCGACTGACAAGCCAAGGCGTAGTTTCGTTGTACGTGTATGTGTGTTTAATCGTGTCTGTACACGGTAAGGCGTAGTTTTGCCGGCTTCACTTGATTATTTCTCAACATTTTGAATTTGTAATAAAAAAAATTAATGTGTTAGTAAAAGAAAACTCTTATCGTTTTCACACGTTTTTGTTAGTTCTACCTCGTTTTCGCCGCGCCAGTGGCGCTGTACAAAAATGTTGTTTTTATTGAGTATAGGTTTGCGTTTGACTACATAATGCCTGTTGTTGAGCAGAAGTGCGGTCTAGGGTGTAGCACGCTTACCTAGATGATACCTATTTACTTGGGATTTGAAGACACCTACATTGTACTTTAGCGGGAAGACAGACCCAGGCAAAGCGTTCTACATTCTGGCTGTTCGTACGAGGAATGAGGATTCGAAACGCTTAGTTCAAACGCGCGAAATGTCCACCATAAAAGGGTGGCGCTTTGGTCGCGTCTGTCTAGCCGTACGATAGAAGAAAGGGGTAGGTGGGACCAGATTGTACAACTCCTGAGCGCACTCTCCGAAGTGAATCCGATAAAAGGCCAACAAACACGCTACCTTACGTCGATGCTCGAGACTTTGCAGCTGCGACTTAGTCAAGGTGTCGTTGTCAATCAGCCTCCTGGCTCGCCGCTCAATTGACTCCAGAGCCTCCAGTTGATATTTGGCAGAGCTATCCCAAAGGTAAGAGCAGTATTCCATGCAAGACCTGACTTGCGCTTTATAAAGACTAAGCAATTGCTTAGGTGTGAAATACCTTCTCACCTTAGAGAGTTTTTTGGAGGCTAATTGGGCTTTTGACTCTATATAAGAATGAAGAAATGTAGAAGGAAACTCCGTGTATAGTTTATAAAGGGCGAATCAAACTCCTTGGCGGCTGTGATGTTAGCTACAAGCTGCGCTAAACTCAATCCTGACTGAAGTTCACTAAACATTTGCGCGAGGATTGTGTTTTGCGCAACTAGTTACCAACATCACAGAACAGCCGCCAAAAAGTTTGATTCGGCCTATAGTTGCCGTTAACGACCTAACGTATAATCTCATCTTCATCTTCAGATAATCTCACACTTAGTTTCCCTCGTCACAAAACATCTTTCTACGATTCTTCTTTCTCTGTGGAGGCAGTCAGACTTTGGAATGACTTACCTTAAGAAATTAAGCGTTCACCTTCATTGAACGTTTTCAAACAACTTGTGAAAGCTCACTATCTGAAATCATAATGCTACTTGTTCCTTTCGCTACTATTTTATAACGTACTAGTTTTTACCCGCGGCTTCGCCCGCATACGCAATATATCATTATAATTTATAGCCTATGTGTTATTCTGATATATAAGCTATATTATTACAAAGTTTCATCTCAATCCGTTCAGTAGTTTTTGCGTGAAAGAGTAACAAACATCCATACATCCATCCATCCATCCATCCATCCATCCATCCATCCATACATCCATCCATCCTCACAAACTTTCACGTTTATAATATTAGTAGGATGTAGTTATGTATATATGTAGGTATATGTATAATTATATTTATATATAATATCGTATATATGTAAGTATATTTAAAACTTAGATTGAATAAGTATATTTAGTTTATTATTTATAGGTGTTTTCTTTATTAAAATCTATTTAAGGCCACTATTTATTGTTCTTGTCAGTTCATATTCGTGCAAGGTTGCCTGGAAGAAATCGCCATGGGTGATAAGGCCGCCACTTTATAATCATATTTTTGTCGTATATGTGTAAATAGTGTTTATTTTTCTTATTGTGGTTGTAAATAAAGAGTTTTGTCTGTCTGTCTGTCTGTCTCATTGGAACCCCTCAGCAAATCCCTTTAAACGAAAAGAAAATCAAACTTGAAATATGGTCCACATAATTGAAACCAACGTTTTCTCATTAATAACGTCCAATAAAAAATCTTGGAAAACAACTTTTTCGCCATCTTTTTTTATCGACAGGCATAATGAGCCGCGTGCATTTGCCACTTTTCGAAAACAAATTACCGCGAGGCATGGCGTCCCATCCATCACGCTGCGAGCAAATATCGCCATTTTCACTTTTTCATCTGACATACAGAGCTGAATAAGCTATGTTCTGTGTACTTAAATTCGGTTTAAAATACATACAAATCTGTCATGTTTTGTTTGTTTTTGTTATTTTAATTTCACGGTAGTAACACGAGTAATTTTTTTCTACTGTTCTAACAACTTTCAACTGTAGTAGTAACAAGAGTAATTCGTTTACAGTTCTTACTACTGGTAGTAAAAATGGTAGTAACACTGGGAACAAACCGTATTTTTGCATGTTTTTATGGAGACAGGTTTTTTTTGTCGTTGTTTTGGCGTCAATACACTTAAGCGCCACACAAGTTGACGGATGGGAAGTTAGAACGCTGCGCAAAAGCCGAAATTACCTATATTAGCGCGGGAGCCACAGAGATGAGACGCCGACACACCCGCCCGCTAACCTCATCCCTCCCGCGCGCTCTCTACGCCCATGCTCAACACTACGCCACGCGGCGTCGGCATTATGCACACATGTGCAATAGCGAATCACGGCAAAGTGTCATCTACGGCTACCTTCTCATCGGCGGATGAGAAGGTCTTGTGTGGCGCTTAGTGTACTATCACAGAGTTAACAGAGAGACAATGTGGTCGATCGAGAAATGAAAGAAAAAGATGCATTGATTTAATATGGCATGAGTTGAAAGAGACATGAAAAATGTCTCGATTCAGAGGCTAGTTGCCGTTTTTTTGTCCCGATACTGTCATATTCTTGTCAAATTCCGATACATACCTGTCAGGTCATAAGTATTGTCACACAGTAAAAACTTTTCTTTTAGAATGCTGGCCATAAAAAAGTTTATTGAATTCGAATTTCGAATTGTTCATGAAAATAAAAATGTATGCTTTTAAAAAAAATTTCAAAATACAGTCCTGACGAACCTTGTGGAACCTGTTTCTCATACCATGTTCAATAACAGGCACTGGGTATTCCAACAAGATTCGGCGCCAGCTCATAGAGCGAAGAGCACACAAGACTGGCTGGCGGCGCGTGAAATCGACTTCATCCGGCACGAAGACTGGCCCTCCTCCAGTCCAGATTTGAGTCCGTTAGATTACAAGATATGGCAACACTTGGAGGAAAAGGCGTGCTCAAAGCCTCATCCCAGTTTGGAGTCACTCAAGACATCCTTGATTAAGGCAGCCGCCGATATTGACATGGACCTCGTTCGTGCTGCGATAGACGACTGGCCGCGCAGATTGAAGGCCGGTATTCAAAAATCACGGAAGTCATTTTGAATAAACTTTATTGTCATAAGAATCTATGTTTTGTTAAGTTCATTTTGGTATATAAATGGTTACATAATGAATAAACTTGTTTCAATTATTTTATATTAAACATGTGACAGAATTTATGACCTAACTGTGTATATTTAACGGTCGACATGTAGTGATAGTGATTGTCGATACATCTTTGCGGTTTAGATTTGCCTCGAGAGACAACCGTGATACCTCTCTTGTTGTAGTAGTTCTGTGGTTACCATGAATCTTATCTTTTGTAGATACTGAGTTGCGATTTTATATGGGACAGCTGGTATTTTCCTTGATGCCGAGTTGGCCCCATAATAAAATTTGTCATTTTTAGGGTTCCGTACTTCAAACGGAAAAAACGGAACCCTTATAGGATCACTTTGTTGTCCGTCTGTCCGTATGTCAAGACTCTTTATCTCGGGAATGCGTAAAGATATCGAGTTGAAATTTAGACTATATACGTATATATATGGTTTCTTGCAGTTGTGTAAAAGAAAAACTTATCAGTTATCGTATAAAACAGTTAGAGCCGTTTTTGTCGTAAAAAACCGCATATTTCGACACACACAAAAATCAAAACCTACAGGGTACTTCCCGTTGATATAGAACTATGAAATTTGGCGAGAAACATTGCCTGAGAGTACACATACCTATAAGAATAAATCTGAAAACTGTACATTTTTATTTACATCCCAAAAAAATAGGGCTTCATAATTCACAAAATATGGGTTCAAAATTCAAAGTGAGTAAATCGTATCACGTAAGGTATCATATAAAAGAACTTCATTTGCACATGCCAAAACAGGTTTTTAATTATTTTAACAACGTGTTTGTACGGAACCCTCGATGTGCGAGCCTGACTCGCACTTGTCCGGTTTTTTTTAAGAAATCTCTCTGATTTCAAATATACCGATCGAAAGAGCGCAAAAAACTGAGTAAAGTGTCATTCTTAACTTATTATCGACAATTGAATTTTCCGTCATCGATATGTGAGCTTCAGTCTGAATTGGATATTGTGCAGCTTGTAGCTTACTTCACATCCGCCAACTTGCATGATTAGGCCTATACAACTGTGTACACCCCTAATCCAGCGAAAGGACGTCTTTGTACATAAAACTATTGTACAGCAAATATTGGGCACAAGTTCAGAACTCCGAATATTCCGCTCCTCCGTAATAAAGGGCAAGTGCCCCTTTATTGTAATGTCGGGATCCAGGCCGGTTTAGGTTGCTCCAGTCACTTGAACACAAACTGTAGTATCAGATACCTACCACCATATTTATCACTTTTGATCAAGATAACAGTACTTAATTCTAAGTTCACAAAAAATAAAACATGTAAAAAAAAGAAAAAAAAAACAATCTTGTTAACAACTTTTATTTCACCCCACGTAAATTGCATACAAATCTGTAAAATCTTGTATTGCTCAACCTATATCATAGTAAATTTGCATCAATCGCAAGATGATGTAATAGTGTTTGTTGCTAACGTCTCCGACTTGTGTCGGAGGAGAAGACTGACGAACATACAAAAAAAATCTAAGTTCATAAGTTCATGGGTTTACCCTGAAAGCTAACCACTTACAATATGTCTTATAGGAGATCTATAGAAGACGCTTCAGTAGTTCAGCTGTCGACGTCCTACGGCTGATAATATTGATAAAAAGTAAAATCCAGCAGCTTCCTTGATATATTTATACTCTATAAAATTTAACTTGATCTCTGCGACAGCTGTCAGAAAAATCACGCTTTTGAAGTCCTGAATTTCTTAATAGTACAGTCAGTACCTGTCAATGGCATGCTTTATGGACATGCCGATTAGTGATGGGCGACGAATGATCGTGGCCACAGAGTTTTGGATAAAGTTTTATTTAAAATATCGATAGTTGATACGATATTTTGAATAAAACTTAATTTATCATTAATTTTATTGTATATTTTAATATCATAGCATTTTTACATGTGTAATTAAATTATACTGAATTATATGTTACATTAGCATCGATAATAGTGAAAAACGTCGATAAATACTATCGTTATATTATTATAAGTATTTAATTAATATCATAACATTATTTACATGTGTACATACTTGATCTTAAATAATAGTAAGTAAATAAAATCAAATTTCTCACCTTCAACTACTCATTCGATTTCATTACAACATTGTTTGAAAATCGTTTTTTTCCACCACTATCTCAACACTAAAAATGTCAATCTTCTATGTCAATGTCACTGTCACAGAGATCAAGCTAAATTTTATAGAGTATAAATAGTTTTCTCCCAGAGGGAGAGTACAACTTTATACGTAAACTGAAACTACAGATGTTTCCGTGTGCCTCCATACATTTTTGTACAGCGCCCTTGGTGGAAACGAGGAAGAACTAATAAAGATGTATGGAGTCACACGCCTATTGCTGAAATGATGATAATGTTGAGAGTCACACGCAAACTACTAAAACCTGTACTAAGGCTACATCTGTTCCACGAGGACAGGCCTCGTAGAGATCTTGCATAGTGCACGCATTCCTGGGACGCGCACGGTTTATTTCCTCTATCTCCTAAATCCTTCAAGACGCATTCGGTGTCCGAATAGCCCAGTTTAATGTTTTAGTCCTGGAGCGGCTCACTTGTGTCCACAGTCAGTGACTTCCGTGTGGGCTTTTTCTTCCTTTCGAGTCAGCTTTTCGATCACAAAATATCTATCTAGCATAGATGTTGTTTGACCAGTAGGAAGCCACAGAAACTGCGGAGTCGTAGGCCTTGTAAATATATTCCCGTGTGTAGGTGTGAAAGCACAGTGGACATTGTAGTAGATGCAACAGCACTGTAGTAGGGTCTGTTGGATAGCGCCATCACTGCCTACTGGGAATTTTTCCTTTTTTTCCAGTTGCTGGTTGATCCAAACGCAGCACCAGCAGCGTGTTCGCTCCATCACATTCCACATACGTACGAATATTATTGTAATGTGAACGCATAACTTCGTCTGCGATTTCACAACCGAATGGTGGAAATATTTACATATTACATTCTGTTTTAATAGCTGGGACGTCGCACAATACTTACGATCTCTGTTCTGTCTTCAATGTTTTGTGGCTGGATAATGGATTAACATCATTGGGATTAACCATGTGTGATGCCAAAATTTTAACGCATTCTTGACAGTTTTCCTTTCAATTATTTTTTCTTCTGTCATCTTATCAAGGCGTCGCATTTTTATGAATTTGCCAACGTGGAACATGTTTCGTCTGCAATTTTTCAACCAAATGATGGGAATATTTTTACAGATTACATTCTGTTTTTATAGCTAGGGCGCCGTACAACGTACAATACTTACGATCTCTATTCTGTGTTCACTGCATTGTGGATGGATAATGGGTTAATGTGTGATGCCAAACACACTCCTATCTAACAGGTTTTTTCTGAATTCGCTAAGGTGTCTATACGAACTTACTTACACACTTTTTAGGGTTCCGTACCTCAAAAGGAAAAAACGGAACCCTTATAGGATCACTTTGTTGTCTGTCTGTCCGTCTGTGTGTATGTCAAGACTCTTTATCTCGGGAACACGTAAAGATATCGAGTTGAAATTTAAACTGTATACGTATATCTATGATTTCTTACAGTTGTGTAATGGAAAATCTTCTCAGTTATTATATAAAGAAGTTAGAGCCGCTTACGTCGTAAAAACCGCATATTTCGACACTTACAAAAATCAAAACCTACAGGGTACTTCCGTTGACATAGAACTATAAAATTTGGCGAGAAACATTGCCTCAGAGTACACATATAGGAATAAATCTGAAACTGTATATAAAATTTAAAAAAAAATAGGGCTTCAAAATTCACAAAATATGGGTTTAAAATTCAAAGTGCGTAAATCGTATAATGTAAGGTATCATATAAAAAAGCTTCATTAGCACATGCTAAGCCAGGTTTTTAATTATTTAACGATTTTCGATAAATGACAAGAAAAGTAAAAATATAAAAAAAACTTTTGTCGATGATGATGAGTATAGATATTTTAACAACATACTTCCCAATTTTGTGAAATTTTCCGGATTTGTAAGGAACCCTCGGTGTGCGAGCCTGACTTTCACTTGAACGGTTTTTATCTCTTTTCTGTATTCAATGTTTTCTGACTGATGGCTGAATGGATTAATGTGTAAATGCAAGGAATAATAAAAGAAGCAGTCTAGTAGAGAAGATTCTAGTAAAATCACCACTACCTACTTATCGCCATGGTTTTGTTTTTATTGGCAAGTTGAAATGGCAGAAAGTCGGCAC